>CM034155.1:336753345-337353345 GCA_019776745.2 Taxus chinensis | reverse complement strand
GTGGGAATGTTTTACTAGGTACTTGCACTGTTGCCCATTGTCACTTGTGACTTTTGCAGATTTTCTGCTATAATGTTTCCTATACACAATAAGTGACAATTGTGAGGTGCACATACACGTTCATGTCCTACTCGGTGTAACCCTAGGTGCAATGTGGCCAGCGCTGGAGGAACTACGCAACGAGGTGGAGATTTTGGAACCCGCTCCTACCAACTAGTTTATCTAGGGGTCTGATATACCCCTGATCACACCATAAATTGCAAGCGGGCTACATTGAGTACTACTTACTAAATGTATTTCCATTAGTTGTCTTTAACCCACCCCTATATGGGGTTTATGTTGTACATATACTTATGTACCATTTGATATGCTCATGTAACATGTTGGCTTCCTTGAAATAGTTTTTCATATTCTTTGTGGTGGGCATATTTGGTGTTGTGTGGCATTGAATTTTTTGCTTCTCCTCTCTACTTATGCATACTTTCATTTCATGGTTTTTTGCCTATATGTTTATTTTCTAGATTTTTAACCCAACACTCTATGACTACTTGTAGTGCAACAATAGCTGATATTAGCCCATCTTATAACTTAGGCCCAAACCCTGAAGCGGTTGCACAAAGCACCCTTGGGAAAGGAACTGGTAATATAGATGCCCTGGGGATAACGCATATCTAAAACTTATATCCCTACCAACCTAAGTGGACTATTAGAGGGTGGGTAAGGAGGAAAGGCATTGTTCACCATTTTGTTAACACTAGGGTGGCAGGGAAAGTGTTTAGCTTTTGCATCACAAATGTTGTTGGTGATGATTTTTCCATAATAGTTTTAGAAAATATTGCAAAAAAAAAAATTTGACACCGTACAGATTGGTGAGCTATACAACATATGGAATGGCAGCTTGAAATGTGCTAAAAAACAATTTAGCCAATGTGAGAGCCTTTGAGAAATAATACTGAATCAAAGCTTAGTTGTCCAGCTATGTTCTCAGGCCGAGGGAAAAATACCTTTGTACAACTTCCATTTTATGAGTATTGTGGGTATTAAACATATATCCATTAAAACTCATATGGATGTAATTAGGAGGGCGGGTTCTACCTCTACAAGTGCGATCATCCATAAAGCAAATGGCTTAGAAAGAAAAAAAATACACGATATCCATTTCCGACATCTCCGACCATTCTATAGGCGTTACTTTGTGGTGTGTTTTTTCTGCGACAGAGGGAAGTTTGTTGGATATCCTATGGCTTGCAAGTACAGGAGAGATGCCGATTTTTGCTCTAAACCGAAGTAAGGCCACTTTTTTTAATGGCAGGTCGCTTTTCACTCGGCTGAACTCACAATGTTTTGTCAACCCCACAATACCGGAGACCAAGTAACTAAAGAGGTGCTTTCCTTCTAAATCCAATCAGCACGTGTTGATGGCCTTGAGTAATGCTAAACTAGAGGCCAAAGATATTGCTAGCATTCAAGACCTAACAGAGTTGCAAGTGGCGCCAAATTTCTTAGTGTGAGCTAGTATTATTCACATTAACATGAGCAACTTCTATTACACAACTTGTATTAACATAATCAATCGTAAGAAATTCCAGAAGAAGGAAATTCCCACAGGGGAAAATATATGAAATTGTCCTAAATGTAAGATAGACTTTCAAAAATGTGAGTACCATTATGCACTTAAATTACTACTGGAAGATACAACAGGTGCACTTTTGGTAACTGCTTTCGAGGATGCTGGCATTCGTATAATGGGTGTGTCTACGCAAACCTTATACCACATCGAGCCATCATCTGGTCGGCTTCCCATAGTTCTCGAACATGTCCTATTTTGCACATATTACTTTGTTCTTCTTGCTAAAAAAAATCTATACAATGACAGAGAGAAACTCAAATGTACTCTTCTTTATGCTTCTTAGAAAGAATATTCCCCAACACATGACATTGTTCTTGATGCATTATTAGATGCAAACAACCCTTGAATACTTGTCATGTACATATGTAACCCTGTTAAATAGAGGTATGGATGTTAAATTATGGAGATATCCTTTGTATCTAGTAAATGTTAATTAACGTAGAAAACCAATGGCATTTGCCAAAAAACATTTTCTACTAGTTTAAAGAAAAAACGCATTAAAACCTTGTAATACTAATAAAAATCTCCTAGCATAATTTACCATTTACCTATATTTGATGTGGTTAAGTAGTACTCACATTTTTAAAAGAGGAATAAACAATTGAATTTCGTATATTTACAGTTCTATTATTTCAATTTAGCATGTAAATATAAGTAGTTTCTCTACCATTATTGTTATGAATAATTTGTTGAATCCAGCCGACATTGGTAAAATTAAAAAAATGCATACGTAACAGCGGCGTTGTTTTACCACATTTGGGCAATATAACGTTGTTTTGTGGACTTCTATTTATTTTTTAAATATTTGTATGTTGTATGTTCTTGTAGACTCTTTATTGGAGTTTCGATAGCTAATTATATAGCATTTTGGGTTGGTATTAGAATGACCCGAGCCTTTGCAAAGTGCAAGAAAATTTAAAAATGTTAGAAATGAATTACAAAGAACAACATTGCCGCTAGCGTAGTAGATCCTGGTATTACATGCCATCAATGGTGGGGATCCGACATTGAGTGTTGATAGCTACTGGTGCTTCCTGTAGGAAGCCAACATCCATGTGTTGAACTTTATTACACCAAGTGCACCTGTACTTTTTTTATGAGCAACATCGCTGAGCAGGATGCTTAAAGACATAGAGATAAGAATTTGAGTCATTTTGTAGCTGGGGAGGTATCCAATTGATTCTTTGTCACTCAATCTTGGAAAATTTGGATAGCACCATGCTAAGGGTTTGACCTACCCTCACAATTTTAGGTTGCGCCTTCAACTAAGGTGAGAAGACATGTTCTGTAACCTGTATTTGTAAGGGAAATGAATGGATCAACAATATTTGACTCTCCTTTTTAAGACATTTGCAAAATAGCCTTGAGAAGACATGTTCAATGCAACATAATATAACTCTCATGAGTTTTCTCCTTAGAGTATGCAGATGCCCTCTAGACAAAGTTCATGTTACTAAAGACAACAATAAAACTATCTTGCTTTTGCATATTTTAGGTAAAGGATGCGTAAATTAAACATATCTCGTTTGAATTTAGGGATAAGAAGTGCAACCATGTGTGGTTCTTGTAGAATTTATCAGTAATACATGTACTTTTTAGGGTAATTAAATAGGATAAATTCAATTATACCAAATCTCAAAGAATTTTTAACAAATGATGAAAAATATGCCAAATAAGATGATGAAAACACTTCAAATAACCAATAGTGAACCTTCAACCAGAAGATGTGCACCCAGGGAAGACCAAAGATACACGGTTTTCACATTCTTTGAGAATTTAGACATAAAATATCATGTCAAAGACTCAATCAAACATCAAGAATCCCTGATCTATCATGCCTACAATACACTCATGGACTAACAAACAACCCGTATCAACAAAATGGAAGTAAAGTGAATTTAAAACATTTTATTGCATAATGAGATGAAATATCTTCTCACAACACAATTACAATTACCACAATCTTACCATAAGGACAATATCTTGTGTGATTTAAAGAATTTCCTAACGTAATATTGCAACACGAACATGAATAGCTACCTGAAACATCTCAACTTAAATGCAGACACAACAATGCTCATGATTAACACAATTAACTCAGGGCTCATCAAATTTATCAGTAAGGGAAAGTTTCATTTACAGTCTCAATGCTTGTCAATGGCTGTACACTTGTAATCATCTTGACATGATTTAATTGGAAGGCTCAGGAAATTAACAGGTTTCTCAGAATAGTTCTTGGGAAAATGGTTTCTCTAAGTTTACGCCTTTTTCTAAAATAATTTAAGAAATTTTTAATCTCCCTTGTGCAAGAGTATTCTCATTACATTTATAAAATCTAAATCACTTAGTCACTTTTAATTTTTCCCCTCAGAAAGATTGAATTTTCCAAAGAATATTTTCCTTTTGGGCTCTAAAATCTGATCCACTATTCTTTTGTGTCAAATATTCCATTCTTATGTTGTCAGGTGGAAGTATTACAAGCAAATCACGTTTTTCACTTTCATTAGATATGATTGGGATGCCATGTTATTACCTCTTGATGGTTTCCAAATCATTCCCTTCCCTTTTCTGTATAAGGAACTCCCTTTTAATAATTCCCAGATGCTTCCATATGGCTTGCTATGACATACAATCATTTTCACCTTTTTAGAATCATCCTCAAGCAATACATACTTGTGTATGTTCCTTTCAGAGATGAGTATCCTTGTGTGGATCATATCACATCAATCAAACATCTTCTGTTGCATAGTGTCAATCTTTCTAAAATTTATTTACTTTGTGATAGCTAAGTAAAAATATTCTTTCATTGGATGGCAGTTATTCTACTTGGCTCAACCTGCTTGTGCGATCCTTATTATAAATTCAACTCTCTTTTTTACCAATATGCTTCCATTTTCCAACCTCTAAAGTGAAGAATTATTACACATATTTTTACTAGCGCAATGGTAAGTTTGGTTGTAGTGAACAGTTTGGAGGAGATTTCTAATTAAGATTTAAACAATATATTTGACCTAACATGTCAAGATTAAGAATTTGTCAGCGCTTTATTTGACATTGCAGACCTAGGGGATAGTAAAGGGATCTTGACATATCGGCAAGTTCGGAACTCACTCCTTCTATGATTAATCAAGATCAATCCTATCTTCTCAACATTCCAATATATGTAATACCATCTCTTATGTTGGGAGTACCAGAAGATTCCAGAAGAGTTGAAGAAGTTTTGGATTGAGAGGAGGCCTTTTTTTATAGGTGTGTTTAATGAAAGGTTTTGCAAAGAGCTATGGATATGGGGTAAGACCCCAAATCTTTGTGCAAAGTACCTCAATGGACCATCAGATAAGAAATGAGCAAGGAATCCTATTTGCATGTGTTTAAAACTTGAAATAAGCAATAAATCTAACAAATAGCATTAACCTCTATTCTTGAAAGCTTAACAAAGTATGCCTACTAAAGAATTAAGAAATCAGTTTTGTTGTTTACTCTGTAAGGGTGAATGAATCTCACTAAATGGCTGCATGGCCAAGTTTAGCTATTTCATTACTAACCTGACATGGGTGCAAGATGAAGCTCTTTTAATTGAGGATAGCCAAGATCAAATGCCTATTAGCTTAGCTAATGCAAATGAGGTCTAATGCCGATATCTCCAAATATGATATATTTTTGTTATGAAAACAAGGCATAAGGTTTAGACAGAGGAGTGACCCTTTTATTTATAGTTTTCCAAATGGAAGAGTTTGGAATTTGGGTGCATGTGGGACTAAAGCTCCAAAAACACTTTTATATTAGATTATGATAAACATGCTTTAGGCTTAGATAATCTTGGTTTAGGATAGTTAACTAGGGTTTAGGCTAGTTAAACTTGATTAGCAAGTGATTAGAGACTCGTTGAGAGTTGGGAGGGGTCTGAATATCCAATTGTGACTAATAGATAGCCTACGAAGCCAATATAAGTTTACTAGAGAGAATTAGGGAGGTTCGGAATGGTCGAAAGGAGGAATGTTTAGCTAATAAGAGAGATATTGGCCAAATAAGCTAATTGTAGGAGGAATATGACTGAAAGAGGGTCGTATTGGGCATCCAAAATTGGAGCGAATAAGGGGGAATTAACGAATTTTTGTCAAATGGTTGAATTAGATGAAATGCTAAGTGTAAACATATTTTAGGTGTCTACCTTTGCCCCTCTTTGAGGTGACGTAAGCGAAATAACTTCAAAGAAAGTAGAAAAGCATAAACAAGTAGAAAATTTTGAAGGGATAGAAGAAAAATCAGTAGAATGGAGGATGCCCCCTTGATTGTCGATGGGGTGATAGAAGAACTAGATTGATGATTGAAAAGTTCATAGAAAGAGAATAGAAGAAATAATAGGGTGAAGAAGCAGAAAAAGGAGTATGAGGAAGAGGGAATGAGCTAACATCCATCTAGTGCCTTTTAAACAACTTTGTTTTCATCATATTGCTAGTGATCTTCATCATCGGTCCTTATTAAAAAGAATGAACAAAAGTGTAGTATGACATCAAAATCCATATACAAACAAATTTCCATTACTAAACACACCAAATCCATGCAACATACAAAATGCAATGCAATACGAGAAAGTAAAAGATGCCTAACTCCATGCAACATACAAAATGCAATGCAATACAAGAAAGTAAAAGAGCTAAACTAACAGAGAAACACAATGTAATGTTTTTTTTTATTGAGAGTCAATTCTGACCTGTGCGATTTAATAAAAAGGGTTTAAGATGGTTCCCCAAGTAAGGATAAATACAAGGGGAATAACGGAGGACACATGTGTCCTATGAAAAAGTAACTTGCACTAAAAAACAATACCAGGAAACTCGTTGTGCCCCAAAGTACAAATGAAGTAAGCAACCTAGTTTTTGTTGATGGAGGTAGATCAAGATGACCCAGGAGTCACATGCATGAATAGGTGAAAACCAAAGAGTGACATTTTGTAGGATGATTTATATTGTTTATAATTTTTCTGAAACATATTTGAATGCTTTTTTGTTTTTATAACGTATTTGAATGTATTTGTGATTTTTAAAAAGTTTTTTGAAACTATGTACAGGAAGAAAAGGAAACGTGGACGCGCCTAGTGATAGATGGGATGTACAAGCGCATAAGGCCATGCGCGTGTGAGAAAGGTAAAGATGCAAAAATGCCCCAGTTATTAGGTGGGAGTATTCAAAGGAAAACTCTTCATAGGTAGAAGTGAAACCCAAGGCCATTATGGGTGGGTTCAACATGATGGTAATCATAAACCAATGAAATGTTGGGAAGAAGCAAGGATGCCCCCAACGTAATTTAGCCTCAAATCACATGATAGAAAGGAAGGAGAAGATTGTTTTTGTGTGAAAGAGGACAAAGGTGTCCGAAAACATGGTAAAAAAGTAATCTTGTACACATGGATGTTCTGAATGAAGTATAAGAATGATGTGAATGATATGAATGTAGCTTAGATGCCTCACAATGAAAAGTGATTAGCCAGAGGCACAAATTGTGAGACAAGATACAGACTAGAGTAAGAGTCTGAACAAGGTCCATGAAAGACACTTGGTAACATACTAACCCTACTTACTCATAGAGATCTAGTGTATGCATGTGGAATTTAATTACCTCTTGAAGGGAAGATTTAATAGACAAAAGGTGAAAACACCCTAGCCAATGTGTAGGAATGATTTATTTTGACAAGTGATAGGTGATTTGGATGGTGGAAGGATAATCGTACATTGCTCCGCTACCAGCCATGTGTCCATAGCCCTGATGGAGATGCATTTGATTATAATCACAAAATTTCTCTACTTCCAATCAAGCGTCCATAGCACCAATAGAGATTATTGGAAATAACCCAAGAGAGATTTATATATCAATTTTCTTTTGCTTTTAGCTTTTAGCTTTTGATTTTTTTTTTGATTGATTTTGATTCTTTTTGCTTTCTGAAAAATTATTTCTACTCTCTTGTTAACAAGGGGTTAAGAACCACTAATGGCTTGATGGAAGGAGGTGGAAGTGATTGTGATGACGACCTTGGGTAGTGTTAACAAATATGTCCAAAAGTTCTTCGCAACAAGTTTATTAGATGTTAAATGTGATAGGATCTCCAAGAGGTAAGTCATTCTTTAATTTACTTAGGTGATAAAAGACTAAGGTCAAACAGATACCATAGAGATAAATGTCACAAAATGTGTGTGAATAATCTAACCAAAATATCACTAAAGGGATGAAAATGGTAGGAAAACTCTTAGAATAATAGAAAGGAAGGGAAGAAAGAAACATCCATGCGTACACAATACTTGATTGCAATGTTTGATCTTTATACCTTTGATTTTTGTTGTGTTTTCTCATGTTTTTTTGTATTTTTGCATTTGTTTTTTAATTTTTAGATTTTTGATAGTTTTTGGAGAGGTGGTACTAACAAAGTGACTATGGGTGGTAAGATCCAACAACGATGTTTACGACTTCCTTAATAAGGGAGACTAGGCGTGTTTGTGTCTCAAGAGTCATATTATCTCCAATCTCGATGATTGTGGTGAGCTCGTACTCAACAAATGACTGTGATTTATCCTGAAACATGGATTTCTTATGCTGGATATTGAGTTCCCTATCTAAAGGTTTATGCAATTTGTGTTGTACTTGATGGCTATGTTGATGTGCATTCTTGAATCATCCTTGATTTATAATTTTGAGATTGTTCGAGTTGTTGGGGGCTTTTGAGATCTTAGAAGTTTTGACCTGAGCTTGGTAATGAACCTTTTTGGGTTTCTTATAAGCTAACACATGACTTGTTTGATCTCAAGAAGGAGAAGAAAGTGAATGCTGATGTTTAGAAGTGATGTGAGAAATGATCGCGAGCTTGCCACAACCATTGATAGAAGATATATGTGATGGATGAAAATCATACATTCCAAGAATTAAAAAGGATGGCCTACCAGGAGGTGAACCACTAATAGTAGATGATGAAGGGATACCAGCATATGGCCCTTAGATGGAATAAGTTGGGCTACGAGGACATAGCCCAAGAATAGAAGAATATGACGAAGGGTTGTTAGGGAGTGAACCAAGTATAGCTGAGGAGGGACTACTCAAAGGTATCTCAAATATAGAAGAGTATGAAGGGCTACTAGGATGTGGCCCAAGAATAGAAGGTAATGGGCTAGCAAGAGGTTACCCACAATTAGAAAATGGAGGGCTACCTAGGGGTGGCTCCAATATAAAAGAAGATGATGGGTTACTTAGCAGTGACCCAAGGAGATATTTTGATTGAGGAATGATGATAGATAAGGAATGATTGGGCAATGAGAAGATAGGCCATGGCTCAATGCTAGACCCTGACATCTCATCATGCTTAGAAGAAGGTGAAGATGGAATAGAAGAAGAACCAATTTCCATGGCTTTTGGATCTTCCTTTATATTATGACAAAAGGGACAAACTTCTTTTCCCCAATACGCGAGTGTATCAAGTTCAAGAAAGAACCATTGTTTTTTATCCTCTAGAGGTCTATCATTGTGTAGTTTGATAGTTTCTTCATTCTAAGAGAAATCAATCAGTATAGGTTGTTGTTCTTTGGTCATAGAAGGTTGAATAGAAGAAATGGGTTTGACAAGAGGGGAATATTGATTGACAGAAGTTGATGACTCAAGCTGAAGGAAGTAGGATTGGAGGTAGGCATTTCATGAATGGAAGATCTCGATCTGGGCCTAGATTCCTTTTCTAGAAGACGATGTAATGTAGGAGAGAAAATAGGATCACATAGCCATCCATTAAGTTGCGGCATAGGAGTCGAATTAGATGATTGAATAGAGGGAATCTAAGTCATAGAACCCTTAGATGGAGGAAGAGGTCATTGAGGTGAATGATGAAGGAGGTCCTGCGAAGAAAGGGAGGACCGTGACTCAAGACCCGAATTAGATGTTTGATCGATGGCACTTGGAGTCACGTGCATCTTCAAAGGAGGGAGAAGTAGTTGAGGTGATTTGGAATAAAGGTCTTGTGAAGGAAGGGATGACCGTGATTCAAGATTTTATCTAGGGGTATCAAAACAATATTGGAGATCCGAGTCTTCAGGAGAAGAGTTGGAATCCGAATGGTAATTTGGATCTAAATCAAAATAAGAAGAGTTAGGGGAACCTAGATAATAATTTGGATCATAAGCATTTAAACCATACAACTGACTAAGAGCTGAAGGTGTGGAATAGGGTACCCGAGTGGGCCCTCTAACACAAATAAGAAAATGAGGTTTAGTTGTAATGGGAATATTTTGATGTCAAAACCTAAACCTAGGTTTTTTATTGTTATAAATGTGAGAAACCACGTGATAGTCAGTCATTATTGGTGTCGTTTAGGTGAAAATGCCTAGACCTTTATAGTGTGATGGAACTCCTTCAAAGGGAAGGAAGTGACATGTCGATTAGGGTAGCATAAGGGAAACCAACTAGACATTTGGTAAGTATGGAGATGCGTGTGTGATTTTTTGAAGAAGGTATAACGAAAATAGACATTTTTATGATGTAATCTCGATGAGATCAAAAATGATTGTCTTAGAAAATAATTTTTCCAGATGAATAATCATAAGGAACAATCATGCAAGTGTGAAACACAAATCTAATCAACAAGGAAATACACCCTATGAAAATGCATATGCAAAGTGAGTTCGATGCAAAGATGATCAAAAAAAATTCAATATTTATGTCAAGCTCAAAATGATCAAGGCGTAAATATTAACAAAGGCTAGATGTGAATCCCAATCAAAGGATACAATGACACGTTCAACAACCAACAAGGCCAAAATGTTAAAGGGTGAGGTTTACAAATGTAAGCCATGTAACCACACCAATTTGGACACGTCTATCGAGCTTCACAGAGCAGTGAGATATTAGGGCCAAAGTGGTATTGAAATGATGCAAACATAATAAGTGACACCTTTCAAGATTCAGAATAATGTTTGAAGTAAAACCAAGTCAAGGTATAATGAGGATGTGTAAAAATTTGTGCATCGTAACACCACAATGTGGATACTTAGATCATGTTTATGAAAAAATGACATAAGTATCATAATTGTGTCGAGACAATGTGGACAAGGTAAGACGTCAAAGGGAGATCAAATGATGAATCAATCCTAACTATGATGATGATCTTGAAATCAATATTAAGTGGCCATCAAATATATAAGGATGCGTCCATGCACTTTAGATGTTTAACAACTCAGCCACAAACATGGATGAGTGTAAACTGACAAAAAAGTGGTGAGCACTATCTATGACAACACTCTTGAAAGATGCCTTTTGTTTTCCTAAATGGGTAACAATAACACAAAGGTGTAGATCAAAATATGCAAAATAAACTAAGCGCCACTTGGGAAGATTTTTTCCTCGTCCTAAGGCGAGAATGAAACTAAGCTAAGTGATACATAGTTTAATTTACATGATGAAAGGCACTTAGATCTAACTTAAATTAATTCTTTTCATTGTTCGAAAAAAAAGGTTCTAAATCAAAATAAGTTATCACTTCATGATGGCCAAGATGTGATAAAGGACTAGCAAAGTGGGCCTCAAGACAAAATTCCCTCTTATAATAAGATCTCTCAACTAGGTGTTACAAAGTCGTCTTAAGTGAAGGAAATTTACCCAAAAAGCCACAATGAATAATTTGGGAGTATCTCGTCTTTACTTTACCCACTTCAAGCACAATGGGAAATAAATGCATCCATGTGTACTCTTACTAGGGTTTCCATACAGACAATCAATAACTCTATCTCACAAGGTGTACTAGTCAAGTGCGTAAGAGAGGTGCTTCATGTTTCATCCACAAGGTTACACAATGGTGTTCTACTTTAGGGTTCTTAGAACCACCCCCATTTTCATAGCTAAAGGCATTATGCTAAAGGGGTTATGTTCCAGTTAAGCGGATAGGGACGTACCCTTTTCCAAAACCTACAATATAGTTTTTTAAATATGGTGTGTTTTTTATCTTGCTTAACTTAATGTGGTTTTAAGTAGCACACCATTTGGCAACCTGTATGAAAACACCTTTTACAAGGTTTGTGTATTGTTTGGTTTTGACATCTTTCTTTGACATGCGATTTTGGTCCTACATACCAAGATTAGTAGTTTTGAACAAAATATCATGATAAAGGAGATAAGATGTTGTTTTTTATTTCCCAGATCATCCTAAGACACAAGGAAAGAGCATACGCAACAAGGTATCTCACTAAAATTTGAAATAAATGGAAATTTCATAAGTACACTGTGAAAAATGATTTTTTTTAACAAAATTTGAAAGCTAAATAAACCATTTTCCAAGTATGAATAAAGTGGTGAAACATTTATGATTCCCAAGATCACCTAGAAAGGCGCTGTTAGAGTAGGTATTTACCTTAGCTCATGTTCACCTAGGTACTTTATTTACCTTTATTGTATTTATCCTCACGTACTTATGTGTGTGGATATTTCTTTTATCTTATTTAGATATTAGGAGATATTATCTAGTTGTTAGGTATAGTTCTCTCTTTGATCTATGGTATTGACTAGATCCTTGATGTCTAGTTCTCTCCTAAATCTATGGTCTTGACTAGTTCTTTGATGACTAATTATTTCCTTCATTCATGGCTTGATCTACGACCTTGACTGATTCTTATATTGTTATTCCTTGCATATTTAAGCAAGACCCATTCTCAATGTATTGCATTGAGTTCCATAATAATATATGATATTGTTGCTCATTTGTTTGCAAAGGTTTTATTTAAAGTTATTTTGGTGAATTACTTTCATCTTATTGATTGTGGTGTTTGATTAGCATCTGTGTTCTTGGCTTGGTACAATCTGGTTATCATTCCTTTCATGGTATTAGAGCAGGAGATTGTTGTTGGCATCCGTCTGTAAGTTTCATTTTGCAAATAAATTATTTTCGTATTTATATATTAGGGATTTGGTCCTATTTTGTTGTTGCATGCATTTTTATGCAAAAAAGAGGCTTCCATTGGATCCGGAAGGCGTGAAAACCATAAGATCGACTATAAACTTGGCCAATTCTTGAGGTAGTAAGTTTTTTTTGGTTTTTTAAATTTTTATAGAGAAGCACACAAGTGTGCCTTGAGATTTGAGCCAACGTGATTTTATTTATTCGGGTTTGTTGGATTTCTCGAGATCTGTACTGGTTTTTTTTCTATTGCACTGTATCTGTCTCGGTTTACACGTAGGAAGGTTTTCAGATGTTTCCTTTTTGGCAGGGATCCAAAAATGCTGTGCACGTTTTTACTATTTTGGGAAAATCCGCAGGTCGCTATTTTCAGCAATAAAGGTCATTGTTTACAAAGTCCAGAAATAGTACTTTTTACTAGAAGTGGCAGTTGGATGTGATTTTCTCGTGTGCAAACACCCATTAAAATCCTTAGCCTTTGATCATATGGTATGGTCATATGAGGACTTAAAACTTGTGATTCCTACTTGTAGGTGCTTAACTTGAGCCCCCTCTAATTTTATTTGTGTGGTGAAGGAAACAACAATTTATTTTGTTTTAGTGAAATAATAGAGCAAAATATAAAAAAACTTGTAACTTTTGATTGGTAACTCGGTTTTGAGTGTCATTTTTTGCAAAAGTGCTTGTTTTTCCATAATCTTTCTATTGGATTTATTTATTTTGAGACTTGCACTATAATTTTAAAGTGCCAACTATAGAGGAGTGTTGTTATCAATTGTGGATGTAATTTCAGCTGAGCCAACGTCCTAAATTTTTGGGAGTTGTAGTTTTTACCTATCATGGATTTTGAGAATGATATGCTTTTATCTGAAGTATGTGGACTTCAAGAGGATACTGTAATTTTTTTTGAAGAAAACAGATCGCTCAATAAGATAAATTCTCTTCTACAATCACTCATTCATGATAAGGATACAATAATACACTCCTTGCAAAACAAACTTGCTAGCCTACAACATCACCATCATATTGTGGACAACCATATCCATACTCCTAGTCCACTTGAAGTTGTTTCTCTTTTACCCACTGAAATTGATCTGCCAGTCTTTGAGCTTGAACTTTCTTTTGATGCTTCTAAACATGTGAGGCTTGTTACTGCATGCTCTTCCACATCTATGCCTATTATAGTACCACATGTTGTGTATCCTACTTTTTCTCAGCTGCATGGCTTTTTTAAGAAGCATACCACTGCATTGAGTTCTCGCATACTCCGTTCTATGGGTCTCACTAGAGGAGTCATTGGTAGACTTTCATAGGGTATTGTTTCCTCTATTCCACATGTTAAGTGGAATTCTCATCATGACATTGGTTTTTGAGCAGATACTTCATTGGGATCACACATTGACAGAGCTCTTTTTTTGTTTTCTCAACTCTTTTTTAGGATCATTAGCAACACATGAGTTCTGCACCTTCACTTAGGCTTGAGAAACCTAAGATTTCAATTGTCAAAAATGATCAACCTAACACACATTCTGATGTTCTTTTGCATGCACCCATTGTGCATTTTACACCAAGTCATATGCAGGCATCTTCTTCATCCATCTGTGTTGATTTGGGGTGGATATCTAATCACTCGTGGTGGAAACATAGGCATTCATTGAAAGGACTCTACAGGCATGGCTCATCCACCATTCAGCCTCTTACTCCACTTTCTATACCTTCTTCATTGTGATGCTTCTTGTTTTGAGCATTTTTCTTTAGCAAGTGTAGTGTATCTCTCTTGTTTTTTTAGAGCTTTTGTATCTGTATTTTTGACACTTTTGGCATGTTGACAGTATCTCTTGTGGGGGATCTATTCTGGTGAAGTCCAGTGTTATTTTTCAGTGTCCGAGTAGTTGATTTTGCGAAATTCATACAAATTTGTAGTGTCACTCCACCCATTCAGCAGTATGGGAGGGTGTGGTGTTGATCCTAATTCTTCGGGTTTTGTGTCCTTGCCTTGTTACCTTGGATTTTCTTGGACCATGACACTCTGGAGTTTGTGTCCTTGCCTTGTTGCTTTAGTTATTGTTCTTAGATCATGGTGCACCTATTTGCAGTAGTTGATCGAATTATGTTTGGTGTTTTTTTGCACTTTTGACATCACTCCATTAACAGTCTCCTTGTATGGAGCTATTCTAGCGAAACCTAGTGTCAGTTTTTTTTAATTTTTGTGATCGAGTAGTGGATTCAGACCACAGTACACACCAAAATTATTTAGCATTGTATGAGTTTTTTGAGTCGAGCTTCTTGGGATTCCTTAGAATGTGTCTTTACTCTCTTTACTTTGTTGTTACTAGTTTTGGGTACCTTATGGTGTCCCTTTTTTCCCAGTTATTGTACATGAGTACCTCATCAGGCCTAGTTGTCGGGACTCATACTGTGGACATGCCACTTCTATTTTTGCCCCTAGCTTCACTTGAGGGGGGTGTTAGAGTAGGTATTTACCTTAGCTCATGTTCACTTAGGTACTTTATTTACCTTTATTGTATTTATCCTCACCTACTTATGTGTGTGGATATATTTTTTATCTTATTTAAATATTAGGAGATATTATCTAGTTGTTAGGTATAGTTCTTTCCTTGATCTATGGTATTGACTAGATCATCAATGTCTAGTTCTCTCCTAAATCTATGGTCTTGACTAGTTCTTTGGTGACTAGTTATTTCCTTGATTCATGGCTTGATCTACGACCTTGACTGGTTCTTAGATTGTTATTCCTTGCCTATTTAAGCAAGGCCCATTCTCAATGTATTGCATTGAGTTCCATAATAATATATGATATTTTTTCTCATTTGTTTGCGAATTTTTTATGTAAATTTATTCTAGTGAATTACTTTCATCTTATTGATCATGGTATTTGATTAGCATCCGTGTTCTTAGCTTGGTACGATCTGGTTATCGTTCCTTTCAGGCGTGAGGGAAAAGCATACGCATTTCAAACCCTCAAAAGATGCAAATGTTTTTTATTAAGTTATCCTAAAAAAATTAATGCAAAGGAAACCAATAAACCACTATTATAACCTTGCGAGAGTTAGAAAACCAAGAAAAATGAAAAATTGTAGAAATCCAATTTTTGCACTTTTTAAATAGTTTTTAGTAATTTGCATTTTTGGAGGTCTCTGGGGCATTTTGGGAGTTTTGTGATAGATTTTCGTATACCAAATATATCTAACTTTTGGAATTTTCCTAAAAAATTACGTTTCCTAATCTTTCTAACGCATGTTTGAACTCTAAAAATGGGTTAACGAGTCAAAAAATATGAACAAAACAAGTAGCACTAAAAATAAAATGTATGAATCCAGACTACACAGAAACACCTACGCATCCAAAATGAAACTTACGCACCCCAGCCAATGGATACGTGCCCAAGTAGATATGTACATGGGAAAGATAAAAAATCAAAGTCAATAGAGTGAAACAAGACACCTGCGTGCCCAGAATGTTGCATACCCGCCCTAGCCAACGTATACGACTGTAAAACATAAATTAGTCAAATCCATAGTATGCTAAAAAAAATAGACATGTCCAAATAGATAGAGATGCTTACAAATTGACGTGGATGCTTAGGTTTCAACGGATACATGTCTGAGCATAAAACAAAAAGTTTCAAATTTTCACGCAGTCAAGCTATTTACGCATACACGGTCAGAGAGCTGGATACATGACCTAGATGATAGAGACACGTGCGCATCCCTGTAGAGACAAAATTTTATAATGATGAGGATTGCTATATAGGTACGTGCTTGTTCTCATGGGGATGTTGGGGTTTCAATGTGTGATAAGGGGATCATTTCTGAAAGTTCCCTAAACATCTCTAAATGGTGTCAGTGTAGAAGATCATCTCGAGAGCTTTCCAATGACTATGAGAACGCGACAAACGGACATCGGGAGCTCTAGATGTGTTCGGTCAAAGTTCGGTCGACGAGAAAGTCAACTCTGGTCAACTGATCAATATTGGACCGAATCGCACTGTGACACGTGGCTTGCCAACACTCGTCGAATTCGATCGATTTTCCTATCGGGAGACGACAAGTGGACTAAAAAATTATTTCTATTCCACATCATATGGGTCGAAATAATATTATTTGGTAAGGCCATTTTCCAAAAGCCACATGTAAATATATTAATGTTTAAAACATTAGTATTAAACCCTAACCGCCAAATTTCTACGTGAAGGAGGGATGAAGCGGTGGTATGGGGGCATTAGACCCATGCGTAGAGACTGTTCCACGTGGTAGAAGGAGGTTTGAAGCGGTGGTAAGGGGGGCGGTTTATATTCTAAGGTGGTCTTTGACCACTTCATGCGCATGTATAGGCTTAATAAAGCCTAAAACCTTATCATGCCGCGCCAAATTTGGGTTCTAACCCATTTCAAACCAAAAGCCGCTCCAATGGGGATTTAATCCCATTTTATATGCAAATCGGCCCTATTTGGGAATTTAATCCCAAATTTCATGTACGGGTAAGGCTAGGCTAATATTAGCCTAAGGATAATATTTTATTCCATTATTTTGGGGCCTTATGTTTGTATAAATAGGGGACCCCTCTCCTTTGTAAAACACGGGACACAACACAAGCTTATTATTTGTTAAGCTTGTTGTGGACACACCGGTGCAACGAAGACACCGATCCTGAGCTTATTATTTGTTAAGCTTATTTGCGGGATGTGTCAACAGGTATTGTCTATTGGCCTATTATTTTAGGCAATATTAGATGGAATATTTGTGATTGGGAGTAAAATGTAAACTACCCAATAGGCCCATTGAGCCACACCAATTACTTGTAAATCCTGGATTGTCAACCGGAGTGCTAGCTTCGCATTGTTTGCGTCGGGAAGGCCGATCACAGCTGAAGGAGATTGTATGCCAGGAAGGTGGAAGTCGGGTGCTATTTTTCACCCTTGTCGTCCGAAGAATTGGTGTACTGGTAGGCAAGTAAAATTCCATTAGGTTTTCTTGTGAAAGTACTATTGTAACTTACAAGTTTTGACTAGTGGAACGGTTCGACCACGAACCCGGAGGCGTAGGCAATTGCCAAACTCCGTAATCAATCTGTGTGCAATTGTCATTTTTGTCTTGCATTATTTTAAATTGATTACTTAAAAGGAGTAAATTATCGGCAAATAAACAAAGCCTATAAGGGTTCGAGATCAGGTCGTAATAATCTGGTTATTTTTGGATCATGTTTGGTATCAGAGCTGGTAATCGACACCTGCAAACTTACTAATCTTCGAAGCAAGTTGGTATGGAGCAGGTTAATCAGTACAGGTTGCTTTGACAGGGATGGCATTGGCTTGTACTTCTGGATTTCTAGATTGGTGGGATAGACTGAGAGACAGGTTTAACATACTCAGTAATTTTCTCATTTCTATTTAGATGAATCCATTATATCTCATATGCAGATAAAACCTGAAAACTATTGTGTAGGGTAGAATGTATTGGTAAGACCCCTTTGAGGGCAACGTTTGTATACATCTAACTAGACATGGCACATTAGTTAAAGACCCAATTTTGGGCAATGTTTTTACTCTGTTATACTTGCATTAGTAAGACCCCCGGAGGGCAATTATTTTGGTGATTTTTCTAACACCATAAAATGCAGTATATTTTCCTTGTTTAGTCATTATTCTGGCAGGGAGGAGACAAATGAAGTCAATCCACATTGCAATGTAGTGGAGAAAGACCAATATCATCATGTAGAGTCGAGAAATGGCAAAAAGCGTTCCTCATCCCAGAAGAAGGAGATTAAGAGGAATTTTTGTGCTCATTGCCAGAGGAATGGGCATCGGGTGGAAAATTGCTGGAAACTGCATCCATCTCGCCATCAGAGTAATGGCAAGCCAAAGATGGAATGGAGGCCTATTGCAAAGGCAGAGGAAGTTTCTACATCACCACCAGTTGACAATTCAACCCAGGACCAGGTAATACCTGAAAGTGAAAGTCCTTTAAAATGGGTAAGTCAACAGTTTTTCAATTATATATTGCATAATTCAGATTGATGGATCGTATGCAGTATTAAGTTGGGAGATCAGATATTGTGAGAAAATGCTGAGAGAAAGGTTTACAATACTCAGTGGATTTTCTTACTCAAAAAATTTGATTAATGCTCCTAACATATCTCCTAATCAGCATGTGAGTACCTGTTACAGCTTGGATACAGGATTTGACTCATATAAAGCTTGGAGATTGATCTACCATTTGTGCAGACAATAGAGTTCGCAGAGATCAGCTCGGAACTTCATTCTGTGTAGAGGCATTGTGACCGTGCAGCAGAATGGTAGCTGAATCACCGTTGGAATTGATGTCGGGTTGAAACTTCATTCTGTGTAGAGGCATTACGACCGTGCAATAGAATGGTACCTGAAATTGTCTGTCAACAAGAGGAGCTCTCAAGAGATCAGTTCAGAACTTCATTCAGTGTGAAGGCATTGTGACCACACATACGAATGGTAGCTGATCAACAGACTTAGCATCATACATCGGAGGCTCGAAGTCTTGAAAAAGGCTTAGCATCATGTATCAGAGGTATTGAGGTCTACAGAGACTTAGCATCATACATCGGAGGCTCGAGGTCTTGAAAAAGGCTTAGCATCATGTATTGGAGGCGTTGAGGTCCACAAAGACTTAGCATCATGCATCGGAGGCTCGAGGTCTTGAAAAAGGCTTAGCATCATGTATTGGAGGCGTTGAGGTCCACAAAGACTTAGCATCGTGCATTGGAGGCTCGAAGTCTTGAAAAAGGCTTAGCATCATGTATCGGAGGCATTGAGGTCTACAGAGACTTAGCATCATGCATCAGAGGCTCGAGGTCTTGAAAGAGGCTTAACATCATGCATCGGAGACATTGAGGTCTGTAAAGGGACAAGGCATTGTCCATCACTGACATCGGATCAATCAAAGCTCTACGTAACATGGAGTTCCTTCAAACCAGTTCAGATTCTGCAGAATCAACTCGGAACCAAGAGCTGTGTTATAGAGTTAAAGAAGATCCTTGTTTTCAGATATCAATAAGCTTAGCACCACACAGAAGGAGCGTTGAGGTTTCATTCAGAAACTTAGCATGATAAAGCAGAGGCGTGGAGGTTTTCTTCGGATATCAGAGTGGCGCAGTGGAAGCATCATGGACCCATAACCCATAGCTCCCAGGATCGGATTAGAGTTTTCGAAATGAGAAGGTTGGAGGAGAAGACCCAAGGGTCCACTACAGCAGCCCTTCCAAGGAGGTAGCAGATTTTTCCAGATTCAGGACAGTATGGAAGCTTTTTGGGACAAAAAGCTTTTCTTAGTGGGGAGGTGTGATCAGGGGATCATTTCTGAAAGTTCCCTAAACATCTCTAAATGGTGTCAGTGTAGAAGATCATCTCGAGAGCTTTCCAACGACTATGAGAACACGACAAACGGACATCGGGAGCTCTAGATGTGTTCGGTCAAAGTTCGGTCGACGGGAAAGTCAACTCTGGTCAACTGGTCAATATTGGACCAAATCGTACTGTGATACGTGGCTTGCCAACACTCGTCGAATTCGCTCGATTTGCCTATCGGGAGACGACAAGTGGACTACAAAATTATTTCTATTCCACATCATATGGGTCGAAATAATATTATTTAGTAAGGCCATTTTCCAAAAGCCACATGTAAATATGTTAATGTTTAAAACATTAGTATTAAACCCTAACCGCCAAATGTCTATGTGGAGGAGGGATGAAGCGGTGGTATGGGGGCATTAGACCCATGCGTAGAGACTGTTCCACGTGGCAGAAGGAGGTTTGAAGCGGTGGTAAGGGGGGCGGTTTATATTCTAAGGTGGTCTTTGACCACTTCATGCGCATGTGTAGGCTTAATAAAGCCTAAAGCCTTATCATGCCGCATCAAATTTGGGTTTTAACCCATTTCAAACCAAAAGCCACTCCAATGGGGATTTAATCCCATTTTATATGCAAATCGGCCCTATTTGGGAATTTAATCCCAAATTTCATGTACGGGTAAGGCTAGGCTAATATTAGCCTAAGGATAATATTTTATTCCATTATTTTGGGGCCTTATTTTTGTATAAATAGGGGACCCCTCTCCTTTTTAAAACATGGGACACAACACGAGCTTATTATTTGTTAAGCTTGTTGTGGACACACCGGTGCAACGGAGACACTGATCCTAAGCTTATTATTTGTTATGCTTATTTGCGGGATGTGTCGACAGGTATTATCTATTGGCCTATTATTTTAGGCAATATTAGATGGAATATTTGTGATTAGGAGTGAAATGTAAACTACCCAATAGGCCCATTGAGCCACACCAATTACTTGTAAATCCTGGATTGTCGACCGGAGTGCTAGCTTCGCATTGTTTGCATCAGGAAGGCCGATCACAGCCGAAGGAGATTGTATGCCAGGAAGGTGGAAGTCGGGTGCTATTTTTCACCCTTGTCGTCCGAAGAACTGGTGTACTGGTAGGCAAGTAAAATTCCATTAGGTTTTCTTGTGAAAGTACTATTGTAACTTACAAGTTTTGACTAGTGGAACGGTTCGACCACGAACCCGGAGACGTAGGCAATTGCCGAACTCCGTAATCAATCTGTGTGTAATTTTCATTTTTGTCTTGCATTATTTTAAATTGATTACTTAAAAGGAGTAAATTATCGGCAAATAAACAAAGCCTATAAGGGTCCGAGATCAGGTCGTAATAATCTGGTTATTTTCGGATCAATGTGTATGTTCCCCTTGTTAACACCTACGTGCACACTGTGAAAAACCTACAAAACTCATGGATTTTAAGATTTTCAAGAGCAAACAGGCTAGTTGTTAGTCAAAGCAGCCTATTTCTAGTTCAAAACCACAAATTATATGTAAATAAGTGTGATTTAGCTAGTGTTAGAAATAGAAATGAGCAAATAACGAGTTATTTTATCCAAAAAACTTGCAAATGAACTTTGAAGAACTCAAAAGACCTCCATTAATGGAGGATGGACATAAGGGTCCCATCAGGCGTGCCAAATGTGTTCAATGAAATTTTTTGCAAAGAGCTATGGATATGGGGTAAGACCCCAAAGCTTTGTGCAAATTCCCTCAATGGACCATCAGATAAGAAATGAGCAAGGAATCCTTTTTGCATGTGTTTAAAACTTGAAATAAGCAAGAAATCCCATAAATAAGATTAACCTCTATTCTTGAAATCTTAACAAAATATGCCTACTAAAGACTTAAGCAATCAGTTTTATTGTTTACTCCATGAGGGTGAATGAATCTCACTAAATGGCTACATGGCCAAGTTTAGCTATTTCATTATTAACCTAACATGGGGGCAAGATGAATCTCTTTTAATAGAGGATAGCCAAGATCAAGTGCCTATTAGCTTAGCTAATGCAAATGAGGTCTAATGCCAATATCTCCAAATATGAGAGATTTCTTTTATGAAAACAAGGTGTAAGGTTGAGAGGGAGGAGTAGGGTCTTCGATGAGGAAGAAGTAGGGTTTTCATCTCCTCATCATTCCAAAGTGTCACTATCTACCACCTATGAGGGTAAGGGAAAGTAAACTCTCGAACCTTCTATTGTAATCTAGTGGGCTTCTTTAATGGATAAAACATTCTCAGGACCTCAAGTTATTCCTCTACCAAGAGAGCACCCACATTTAATACGGAGTCACAAGGGTGGGTCTCTTTCAAAATCCCTTACTCCATTAGGTCCCTGACCTATAGTAATTTCTCTTCCATCCACTCAAGATGTTACTTCTAAGCCTGATTTTTTCTTATTCACTAACACCATTTCTTTCACTATAAGGAAAAAGGTAAAACAAGATTTATTACATGTGGTTTAAATATTTTGGACTGGGTATCTTCTTATCAAAATAATATTGAGCTAATGAATATCTTGGATGGCCCCAGAATAACAATTGAATCATTGAGGGATATGGGGATGTCTTGAAATATAGTGAGGTCATTTGTATTTGTTTATATGATTCAAGGTTAAAATTAATTCTTATCTAGGAATAATAAGTTTTTTAACAATATAACCCCATTCAAAGGATATTTTAAGATAAAAGTGCAGGATAATTGAGTGTTGTTTCTCTTTTTGTGTCCTCTTTTGATGTAATTTTTTAGCATCTATATATCTCTCAGGGGAAAGGTCCCCTGTAGAATCCCCATATTACTTACTGTTTCTCATATTTACATCTCCACCTTGTATCATATGGGCATGTATGGTGTCAAAAAATTGGGGTTTTTCTATTTAGAGCATCCCGTACTGGCCCATATTTTCTTTGCATTCCCAAGGTTTTGTTTGTAACTCTACAATTCCTCTAATATCATAATGGTGTCAACGGTTTTGTTAACCCACTCATTTCATGCATTTATTTGAGATCCTCAATTTTAATTTTTATCCATGCCTTCAACTGCATGCCTTGGAGCCCAAAACTACATTCAATTTTGTAAAGTCCTCTTCCTATTTGTTTGGTTCTATTACCGGTGGTGGAAACTTCATACAATAGATGGAGACCCCAAAAATCTTTGGGTATTATCCCTCTCTCTCTTCCTTTGAATCTAAACCTGAGTGACATGTGGATACCCATGAGATTTCTCTTTTCTTTGTTGAATTTTTAGTCCGCCTGGGCTACCTTACCGTGCCTTAGCCTAATGGCAGATCCTCTCTCTTTGAGAGTTTCTAATTCTTTGTGTCTTTCCAAAGATGTTTTAAAGAGACACGTGAATACCTCCCATGTTTGGTACCATACCTAGGAAAAATTGAGCCCTACGAAATACAAGAGAATACCAAGAGGAAAAGAGGGTCCATTTTTCACATGGATTTACACGGGAAATATAACTATTACATTCCTCGAATGAAAAAGAGGGTCCACACCCTAAACATCAGACTTTCATTCGCATTTAACATGATTATATCTTGAAGCATACATTTTTTACATGGACAAACAAATCAGAGTAAATTTTTAAATTCATACACTAGCTAAAAGGGTGAGATCAAAATAAGCACTAACTCCATCTCTGACTTAAGGATGGGATGCCCTCGTGGGTGCCTTAAGAACCACACAATCCATACATAAATATACCAAGTGCATAAAACCCATTCGGTTATGGGTTTAATTTAAAACATGCACAAGGTCAAACTGAAACACCAAAACCAAAAGAACAAACCAAGATACCAAGGAAAATTTTCACTGTAGACCAGGAAAATAAAAAGGGAAACAAAAAAACAAAAACAAAAACCAAAGACTATACACTAGTTAGGAGTTTGTTCTTTGCTTTGAGATTAGTCCAAGAAGTGCATTGGATGTCTTCTATAAATAGGAAAATAAAGAAAATATCAATCGAGATATTTTAGGAAAAAGGTATACTCACCAATTATTATGTCAATGGAATAGGGACCCATCCACAAGGTATTACATTTCCCAAGCTTTCCCTTGTCCTCATGGCTTCTGTCAGACAATAAAACAAGATCTCCAACATTAAAATTTTTGGTAGTCACCTTCTTATCAAACAATTTCTTTAGTTTCTCTCTTAACTTAAGGTGTCTTGGGTGAGATTCCCTTTTATCTTTATCCAACTCAATTATTTGATTAATCATAGCTTCATAAGGATTCACCTTTTTATCCTCAAGCTATTAGAGGAACTCATAAGAAGAAAACTGCATATGTAGGGGTAAAATATATTGGACTCCATAAACTAATTCAAATGCACTCTTTCTAGTATCCCTCTTGGTAGTGCTTCTATCTATCCATAAAAAAAATTCAACTGCTACCCTCATTTTCTCTTGTTAATCTCCAATTTCCTCCTAATTATCTTAAGCAAATTCTTATTGCTTGATTCAGCTTGACCATTCCCTTGTGGGTTTCAGTTAGATGCATATGTCAGACTTATCTCATATTCCTGACACAGCTACTAATGGATTAGCTTGAAAAATCATGGCATTGTCAACAACTATCTTTGCAAGTAATCCAAACCTACAAATTATATGATTTAAATTAAAATGCATGATAATTTGATGATGGATCCAATAATTCTCCAATAAAATCCATGCACCATTATTTAAAAGGATATTCAATTGACACTTGTTGCAATGGTAGAGTACCTAAAGCTTTCATTATTCCTGAGAACCTCCTGCAACTTTAAAAATTTCTAAACAACAAGGATGCATCCTTGATAAGTGTAGGCAACCAATAACCTTCCCTTAAGATATTGTGCAAAGTTACTTTGCCAGCAAAGTGGCCTCCACACACTCCCCCATAAAATTCTAAGATATATTTGGAATCTTCATCCTTTGTAATACACCTCAAAATATCCCCTTTAGGATTCTTACAAGCCAACCAATAATTAGTGATGATATAATTTTTGAAGGCTAGTTTGAGTGTCCTTATTTGATTGTTATCTAGATGACCAGGACACTCCAAATTTGTGATGTAAAATATGATGTCTTTATACCATGTATAAGTAATTAACTTCTCATGATCATCCATATTTCCTTCTTCAATCTCAATTGCATCCATCACTTGTAAGTTACTTTCTCCCATCAAATTTTGTTGGCCAATACATCTGATCGGCTTAGTGTTTTGTATTTCCATGTCGAAATCTTGCAGCTTGTTCACCCAATGACATCTCTTGCTCAAAATTTATAACTTTGAAAAAATATATTTTACCATAGTGTGGGGAACATAGTCTACAATCTTGGAGCTCAAGATATACGACCAGATAATTTTAGTTTCTTTAACCAAAGAAAAATATTTTTTCTCCATAATGGTATACTTCAATTTATCCCCTTATAATTCTTTACTTAAATATTATATAACCATTTCATTCCCTTCTTCATCATTTTGCAATAACACAAATCCAATATTGTTTTCAGATGTAAAAGAAAAAACATTTGAAAATATTTCTTATAATAAGGGGTTGCTAACACTGGTGCATTTTTTTATGCCTCTTTAATTGTAGTGACAACATGTAGAGATTCCTTCTCCCATTTTATAATCTTGTCCTTTTAAAACATGTTTTTAATTGGGATATTCATTTTAGAAAAATTTGAAATGAAACTCCTGATAAAATTTATTTGACCAAAGAAGGACTGTATTCCTTTCCTATTTTTTAGGACAGGAACTTTACCAATTATGTCCATTGTTTTAGGATCAATCATGACCCACTCTTTTGATACAATACATCCCAATAATTTTTCCTTTTGAATGGCAAAATTAAAATTCTTAGGATTCAATGGGATGCCATATTCTCTATATCTCATCAACATCTTCTCAACATGACTCAAATGATCACTTCTTTGTTTAAAGAACATTGTCACATCATCCTAATAAACCAAAACAAAATCCTTTATGTATCTTGAGAACACAACATCTATTACTCTATGGAATGTAGCCCCAACATTCATCAAACTGAAAGATATTCTCACTTACACATAGGTACCATATGGGGTAGTAAAGGTAGTTTTAATTCTTTGACTATTTTACTACCTCCTGATTGTACGATGAGGATCCATCTAACATAGACAGTAGCTCGGATCCCATGACCAATTGCATCATATTATCCATATTAGGTAATGTATAGTTGTCTTTTATTAAATCCTTATTTAAGTTTCTGAAATCTACACACGACCTTATATCTTCCTTTTTCCTACTATTTGGCACCAAATTTTCCACCCATGAATAATATCTGGTTGGTTGTATTATCCATTCATCCCTTAATTTTTTTAATTCTTCTTGCATTTTGAGGGAAAGAAGTGGATCAATTGGCCTCTTCCTTTGCCTAAATGGCTTATCATTAGGTTTCAAATGTATCTCATGTTGAAAAAGATTCTCTATGTATGCTTTCAGTTCTTAGTAGGAGAATGCTAAGCAATCTTGATACTTATTTAATAGCTTAAAATTGAACTAATTTTCCTCTTTACTCAAATTACTACATAGTCATATTTTTCTAGGATTTCCCTGATTTCCAATATTATGATCTTCCACATCTATTGAGGCTGAGATATGTCTATGAACTACCCTCTCAGCATTATCAAAAACTGATTCCAAAGAAACCAAATCTCTTGGAATGGTGTTGTTCTTTAACTGAATAAAATATTTTCCAAATAGGGTTTCCTTACAATCACAAATGGAAACCATTGGTTCCAAATCCATACATTTTTTGTTGAAGTATCCCTAATTCTGTATAATCCTATGAAACTGAATATCATCATCAAATAATCTCTAATTTTTTACATTATTAGGGACTGAAAGTCTTGACAAAATTTCAATATCATAATCAAAATAAGGAGAGACATTACAATTTTCAAACCAAGAACCAAGCACTGTTAATCTACTACAACATTTTGGGTTTTTTCATGATAAAATATGTTGAAGGATTCAAACATTTCAATAAAATCGCATATTGCATGCTTGTATTGTTTCATACTTTTATTTTTGGTGGCATAAAAATTTCTCACTTACTTGAATACTATGTGTCTCCTTTAACAATTATATCCTTGATACCATATTTCCAAGAAATCCTCAAATCCAAAAGCAATGCCTCATATTAAGCAATATTATTTGTACACTCAAACTTTAGTTTGAATGAAAAATTAAAATTCTCTTGACTTGGAGATAAAAGGAAAACCCCATCAATGTTCCCCATATTTTAGAAATATCCATCAAGCACCTAAATCGATGGGACACCAATCTGTTCTAGGCATTTCCTCTACGTAATACAGTGTTCCTTGAAGTCTGCATAACCAACAAAATTATTGACATATACATCTGTAGATAATACATCATAAGAAGCAATAATTAGAAGTAACATCTTTTTCTCCCCATACAACATGACCAAATTTCCCTTTACTATTATGGTGGCGTATGACATATCTAATTGCACACTTCCACTAACACTGGCTGCCCATTTCCTTGACAACAACATACCCTATTTAGTAGGGTTGTCCACAATAACTACATTCATGGTCAAGTACTTACTAGGGTAAGATACTAATTTTACTACCAAACCATTGACATATCTAATTACTAGTACCTATTTAGAATCTATAGTGGTGTACTTCCTAAGGTTTGTTCTTACTTTGATGTTTCACTCATTCATCGCTTCAAGTGTTATCACATTACACGAAGCCCCTAAATCAAACATGTAATTATGAAAAAGTTTGTCTTTAATAAATAAAGTAGTATAGAAGGGATCAACATCACATTGAGAATCAACAAGGGCAGTGCCAAAGTATGCTTCAGAGGATTCCCCCTACATTTCTATTGTTTGCAGAACTTATGATTATTCAATAACATAAGGGAGATCAACACAATTAACATCCTTTCCCAAGGATATCACTTCTTCCTTAAATCCCAAATACTTGAAATCTCTTCTTCTATGTTAAGGGATCCTAAACAACTCAACGATGGGTATAATGACCTTGATATGAGTCAAAATTTGAGCCATGTCACATGTGGTATACTTGGGTAAAGTTTTAGTAAGGGGTAGGGTTATTTATTTCACTTGAGGTATAAGCTTCTTCGTGGCTTGGGAATGGTTACTGGGTTTTTTAACATTAAGTGGGATTTTTTATGACACTTCCTTCTTGGGAGGATATTTTTAGATATCAGTGAGAATTTGAGTTTTATTTTTTGGGTTGTCACCCTCCTCATTTGATAACTCTACTTCTAAAATTATACTACTTTCCCTAAGAAACTATTGCATTCATTAATAATTGTCTATCATCCTCAGAAGGAATTCCACCATCATATTTCTTAATAATCAATGTTCTCAGATATTCAAAATTATGACTAGGAAAATCAAAATCCTGGACCATATCAATATAAATGTTAGCACTGGGAGAGATAGAATTTACCCATTGTATGCAATCCCAAAAACTTTCTACATTTCTTGCACTCAACTATTTAGTTAAAGTAGCTCATATGTGTGAGCTATTAGTGCATTCCATCATACAAACATCACCATAAGAAACACTGTCATCAACCTCTTCACCTTCCTCAGTAGGGTCACATAGGGCATGTGGGAGGAAACATTTATCACATTATTCGATGACATGATCTTCTTCTACAAAGGAAACTATAGCAGTTAATAGATCAGGGACTAATTTATTTTCTCTTAGTAGTTGTTGTCTATTTCCTGATCCCATGGGCCCCTTTCCTCTCTCATCTGATTTGTGATCACCTCTACGATGATTAACAAATATTTTTTTGACCTGATATTGGTGCTGGCACTGAGAGATATGTCTTATTGCTTTCTCTACTCTGGCAAGTTTATAAAAAATTTCCTTGACTTATTTTGCTAGAGTTTTATTTAATTCTTTCAAATCAAATCCCTTTCTCATTTGAGGCCTTTCAGGATTGATTGATTCCACACCCTTCCTTTTTAGAGGTTTTCCTTTTACCTTGATATTATTTTCTATCTGGAATTCCATGGAAAAATCCTACTTGAAATTCCTGGGGTTTTTGTCACTTAAATAATACATTGTTTTTTTGTCAAAGGCATCTAAATACTTTATTAGGCAAGATTGATCACTTGGTTTCAATAATAAAGGCATTCTATTTAAGGTTTTTTTGAATCTAGAAATGAAATCTAGGACAAAGTCATTGGGATTATTCTTAATGCTCTCAAAATATGAGAGAAGGAACATTGGATCATTCTATCCCCATATGTCAATTTGAAGTCATTTTTCATTTCTACCCATGAATCAATGAATTTTCAGGTAAAGCTTTATACCAATCATGGGAATCCTCCTCCATAGTATTAACAAACAACTTCATGTATACATCCTCATGCTCAATATTAAAGTCCTCCATAATATTATTAAATACCCCGAGGTTTTTGTCACCACTGATGGCATTATTCTCTTGAATTTTTTTGCAATCTATTCCTTGCTTCATTAGGGACTGCATTGGGTTAACACACCATACCCGTGAAATCTATAGTTCTATATACATTAACAACAAATGAGGGTATAGGAGGTGGGAGTTCCATGTTATTTTGAGGAGGTGTCTGAATATGAAGATTAAAATGGTGTGGGACTTGAAATATTTGAGGAAATAGGGTATGATTCTCAAAATACTAATCCTTAAATGTTTTAGTTTCACAGAACACTCTATTTCTTCTTAACGATAAAAGAGGAAGATGAGTAATACCTATTGTTAGTGAAAAATAACAGCACCTCCGAATTGCCTTGGATTTGAGTGGGGCATCCGATGTGATTGCATAACATGTATCTTTCCCAAAATTTTGGGACTTTGTGAATCAAGGAAGGTCTCCAGATGAAGGCCGACTCCTATTCCTCTAGTTAGGTGCACACATTTAGATTGTAGAGGGTCTATCCGAAATCTTATTCTAATTTTCCAAGGAGATAGAGTTAAGGGGATGTAAGAATTAAAACCTAATCTAACAAAGGTGTTGCACCAAAGGAATGTTGAATATTTGCATTTCCTTTAAACACAAACCATTAAAATGTGAAACAATATCCATGCACAGATGGCCAAGATTGCAATGAGGGATGAGGAAGAAGAAATAAAAAATAAGAGAGGGTTAAAATCATCCACAACCTTATTCTATTACTCCAATAATTAATACAGTGCATTACAGGAGCTAAGAGGTAGAAATTAAATTACAATTTGGATGGTGGGTTTCGAGACTCCGTGAATTCACCTACAGAGAAAAGAAAAGGGAGGGCGCAAAGCAAGAATGACCAACCATTTGAAATCACCCCTTTTGTTTAATATATAGGAAGAATAAGAGAGAAAAGGAGGGAAAAAATTGAGCCCTACTCCAACCACCCCTAGAGGAGCATTGCATTCCCCCTTCAACAAAGATGAGTCCTACTACAACACCCATGCCCCCATTGTTGTTCCTTGCTGGGAAAGAAAGCAGGCCAATTCTTCATCATGTTGGTAGGTTGGAGACATGACGGCCTAAAAAATGGCAAGCTAAAAAATTAATGGTGGAAGGTGGGTAGTAGGTTCCTTGAGCTCAACAAAACATCCCCTCCTGCTTGATTCTGAGATTCTGATTGAAAAATATGGCCGTTTGAAGGTACCTCAGGTATGGAGTCTGTTTGCGCATATCCATGTGGTGGCCCCACACGTCTGAAGGTTTTACCCACTCCTTTACACTCTTAAAGTTGTGCCCGACCCACACATGTTGTCATTCATGGGCTTGCTATTTTATTTCTTTTCCTAAGCCACCTCGAGACATTATCCCCAAACTGAGACACATGTAGAGTTGGAACATTTTTAGGGACCACTTTTGGATTCACCTCTTAAAAGTGCACCGAAGGTACATGTGGCTCCTTCCACTGGTTTGCCTTATGCTTAGTTGATTCAATGGTCGGTTCTACCCCATTAAGACTTTTAGCCACGTGGTGATGCTGCACTTGTTTGGGGACCACCTCCGGATTTTAACCTTGAAGATGCGCTAAGCTGAAGCGTGGAGGCTTCCTTCAGCCTATCCCAAGCTCAGAATTTTCAACACTCGGTGTCCCCTTTTTAGACCCTAGACACATGGAGGGTTGGTGCTAGTTCAGGTTCTTTCTTTGGGTCGTGCCTTTGAAATTACATCAATGAGGCACGTGTCACCTTTCACAGCTCTATTCTATTAGCCAATTTGGGGTTGCTCCTTTCTTGGTCCCTAACTATGTGGTGGGTTATCACTCATTTGAGGACCACCTTTGGATCTAACATTTAGAGGTATGCCGATGAGACACATGGAGGCTTCCTTTGTCTCTTCTTTCCTTAGCTGATTAAATGGTCGTCTCTACCCCCATTTGGACTCCTAACCATGTGGTTAGTCCATGCACACTTGGGGACCCCACCCTTGATCCCCCTCTTGAAGCTACGATGTTGAGACGTGTGGGGGATTCTATTGACTCTCTTATACTTAGCTGATTCAGGGCCTTAAGTGAACACTGCCTTTCTCCATTTTTCTTGTGTTTGACTTAGTCCCTTTTGAGTGGTAGGGCTATATGTCTTACCTAAGACACGTGGGGGTGGGGTTCATACATGTTTGGGTCCTACCTTTTGGGTCACACCCTTGAAGTTGTGTCGTTGGGACATGTGGGTCCCCCACAGCTCTGTGACTTTTCAATGACCGATGAGACCATTTTCTAAATCCAACCACGTGGAGGGATGGCACTTGTTTGAGACCTACCCCTGAATTTTCCTTTTGAAGGAGTATCGATTGGACGTGTGGAGGCATCCACAGACTCTATTTTATTTGGATGATTCAGCGGCCGGTCTCACCTACTCTACCTTGACTCCTTGCCATGTGGTGATTTGGTGCTCATTGGGGACCTTGTTTTGGACTCCACTCTTGGTGATGCACCATTGAGTGACATGGCATCCTCTGTGTTTCCTGTGTTCTGCTTGCTCTCATACTTGGTTTTGGGGTCAAAGGTGAGTCCACATGATTGGGCTGACCCTTCCATTTTTCCCATGCAATGTTGCATTTGACCAATTTTTCTTTTGGGGAAAACTGGGATAATAGTTTGGTGACTCACGGGATCACCTACCAGTTATGTGAATGGACTCATACATATGCAAGATTGCTATATGTAAGTGATGGTGGAGGAAGCCCTAAGAATCTTTTGAGGGTGGGGAGAATGTGGAAGCTAGGGTCAATGGCCTAAGGCTCACCCCCTCAGGCACAGTCATCATGATCCCTCGATACCCTGCAAAGAGCTCAGATTTAGAATCAAGAAAGACATTTGAAACTGTGTTGCCTCGTCTACTAGGATTGTGCATTATGTGGAAGATTGTGCTTTACAATGGGAATGTTGGGAAGCCCATTCACAGACCCAATCTTAGATGATTTGTATTTGAGGTCCTTCATCTTTAAATTAGTGAACTGTTATGGGCAACTTCATGGGTGTCTTATTATGTGATTCCATGCTGACCCTTCTTCAGCACTTGCACCTGGAGGTGTGCTCAAACAGTACAATGCACACCAAACCTGGACCAGTTTAGACCTAGGGCTACATAACAACCATGTGCACAAGCATTAACAGGAAGGTAGGAAATCCTTGACTAATATGTACAAGGGTGATAGTTCTCCTTCTAGTATGCCAATGGTTGAGCATAGATCCCGTTAATTGCCAATCTCTAATTGTTCTCTCATAAAGCACAAGGTTATGTAGAGCATATAGAGGCATTGCAACCTTTGCAATGACTATAGATCATAATATAAACAACTCCACAACTTGCATCAAACTTAGGAATATTCACCATGGCCTTCTATGATGGTGGTACATACCACTTCAGTACCATGGGTCTCCAACTTGTAATGACTTGCCTTGAGCTTCCTTGTAAGAAAAAGCTAATAAGAAGTTGGTAAATCGCTTGACTCCTTCAACCATGGTTTCCACTACATACTCTCAATTGTTTCAAAAAAGGAGATTTCAAGCAGGGCATACCTGGTCATCCATCAAAGCTCATAACTGGAAATGGGATTCTTGTCAAATTGTTTTATGAGTTGTAAATTCCATTGAGACTAAAGTGTATGCAAAACGTAGAATTGATACACTTCCCGTAAACTAAGCTTGAATTGATAAAATGCCTATAGAAAAATTGGGGGTGACTCCCTAGATCTACATTTTTGCACAAGAGATGGCTTTTGCAAGTTTTGCTTGCACAAATTCTGTGAATTCAAATGGAGCAGTCCTATCAGCATCACTCATGATCATGTTAATATTGGGGTGTGAATTTTATCCCCTTGTAGCCATGTTGGTTTGGTATAAGGGTTATAAATACTTCAATAGGTGTTGAGATATACATCATTATTGCATCATGTTTCCAATTAGATCAATTTGTACGCACAAGGAATTGACAATGCATTATTTGGCCTATGCATAGCTATCTTGAGGCACCAAACTCTAGTGAATATCCCTTCAATAAAATTCCCAAATGTTGGATTCATAGTCCTCTTTGAGTGCCTCCACTTCAGATCCACATAATGAAATGAGTATACAACCCCTATGAGTATTCACTTATGGCCCTTCCTTGAATTTGGGCTGACTCTACCCCCAATGAATTATAACCACTATATTTTTAACATCCAATCACCAGGATTCAACCCAATGTTATTTAATTGATTGGTATGGAGTAAGGCTGCTAATCTTAGATCTCCTTATGAATAATGTGCACTTCTATGCATTTGATATGGAGCTTCATGAGTGGAAAATATTCCCATATATTACTGTAGAGACAAATATTAACCAGCATTAGACAATATTTGAGTCATGGTATTATACTACTATTTAGCAAAGTGGCCTCCATGTTATCCATCATGGAACTCGTGTACAGCACTTCTCAATTATAAACTGTACACAAGTGCACCTATACTTGGACGCTCATGGATGTCCCTTTTGATAACATGGGTACTATCTCCAAGTGCATGTGGGACTTTCTACTGTGAGATAAAGTACCTTCTTTTTTTTTAGCTGGTTCATTACTCCTAAACTACCTGCCACGATCTACTCTAATGTAGGAAAAATTAACTATCCTAACTCTAACCTTCCAAGGGACCAAGGAGATGAGAATGCAAAAAAAGCTGAAAGCTCTAGCTCATTCTGTGTTAACAGGACAACATCTTCTTCAACCTTTTGATCTAACTCAGGTTGTTCCTTGGAAGTGAGATGCTCACACAAACGCTTTGCCACAAACCAGCTTGGCCACTTTGATTTCAATGTCGTGTTCCATTACATCAAGTGACCCAACTTGCTCTCTTCTCATTCAAATCCTTGTTTAGGAGAAAGTCCTTAACACCAACATGAGACACCACCAGTTGAATCTTATTGTTCGAGACCAAGTGTTTGAACTTCTTCAAACTCACTGATCACAACAAGGACATACTTTTCAATGAAAGAATACTTTACTTCGTAATCTTCCAAGATTTGACTGAAGAATGAAATGGGCTGTTCTGAACCTTCCTCTATTCAGCTGTACTCAAGATAGCTGCGATTTTCTCTAATCCTTCAAAAGCATACAACATGAAGTCCTTTGATAATTCTAGGTTGATAAGAGTTGGGGCCTATGCTAATGCATGCTTGATGGCTTAAAAACTCTCTTTGCATTCTGTTGTCCATTTGAATGCAAGACTCTTATTCAACATCATTGTGAAAAGATTCACAAGAGTGGCAAAAATTAGTCACAAATCTATGAGGACAAAGTTTATCCTTCCCAAAAATCTTTGGAGAGATTTCTTGTTATGTGGCAATGGAAGTTTTCTAGATGGCTTCAACCCTTTCAGGATCAATTGTCAGCCCTTCCCTTGAGACAATATGGCCCAACAAGTTTCCCTCGTGTGCAAAGAATACACACTTCTTCGGATTCAACAACACTCCGAACCTTCTGCACCTTTGAAATACACTTTGACTGAGGTGAAAGAGATGGTTTGTTGTATTTTTTGACAATACAGTGATAGTCATCCTGATATACCAGCACTATCTTTTTAACCAGGCCTTTGAATGCCATATCCATAGCTCGCTGAAATGTTTCTCTAGACATTTGAAATTCCAAATGGCATCTTCTTGTAAGCATATGTGCCCCATTTTGTAGTGATAGGCCATGTCTTGAATTGATCTTCTTCCTTCACCATTACCTGATTATAGCATGAGTATCTGTCTAGCAATAAAAACCTTTTTGAACCAGCTACAACCTACAATATTTGTTCCATTGATGGAAGTGGAAATGATCCTTGAGTGATGCTCTATTTAGATCATGGAAGTCCACACAAAACCTTATTTCTCCATTTCTCTTTCCTCACTGGCACCAATTTTTCAACCCAACTTGAATGTTTGATAGGAAAGATGCTACTAGCCTCAATCAACTTCTTCAACTCTTTCTCTCATGAGGGGTTCAATATGGGGATTTTTCACTGGCCTTTGCTTTTGTCTTGATAGGCTTGGATTCCAGATCCAGCTCAATAGTATGTTGTACCAACCTTGGGTTGAAACCTCTTAAATCCTTGTAAGTCCAAGCAAAGACATCTGGGAACTCTTGACAAATGCTAAACAAATTCATATTTCTCTTGTGGGGGTACTTACTTTGCCAATTTGCAATGTCTTGCCTTCATTTACTGGAAATAGGCTCTAAATCTTAACCCTTTACCTCAATATTTCCTTTCTCCTTCCAGAATTGATAATTTGGGTTGAAGATTGACTCCAAATTTATGAGACCCTTTGGTAATTTTTTGGTTCTATTCTTCACTACTTGGTCACCTTACCATTGTTCCAACTTGTCTTGGTTTCTAGCAGAGAACTCAGCTTCTTCTTGTAAAAAATTGGCAGTTTGCTGATAATTCTTGAAGACTTGCTAACTTGTATTATTATCTGAAACAGACGTTCTCATAACCACTCTGATATGGGGCTGATATTTCTCTCTTGATACTCTCTACCATATCAAATTCTACCCCGATTACTGCTAATCTGTCTAATGCTTCATTCTTCTTCCTTGGGATGTAATAGATGCCAAATGCTTTGAAATCTTCGATGAGATCCCATACCTAATTCTTGTAATTTTTTTATAGATCGTGTTATCATTGAATCACAGAAACCTCATGTTTACAAGTGCATATACTTGAGCTCAAGGTGTGCTTGGATAACATGGGTACTATCTCTAAGATGTGGGACTTGCTACTTGAGATAGACCTCTAGAGAAAGTTGGTTCTTGCTCCTAAACTACCTACCACAATCTACTCTAATGCAGGGAAAAATATCCTTCCTAACCTAACTTTCCAAAGGACCAAGGAGAGAGAATGCATGAAAATGAAAACCTACACTAAAGTGGTGATACACCAGGAAAGGAGGGGTGTGAGAGTAGTATTCCAATGTGTGAAAAATAGAAGTAAAATTCATACTAGAAGGGGTGATAACAGTTCTCCCTAATCTGAAAATGCATTCACAACAATATTTCATACATGCACAATAATAATGGATCCTTGTAAGAGCATACAGATAGACACAATATAATTGTAATCAAGGTTGAAGGGGAAATAAGGATGCAAGAAAACACAACAAAGGAATATGCATCCACAAACTCATACTTTATTGCTTCATGATATGCACAATTCAATCTGTTACAAGATAAGTGCCTGGATCACCATGCAAGGAGTCTAATACAAGGGCCTGCAGCACATTGGATTCACAAAGAAATTTTGATAGAGCTTTGCTACAAAAAAACTCCCCCCTTTACAATGAGCCCACCACTCCAATTTATACAAAAAATGAGAAGAGAGAGAGAGAAGGGGAAAATGGAAATCCCAAAATTTGTCCTTCAACCACTTGTAAGAGGAATTAAATGGAGTGAAATGATTGTATGTTGCTTGAAAATGCTCCCCATATTGTCTCAGGTGCTGCAACAGGGAAAGAATGATGACCATGCCTCTTAATTGCACTCCCAACTACCAAATAAAACACTATAATGAACCCGCCCATGTTTTATGAAAATAGTCCATCAATTTCTCATCAAATCTAAAATTTAATGACTTTTTATGTTGGGATCAAATCCATGATTCCAATGATACAAATATTGTGAGATTTTGTTGAGGAATGCAAAATTTATGTCCTTCTGAGTGCGAGCAGCTATTTTGGGTCTGTCAAACATTTGTTGTCATTTAACAGGAATGAACATTAACTGACTGAAGCCGAATATGTTTCTTATCTTCAAATATATCTACCCTTATTCAAATTAATAATATGTTTTTTTGACGTAGAGGACGTTATGCTCATTCCAAAAAGTCTAATTTTATGAAAAACGGAGCTCGGAGTCAAAAGTTATGGCCGTTTGAAGTTCGGGAGGTCAAACTTTGACTTTTCTCTTTACTGTAGCTATTTCAGAAAAATCAGGTCCACTTGTCCCGGCTGTCCCAAAAACATTCTTCCACATCAGCCAATTCAGGATTTCTTATCCTTGCCTGTCTGCCATTGACCCGGCCGTGAGGGCCGTTGACTTCCGCATCGGTCGCATCGACTTAGCTTGGCTCTTTGTGTGGTGATTTCACCTTTGCGCGTCCTGCATGTACTTTTGTCTCGACCATCCCGAACAAAAATCTCCACCCCACCCATAATAGACTAACTTGTGGAAAAATTAGTCGATCATGTCCGACAGACTGAATGGGATAAAAAATTCCACCTTTTCTGATTTTCTTTACCTGAGGCGATTGCAGCAATGCACGCCCCGCATGTCCCTGTTGAGCTTGTGTAGTCTGGGACACATAAAACTGATTTAGCCGATTCCTTTTTATTTCAGCTCCAAACCTAGTACGATGAACCATGGTATGACCCACATTGGTATGACCCATAGCCTTCAAACCCGCAATGCATAAAAATAAGCCTGCGACTTCATTTTTGGATTTTTTCCTTGGATGGGGAAGTTAGAGAGAAACCAAAGGGACCCCAAAATATTATTTTGGGAATTGAATCAATCCTACTTTCTCAGGACTAAAAAATTTGATACATGTTATCAAAATTACCTCAAGGGGTGAATTTTGGATAACAGATCGTTCTTGGCAACATTTTTTCTTTGGACTTGATTCGCAACTAGCTCACTATCCCCAGACACTTGTAAGATTTTAGTCCCTCTCTTTCTTTCCCAATGCAATCCATGAATCAAGGCTTTATACTCTAATAAGTTTTTTGATCAAGAAAATTGGAAATGGAAGGGTGAGTAATATTTCATACCTTGAGGTGAAACAAGCATAGCTCCTCCTCCACCTTCCTATCTACTTCTTGAGGCGTCAAAGAATACCTGCCATACTTCGTTGTTATCTTTGTGGTCTGGCTTGATAATTCTTAGGAGGGGATGATTCTCTTCATGCAAACAATAGAGTACTAGCTCTGATTCTTCCATTTCCTTGTAATGGTCAAAAGCATGCCTCTTGTTCACCCATTCATCGAGAGTCAAGTCTGGAATACATCCAACCTTGGTATCTGCCTCATAAGTTCTTGGGAGGTCTTCCTAATCAAAGGTTGAATAATTCACATTGATTGGGCTACGTACATGAGGATCAATATCGAAATTCGCAATGGGCTCGGATCTGATCTCAGCCTTAGCTCCATATCTTGTTCTAAAAAGCATGTGTGACCAATCAACAGACAAATAGCCTCTAATTTTAGTAGTGAAGTATCTTGACAAGCATAATGCAAAGAGTGGTGGCAATTCTATGATTGATACGTCTTACAACAAAGTCACATTGGGACATGCATGTAATGTGAGGCTCAAATATTTGATTACTCCAATCATTATTACCTTTTTCCCATCCAATTGCACTACACCTTTGGAGATGACTTCATAATGAAGACCTAGCTGATCTGCTATTTCTTTTTACATGACTGATGTACTTGCTCATGAATCAATCATGTAAGTATGCACTACCTTGTCTCCAATGATCAATGAGACATAGAAGGGACGAGGCTTCAAATTCTTACCTTTGTGATATCTATGATTTCCTTCCTGCTGAGTTGTATTGGTAAGTGTCCTTTCTTGTTGATTGGGTGGCTGATTTGAGGATGACCAATTGGCCATAATAGCTTGCAACAAGTCTATTTTTCCTAGGATAGAAAATGAATCCCACATTGAGATGTTTACATTTTATTTCTTCATCTTCTCAATGATGTTTAATTAGAATGAGATATTTTTTCTGCCCCTTGCCTTACTCATTCTTCTCTTGCACATAGGTTGTTACAACCGGTTCTTGAGTTAGTCTAGAAGGTGGTTTGGGATGACTCTGCACATGTGGAGTTTTTATTTTATTACTCATAACTTGTTGAGTGATAAAGGGCTATGGATTGTTTGAATTGGATAAATTCCACTCTCCAATACTCATCCTCTTGGACCTTGTATTTGCTGCTACACTATGATGAGGTGCTTGATTTAGACCACAAAAATCTTCGGCTTTCTAATTGACAAGCATGGTCTCATTTAGAGGTGCCTCCTGCTGAGTTACCTCCTACTGTTGATTTCCTTCTGGGCTTGTCTCTTATTCCACACTAGTTGTTGTCATGATAAGAGCTTGATTCAAGGCACCATTGAAACACATCGACTTGTTATGGGGCTGATTGCATGGGAAACACCAATCATATTACTGAGCCATGTTATTTTTCACTGGTACTAAAGCTCTAGATGTGGATGCAACACTAGGATTATAAGGCTGGAATGGTCTATTGGTAGGAGGTCTTCCATGGTTCTGATTTGCAGCTTGGATGAATGGTTTATTAGGCTTATATGGAGGCCTATTGGGATGATTTTAAGGCTGATATGATCTAAAATTTTGAGCTTGTTGCATCTTAAGTGTCACTATCTCATTACACAAGTTTTTCAGTTGCTTCATGACTTCCTGGAGATCATTTGAGGAGCTAAAAGATGAGGTGGAAGCTTCAGTTTAACTCTGATTCCTTAGAGCAGGCATGGGAACTAATGTGGTTGTTTGACTGGTAGTTGGAGCTCCTAGTTCTAGATATAAAGGCATAGGTGGCCTACATGCAAGTTTACCATCCTGAATTTAGTAATTTTCAGCTCTAATGGAAATATTATAGAATGCGGGTAAATTTATACCACCCATGGACTGAATCATCATGGAAATATCAAAATGTAAAGCTTTAAGGAAGTATAGAAAATGACCTTCAGCTGTTGGTCTCACGGCCACCAAAATTCTATTCCACGTACGCTAGAATCTAAAGTTGAAATCAATTAACTACTCATTAGGGGCCCTCTTTCATTTTTTCAGTTGTTTTAATAAGGATAGATTACCTCCCTTATTTCCAAATTGATTTTGAAGAGCCATGCACAAATGGTCCCAATTCTAGATGGATCATGCAGTTAGACTCCTAAACCACTGTAAATCTTTTCCTTTAAAAGATGAAACCAAAAACTTGACCGCAACATCCATTTCAATGATCTCATGAATTGCATAGACATTTGAAATATCCTGGATGTGGTAAATTGGAAACATCTAGTTCAATCCAGTAAAATATGGAATGCTTTTTAGCGCATCGGCTGTAACTTGATTTTGTGCATTGAGAGCTAGCGGGATACTGCTAATGAAGTTGACGTAGGGGTTGCATTGTGCCATCCTGATTGGTCAGAGGACTCTAGTCAATTGAAGAAAGGGTCTACCAAGTGGAGGTGTTGACAATGTCCTATTTGTGGGAGATGGAGACCTTTGGGATCTTCTTCCTCTCCTTTCTCTTTCTAGGGATAAATGTGGATAGATAAATAGTCCCTCCTCTCTATTTCTTGACCTTGTTTGTATTCTTCTCATGAACTTGAAAATATTGGACTACCAAAACAAGTGGATTATGTCTCTTTTTAAGTCGCCAGATGTGTCATTTCATAGCTTCTCAAAAGATAGGAACTTACAAGTGTACATCACTCTTGTTGTAGTAAAAATGAAGACTTCTTGTCTCATCAAGCATGCCAAAAGTGTTAGTGCAAAATCACATCACCCCTGAATTAACTCGGATTTGAGTGAGACATCTAGTGTGATTACATAACATGGAGCTTTCCCCAAAGTGTGGGACTTTATTAATCAAGGAATCTCTCTAGATGAATGCCGACTCATATTCCTCTAATTAGGTTCACACGTTCAAATTGTAGAGGGTATATTGTAAATCATATTCTTATTTGCCAGGGAGAAAGAGTAAAGGGGATGCAAGAATTAAAACCTAATCTAACGGAGGTGATGAACTAAAGGAATGATGACCATTTGCATTACCTTTAAATACAAACCATTAAAATGTGAAACAATATCCTTGCACAGATGACCAAGATTACAATGAGGGGTCAGGAAGAAGCAATAAAACATAAGAGGGTTGAAATCATCCACAGACTTATTCTATTGCTCACAGAATTTATATAGTGCATTAGAGCAGCCAAGAGGCAGCAATTGCATTACAACTTGAATGGAGGGATTCAAGACTCCATGAATTTTCCTACAGAGCAGAGAAAAGGTAGGGCACAAAGAAAAAATATCCAACCGTTAGAAATGGGCCCCTCATGTATAATATATAGGAAGAATGAGAGAGAAAAGGAGGGAAAAAATAAAACCCTGCTCAAACCACCCCTAGAGGAGCATTGAATTCCCCTTCAACAATGACAATTCTTTCTTTAACACCCATGCCCCCATCATTGTTCCTTGTTGGGAAAGAAAGGAGGCCCATTCTTCATCATGGTGGTAGGTGGGAGACTTGACGGACTTGAAAATGGCAAGTCAAAACCTTAATGGTAGAAGGTGGGTAGTAAGTTTCGAGAACTCTCTAAAACATCCCCTCCCGCTCGATTCTGAGATTCTGATTAAAAGATATGGTTGTTTAAAGGTACTTAAGGAATGGAGACTATTTGTGCATATCCATGTGGTGGCCCCACACATGTGAAGGTTTCACCCTTTCCTTTACACTCTTGAAGCTATGCCAGACCCACACATAGCGTCATCCGCAGGCCTGCTATATTTCTTTTGTTCTTTGCCTAAGCCGCTTTGAGACATTGTACCCAACCCAAGACATGTGGAGAGCTGTCGCATGTTTGGGGACCACTTTTTGATTCACCTCTTAAAAGAGTGCCAAAGGGACACGTGGCTCCTTCTGGTAGTTCATCTTATGATTAGCTGATTCAACAGCCGGTTCTGCCCACCTTTAGACTTCTGCCAATGTGGTGATCCTGCGCTTTTTTAGGGACCGCCTCTAGATTTTAACCTTGAAGATGCGCTGAGTTGAAGCCTAGAGGCTTCCTTTGGCCTATCCCAAGCTTGGAATTTTTAATGGACAATATCCCCTTTTTGGACCCTGGACACATGGAGGGTTGGCGCTAGTTCAGGATCTTTCTTTGGGCCGTACATTTGAAATTACATCGATGCGGCACATGGCACCTTTTACAGCTCTTCTCTACTTAGCCGATTTGGGCTTGCTCCTCTCTTAGTCCCTGACTATGTGGCAGGTTGGCACTCGTTTGGGGACCACCTTTGGATCTGACCTTTGGAGGTGTGCTAATGAGACACATGGAGGCTTCCTTTGTCTCCTCTTTCCTTAGTTGATTTAACGGCCATCTCTGCCCCCATTTGGACACCTGGTCATGCTGCGATCCCACGCACACTTGGGAACCCCAACCTTGATACCCCTCTTGAAGTTGCAACATTGAGATGGGTGGGGGCTTCACCTGACTCTATTAAACCTAGGAGATTTTGGGCCTCGAGTAAACAATGCCTTTCTTCATTTTTCTTTTGTTTCTCCTAGTCCCTTTTGTTTAGCAAGGCTATATGTCTAACCTAGGAAAAATGGGGGGTTTCATGCATGTTTTTGTATTTCCTTTTCGTTCACACCCTTGAGGTTGTGCCATTGGGACACATGGGTACCTTTGAGCTCTTTGACTTTTCAATGGATGATGAGACCGTTTTTTGACTCTGACCATGAGGCGGGCTGGCACTTGTTTGGTACCTACCCCCAAATTTTTCTTTTAAAGGAGCACTGATTAGACACATGGAGGCATCTACAGACTCTATTCTATTTGGCTGATTTAGCAGTCAGTCTCACCTGCTTTGCCTTGACTCCTTGCCACGTGGCGATTTGGCACTCATTGGGGACCTTGTTTTGGACTCCACTCTTGGTAATGTGTCATTGAGCCACGTGGCATCCTCTATGGTTTTTGTGTTCTTCTCACTCTTAAACTTGGTTTTGGGATCAAACGCGAGTCCACACGATAGGGACGAACCTTTTATTTTTCCCGTGCAAGGTTGTGTTCAAGTAATTTTTCCTGGGAAGAAAATTGGGATAACACCTATATCAATTGCAAATGAAGGCCCCTCACTAGTTGGATTATAAAGAATTATACATGAATTACCAAATCCATAACTATATGAGGAACTACAATAATATTCTATCAAATGTTGATCACTCTCAACCACATCCACTACTTTCTCTTCGGACCTTTGTTCTCCCAAATCTGTTTAGAGTTGTTTCTTAATTGCATTTGTCCTTCCTAGCTCTGTAAACAATTTTTTAACAAGATATTTCTTTAAGAAGAATCTTTTTCCTTCCATTTTTACAAATCTTAATGGAAGATTTAAATAAATATAAACTTGAGGCATTGGTATTTACCACAATTTCTTAACAATGTGGAGTTTCCACTAAGGTCCTACACATTAGATGTATAAATTTCTATAAATGACTTTTCAATTGAAAATTAATGAAAATTCTCAATAAATCTTGGCAAATCTAAGCTTCATTTATCAGTATTTACCCCTAACAAACCAAATTTAATGGGAAACTTGCTTTAAAATAAGAAAATATCAAGAAATTAACTTTTGATTAGGCTGTTTTTCATAAATCTCAACAAAGGATGATGTCTATAGCATGTATTTGCATATACACATCTATAATAAATTACCAGAGGTTGGTATTTATATATATATTTGTAAAAAGAGTCCCAGGAAATGATGCTAGAGTGGTGTTGGTACCCAAATCGGTTCTCCCTTTGAAGTCAAGTCGAATCAATAGACTAAGCAGGATGCTTAAAGACAGATAGATCAGAATTGTATTTGTTTTGTATCTAGGGAGGAATCTAACTGACTCTTTATGACTTGATATTAGATAACTTTTATAACAACATGCTAAGGTTTTTACCTACCATCACTAATTCATGTTGTGCCTTCAACCAGGGTGAGAGGACCCGTTTTATAACCTATATTTGTAAGGTAAATTGATGGATCCTCAATATTTGACTCTCCTTTGTAGGACATTTGAGAAATAGCCTTGAGAAGACATGAATGCAACATAATATAATTCTCACAAGTTGTCAACCTAGAAAATGTAGATGGCCTATAGACATGGTTCATATTGCTAAAGACAACAATAAAACCAAATTTCTCTTAGATTTTTTAGGTAAACTATTGGTATATTCAATAGACCTCCTTAGCATTTATAAGCAGTGAAAGCATGGTTGGTTCTTGTAGGATTTATTAGTTATAGATGTATTATTTTAGGGAATTAAGAAAGATAAATTTTACCATACCAAATATGAGAGAACTTTTAATAAATGAAAAAAATATACCAAATAAGAAGATGTGTACCAAATCTACCAAATTTTACTATATCAAATCTGATAAAAACACTTCAAATAACGTACAATGAACCTTCAATGAGAATATGTGTACCCATGGAAGCCAAAATATACATGGTTTCACATAATATTTGAGAATTTAGACATAAAATATCAAGTCACAGACTCAATTAAACATCAATAATCCTTGATAAATCACACCTAAGATACACTCATATACTAACAAAGAACCCATATAAACAAAATCGAAATAAAGTTAATTTAAAATTGTTTATTCCATAATGACATGAATGATATTCTCAAAACACAATTGTAATTACCATGCAATATTATCATAAGGATAAGATCTTGTGTGATTCAGAGGAATTCCTAACATAAGGTTGTAACAGGAATATTTATATCTACCTGAAACATCTCAACATAAAATCATACTCAACAATGCTCATGATTAACATAATTAACTCAGGGATCTTCAAATTTATCAGCAAGGGAAATTTTCATTTACAGTCTCAATGCCTTTTAATTGTTGTACACTCACAACCATCTTAACATGATTTAATTTGAAGGGTCATTAAATTAATAGGTTTCTTAGACAAGTTCTTGGGAAAACAATTTCTCTCAGTCTACGCCTTTCTCCAAAACAATTTAAATTTTTTTAACCCCACTTATATAAGATTACTCACATTTCATTTATACAATCTCAATCAATTACTCACTTTTCAGTTTTCCCCCTTAAAATCTTGAATTTTCCAAGTAATATTCTCCTTTTTCACTCTCAAATCTGATCTGTTATTATTGCTTTGCAAATATTCCATTTGTATGTTTCCAAATGGAAGTATTGCAAGTGACACACATTTTTAAATTACATCAGACATGATTGGGATGCCATGTTATTTCCTCTTGACAGTTGTCTAATCATTTCCCTCCTTTTGGCATGTAAGGTAATACCTTTTAATAATTCCCAGGAGCTTCCATATGGCTTGATGTGACATGCAATCCTTTTCAGATTTTGAGAATCATCCTCGAGTAATACATACTTGTGTTTGTGCCTTTTAGAGATGATTATCCTCACGTGGATCATATCACATCAATAACAGATTTTTTTTCCATAGTTCCAATATTTCTCAAATTTATTTCCTTGGTTTGATCTGAGTAAAAATCTTCTTTTAACTTATGGAAGTGATTCCACTTGGCTCAACATACCTGCATTATCCTTATTATAAAATCAACATTGTTTTCTCACAAACATGAATCCGTTTTCCAACCTTGAAAGTGCAGAATTATCACAAAGCCTTTTACTATCATAATGGCGAGTGTGGTTGTAGTGAACAGTTTGAAGGAAATTTCTTCAGAAGATTTAAACCAAATATTTGACCCGACTGGTTCTAATGAATCCTTTTTCAGGGATTTGTTTAAAATTGTAGACCTAAGGGATAGTAAAGGGCACCTGACATATTGAAAATTTTGACTCTCACTCCTTCTGATATTTATCAAGATCGATCCTTTCTTCTCATCCTTGTAATATATGTATTACCATCTATTCCGGTGTTAAGACCTAAAGAGTTGAAGAAGTTTTGGATTGAGAAATGTCCTGTTGTGACTTGCTTAGTTGAATAAAAGTGTCACTTTTTGTGTAATGAAGAATTTTTTTTGAAATAGGTTCCATTGATATTTTTCTAACCATATCTCATAAGGTGGATGAATTAGACAAGATAATCATTTCTATAGAAAAGAGATAGGAAATACCTATACCATCCCAACAATCCACCATAGAAGGGCCATCCCTAAGAAAGGAGAGGGGGGAACCAATATCTCAAACCCTAATCATTATTTTGGATGAGGAAGAAGTAAGGCATTTATCTCCTCATTGTCCCAAAGCTTCATTATCTGCCACCTGGGAGGGTAAGGGCAAGTCCACTCTATAACCTTCTATTCTAATGCAATGGGATTCTTTGATTAAGAAAATATTATCATGACCTTGGCATGTTCCTCTGCCAAGAGAGTTTCCACCTTTCATGAGGAGTCACAAGGGTGGGTCTAGTTCCAAATCCCTTGCTCCATCACATCCCCATCATGTAGTAATTTCTCTTCTAGCCACTCCAGATGTTCCCACTCAGCCTTCGTCTACTCAGCCCATTCTAACTAGTTTTGTTCCCCTTAAAAAAAAGGAAAAATAACATTTCCTATAGGTGGTTTGGATCTTTCAAATTTGGTTTCATCTTATGAAAAGAATATCAAGCTAATAAATATCTTGGATGGCCCTAGGATGATTGTTGGATCACTGAGGGATATGGGGATGTCTTAGAATCTTGTGGGGTGAGTTCTATTTGTTCAAATGAATCAGGGTTCAAATGAATTCCTATCCAGGATGAAGAGGTTGTTGAACAAGATCCCTCCATTTGGATGATATTTTAAGGTAAAAGCGAAGGATAACTTTACATTGTTTCTCTTCTTGTGTCCTCTTTTAATGTAATATTTGAGCATGTATATGTTTCTCATGGGCACAACCTCCTATATAATTCCCATTTTTCTTACGAGTTATCATATTTACATCTCCATCTTCTATCATCTGGGCATTTATGCTTTTAAAAAAATAGGGTTTTCCTTTTCATAGTAGCTCATACTCGGCCATATTTTGTTTGAATTCCTAAGATTTTTATTGTAACTATGAAATTCCTTTGATCTCATAATGGTACCTACAGTTTTCTTAACCCACTGCTTTCTTGTCTTCATTTAAGAACTTCAATTTTAGTTTTCAACCATGCCTATAACATCATGCCTGAGGACCCAAAACTGCATTAAATTTTTTTGAACACCGATTCCTCTTCCTTTTTTTTGGTTCTCTTGTAAGCGGTGGCCACTTCACACAACATGTGGAGACCCTACACATCTTCGGGTCTTCTCCCTCTCTATCTTCTTCTAAATCTATGTGTTAGTGACATGTGGACACCCACGATCTATCCCTCTTCTTCTTTGACTTTTCATCCCATTGGGGCTTCCTTATCACACTTTAGCCATGCAGTGGATCCTCATTTTTTGAGAGTTTATAATTCTTCTCACCTTTTCAAACATGCACCGAAGGGACATGTGGATACCTTCAATGTCCGGTCCGGAATATAGGAAAAATTGAGCGTTGTGAAACATAAGAGAATACCAAGAGAAACAGAGGTGCCATTTTTCATAGGGATTTGCAAGGGCAACATAACTATAAGATTCCTCATCCCGAAAAGAGGATCCACACCCTAGACAAAATAATTTCATTCACATTAGACATGATTGCATCTTCGAAAGTGCATTTTTTAGATGGAAAAACCAATCAGAGTAAATTTTCAAAGCCATACACTAGATAAAAGGGTTAGATAAAAATGAGCAGTAACAATAAAAACAACCACATATTAGACATTGTAAGTAAGGGAGGTTGTACAACAAAAAATATCCATTCTGGGCATTGTACAATCTAAATATTAGTGGCAAAATCAATTACGATTAAAATCCAAGGATGGTAATTGCTATCCATATTTTTCCCCAAGCTAAATATTGGATCGAATCATGACCCCACATAAAGGGACTGAGAGAACTCATTTTGAACAATGAAATGGAGGAGATGAAGAAAAGAGTAATGGATCTTGTACAGAAGGAAACAAATTTTTCGGGCCATCTCTGCACTTTAAATACATTCTTCAAGTTATGAGCAGGAAAAACCATCAAATAGCAGGGTTGAATAACAAGGGAAGATGCTACAAAGGATCCAGAAGAAAGAACGAAGAAGTTTAACAAGGATTCGGTGCCCTCGGGCTTGAAACAAATAAGGAAATATCTCAAAAATGACTAAGTATGTAGGATGCAATGGAAGAGACCATGTGTCTTAACGACGCTCCAACTCTTGTAAATCTAGAGGAAGGAACTCAAACTTTTGCCGGCCCTCCACGTAGAAAATGGTCAAAGGTAGTCAAGGAGCCAGCGGAGACAGACAAGTTTTGACACGTCGCTTCTTCAAGGATGGATCTAAATAGTGAGGCTAAAACAACCGACACATCTCCACCTTTCCCAAGGTGGGACAGAGGTAGGGTCAAATGGTCAAACAGAGTCAAAATTGAATAAGTATAAACATGTGAGTGGAGAGTGCCAAGTGTCGGCATGACACGTCTCCAAGAGTTGGTCCCAATGTGAAAGACCCAAATGAGTGCAAGCTCACCACGTACCCCAAACCCTCAAAATGAGAGGAACCATTGAAAATTCCACAGAATAGAAGAGGCCGATAAGTGTCAACTTGGGGCTCCTTCAAAGGAAAACTTTGGGTCAGGTTTGCAAATAAGTGCAATGCCTTCATGTGTTCTATCAATGGAGGCAGAGTTAGTTGAATAGACAATGAAAAAACAGGCCCACAGAGGTTGCCAAGTGTCTTGATGACGCTAGTTCAAGGGTCAAATAAAGAAAAGGTTTCTAAAAAAGTGCCAGAGTGACATGTGTCCCGAAGGAAAGGGGAATAGATTAATTTTTTTCCCTTTGCCTCAAAAGGGAGTAAAAGTTGCAAAATGGCCTGCAACTCCGCCTAGGGAAAAAGTCAGCATTTAGACCCTAGTCAAAGTCAATTCGGGGAAACGGGGAAAAAGGTGAAAATTTTCCTTTCGCCCAAAAGGCATAAAGGTAAAAGTGGGAGTGCATTTCCCATCCAACCAAAAGGATCCATGTGTCCATGCAGAGCTTTGGGGCTATGGGATTTTATTTAAGTTTTACGTCTTTTACGAAAAAGGATAAGAGATGAATTGTAGACCCGCGAGCCTGAATTTTATTCCACTCTAGCTGCCACATGTCCCAATCTAAAATGAGGACCCATTTTTCAAATTCTTTTCCCATCCATTTGTAAGGAATCGATTCAAACTTCAAAGGGGCATATCTTTCGACCCAAGGCTTGAAATATTGTAAATTTGACATTGTTGGAAATATCTCAATCTCTTCTACGCCATGGGAGTCTGAAAATTTAATTTTTGGGAAGTTAGGTGGATGTAAAATGGAGAAATATCTTCGAGATTTCAATGTAGGATCATCAGTCTCAACAACTAGATCAGATTCGATCTATTTCCATTGTTTCCTCTTCCTTCATGGTGCCAAACCAAGGATTGATGTGGTAAAGATGGATTTTTGAAGATTTTAGCTTACGCATTAACAACGATGGTTGAGCCTCGACCTGATTTTTCCCACTTCTATCTCTCTCTCTTTCTTCTCTCAGGCTAAATCTATAAATACAGATGCAGGGTTTATTGCAAAGGGTTGGATATTCTTATTTTTGTAGGCTCCCTTCTCCTTCTAGCAAAGGATTTGTGGGGTTCATGCCTTCCATTAAAAATGTAACACATTTTTTCCTTCCAACTATTCTATACTGAACTGTATCAATCTATAGAGTAATAAAATATGTTTGTGATCGATTTTAGATCCTTCTTGTTTCTTTTGCTTCTATCCAGTCTCTCATTATAGATCCAGTTATATGTGCTTGTTTATGGTATGCATTTTATTGGTTTTTGTTTAAAGAAAACTAAGTGTTCATCATTCCTTTGGTGCATCACCTAGTAGGTTAGTCATTTATCATTTCCTGTATTCTTTTATCCCTATCCCCTTTGAAATTTTAGGCTAGATATGAGAAATAGATCCTTTGCAAATCCTCACATATGAACCTGAACAAAGGAATAAGGAACCAACCATTAATCTGGAGAGATTTTCCAATTTGCAAGTTCCCACACCTTAGGAAAAGTTCCATGTTATGTTATGAAATCATACCAGATGAATCTTCCTTAGAGAATTAGATATTTTAGAGTTTATCTATGGGTGTTGTGATTCTACACTAACATTTTTAGCATGCACGGTGGGACAAGAATTTTCCATCTTATCACAGTAGGGATTGATGTACACTTGTTGTGATTATGGCTTTTAAGAATTTTTAAAACTGTACATCTGGTGCCTCCAAAAGAAAAAAATCTATGGTTTCAGCAGCCCAAGTAAGTTCATGAGAAGAATACAAGCACAGTCAAGAACCAGAGAAAAGGGACTATTTTTCTATTTAAACTTATGCCTAGAAAGAGGGAGAAGAAGAAGAAGAATCCAGAGGTCTCTATACACACCAAGCAGAGATTTATCAACACCTCCTCCTAGTATATCATTCATTCAATCAAGAGGAGTGCTTAGGACAATCAGAATGGCTCAGCCAAATCCTTATGTTAATTTCATTGGTAGTAGTCCACTTTCCTTGAATGCACAAAATCTAGTTCTTATTGCAACATTAAAGAGTATCCCATATTTAACTGGGGAGAACCAAACTTCTTTGGGTCATAATGTCAAATATATTGCAAATGTATGCACAATCCATGAGATTCATGAAATTGACATAGCAGTGAAGTTGCTCACCTCTTCACTCAAAGGGAAGGCTTCATAATGGTTTAGGACTATTGCAATAGGCTCTATCCAGAACTAGAACAAGTTGTGTATGGCCCTTCACAGTCATTTTGGGGAAAAAGGTGATAACTTGTCTTTTTTGGAGTAGCTAATAATAATCAAGAGAACCCCAAATGAACAGCTAACTGACTTCAACCTCAGATTTTAGTGAACTTGGGATAGGATTCGAACAACAATAAATCCCACTGATGAAGGTGCCTTCTTATACTTTCTTAGGGTTTTAAATTATGATATTTCCTTAATGATTCAGTCAATGGGAGGCACTACATTACCTGCAGCTTATATCCTCTCTATAGGGGTTGAAAACCATTTGATTCAAGCTACAAAAATCACTCCTAGGGCATCCATGCCTCTGTACCCTGAGTTAGGAATCCCAGATACTAACCAAGTGCCCACATTATCTCCTATACCCACCCTCAGGAGTCAAAGATCAGCTGAAGCTTCCACTTCATCATCTAACACCTCTAAAGAGCTTCAAGAAGTGATGCAGAAACTGCAAAACCTTAGAAATGAACTAGTCACTATCAAAAGGTAGCAAACAAAGAGCTCTAGGCCATATCTGTCTCAGGCTTAATATCAGGCTAGACCCCAATACCAGCAAAATAGGCCACCACATCAAACTAAAAATTCTACTCAAAATCAAGAACAACCTCAAGCTGCTAGACCTTTTAGGTCTTATGATCCTAGTACAAACTTAACATCAAAGGCATTAGTCCCTGTACAGAACAATATGGCACATGACTATGATTGGTGTTTTCCATGCAGTGAGCCACATAACCAATCCATGTGTTTTAATGGTGCTCTGAATCAAGCTCTAATGGTACAAACCAATATGGTGTCATAAGAGCCTAGTCAAGAGGAAAATTAGTAGCAAGGAGATCAACAAGGTAAACCTCCAAGAGAGACCGTGCTTGTAAATTGGCAGGTTGAAGACTTTTTTTGGGATGAATCAATTCCCTACTCAAAGTGTGGCTGCCAATACACGGTCTAAAAAGAGAATCATTGGGGAGGACCAACCACTGAACTAAGGAAATCCTCAATCTTCCATCACTCCATAAGGTCCTGGTGTTCAAAGTGTAACCCCCAACATGCAGAACCAATTCAAGCCACATTCCAAATCTAGTCAGGCACCAGTTGTAACAGCCTATGTGCAAGAAAGAAATGTGTCTGGGAAAGGTCATAAAAAAGATATCTCATTCAATATTATTGAGAAAATGAAGAGGACAAGTGTGAACATTTCACTATGGGAGTCATTGGCTATTCCGGGGCTGAGGGATCTATTACAAATTGCCCTGTAGAATTTTTCAAGTTCAAATCAAACCCTTAATCAGCAAGAGAGAGTGCTTGCTAATACAACTCAACCTGAGAAAAATAAAGGAGGAAAAGGTAAGAATTAGAGACCCCCTCCATTCTATGTCTCATTACTTATTGGGAACAAATTAGTGCACAATTGTATGCTTGACTCTGGGGCTAGTACTTCTATGATGCCAAAACAAATAGCTGACCATTTGGGTCTCCAATATGAGGTTATCCCTAGAGGATTAGTTCAATTAGATTAGACAGTAGTGACCATTGTGGGAATCATCAAAGATCTGAGCCTCACCCTACATGCCTGCCCTAATGTGATTATATTGCAAAATGTTTCCATCATAGATTTTCCACCACATTTTGTTGTGTCTATCTAGGGACTTCACTGCCAAAATTGGAGGCTACATGTCCACTGATTGGTCACATATACTCTTTAGGAATAGGTATGGGGAAAATGCCACAATCAGATCTGAACCTATTGTTGACTATCATATTGAATCCTATGTACCTAGCCCAGTCAATGCTAACTACTCAGCTTTTGATAGAGAAGACCTCCTAGGCACTAATGAATTAAATACCAAGTTAGAATGTATCCTAGACTTGACTTTAGATGAGTGGGTCATAAAAAGTCATGATTTTTAACCCTATGAAGAAATGGAAGAATCTAAGCTAGGTGTCTACCTTCGACATGAATAAAATCACCCCCTTCCTACCTTAATCAAGACAGAACATAAAGATGACAATGAGGTATGGAAATTATTCTTTGATGGTTCAAGGAGTAGACAACAAGCTGGAGGAGGAGCTATGATTGTGTCTCTCAAATGTATGAAGTATTATTTAGCCTTTAGATTTCAGTTTGCTTTCTCAAATAATGTTGCTGAATATGGGGCTTTAGTCCAAGGTCTTCATTGGGCAAGAAAGCTAGGAATCAAGAATTTTCACGTGTATGGTGATGGTGAATTGGTTACCAATCAAGTCAGAGGACTTAATGTTGTCAAGAATGACCTACTCAAGAAATATAAGAATAGAGTATGGGACCTCATGGAGGATTTCAATGCCTTCAACATTGTGTTCATACCCAGAAAAAAAAGGAAGCTGTTGATAGACTTACAACAATTGGAGCAGCCTTTGATGTGGTGGACAACATCAAAAGAGACAAAGAATAGCCACGTATCCATGTGGTTGTGAGGCTAGCAGTGCCAGATAATAATTCATGATGGCAGGTGTTTGAGAATGATCAGTAGATCATTAAATTTCCATAAGAAGAAGCTGAATTCTCAGCTAGAAACCAGAGAAAAATAGAGTAGCAGTACGGGAATCAGATAATACAACTGCATACAAACAAGCTTCCCAAAGGCTTAGTGACACTAGAATCCATTTTTAATCCTAATGATCAGTTTAGAGAAGAGAAGGCTAACATGCAGATCAAAGGAGAGGAATATATATTCAATCCCAGTTGGAGAAGACAAAACAATTCAAATTGGCAAGGTGGCCACTAACAATGAAATGTATGAATTCATAAAACTTTTTCAATAATTCCCTGATGTTTTTGCTTGGAGTTATGAAGACCTAAGAGGGTTCAATCCAAAACTAACACAACAAAAAATTGAATTGGACCAAGCTGCTCAGCCTATCAGGCAGAAGCAAAGACCAGTCAACCCACATATTGATCCTCTGATGAAGAAGGAGCTAAATAAACTAATAGAGGAAAGTATCATATTCCCAATCAAGCATTCAATTTGAGTTGCAAATATGGTCCCAGTCAGAAATAAAATTGGAGAAATCATGCTATGTGTTAAATTCAGGGATTTTAACAGAGCCTGCCTCAAAGATCACTACCCACTCCCTTCAACGGAACATATCTCGCAAGTGGTGTTTGGGTCAAAGATATTTTCTCTCTTGGATGGCTACTCAAGATATAATCAGATCAAGGTGAAAGAATATGATCAGTTCAAAACTTCCATCACCACCAAATGGGGCACCTATGCATACAAAAAAATGCCATTTGGACTATCGAATGCTGGTGCTACTTTTTAAAGAGCCATGGATATGGCATTCAAAGGACTAATCAAAAAAATAGTGTTGATCTATCTAGATGATATCACCATGTTCTCTAAGAATGCAGTAGACCACCTTTTTCATCTAAGGAAAGTGTTTTAAAGATGAAAAAGATTTGGGGTATCTTTGAACCCTAAAAAATGCATGTTCTTGGCCCATGAGGGAAAGATTTTGGGCCACAGTGTCTAATGAAGGTTTGACAATTGATCTAGAAATATTTAAAGCAATAAGAGCACTGTCATTGCCAAGTCACAAGAAGGCTCTTCAAAGCATCCTCGGGAAGATCAAATTTGGTCAAATTTTTGTCCTAAACTTTGCTGCTTTGGTTAAGTTAATAACACTGATGCTAAAGAAGATCTTAGCATTCATATGGACAGCTGAAGGAAAGGCAAGCTTTGAAGCTGTCAAAGAATGCATATCATAGGCCCCAACTCTTGTAAATCCATATCTCTCCAAGGAATTCATATTGTAATATTTTGGTGGCAGTGACACTATCTCTACAATCTTGGTTTAGTAGAACAAAGAAAGGTCAGAACAGCCAATTTCTTTCTTAAGTCAGATTCTAGAGGACTATGAGGTGAGGTATTCCTTCATTGAGAAGAAAGTACAGGTGGTGATTAGGGGACTGAAGAAGTTTAAGCATTTGGTGTCAAACAAAAAAATCTAACTATTGGTCTCCCAAGCAGGAGTAAAAGAATTCCTCCTTAGCAAGGACCTGAATGAGAAACATATAGGGTGTATCACTCGTGTCATGGAATATGTCATTGAGATTAAGGTCACCAAGTTGGTCTGTGGGAGGGGCTTGTGTGAGAAATTAGCCTTTGTTCTACAAGATGAAACAAATAGTGATAAAGAGGTCGTTCTTATCTTAGAATATGATCAACGAGAAGGGAGAGATGATATACCTGCTCCTTGTTAGACCCAAGACATGGTGCACTTCCTTGAAATAGGTCTATGTCCTCATGAGATGAGTAAAGAAAAAAGAAGGCATTTCAGGCTATAGGCCATCCCATATGTCCTTATTGATGGTGTCTTGTTCAAAAGAGACATCAATGACATTCTTCTTATATGCATTGAGATAGATCAGGTGGAGAGAGTGCTACAAGAATTTCATGTTGAAGAAGCTAGAGGCCATTTCGCTCCAAGAGTGACAACACTCAAAATCATGAAAGTGGGATATTATTGGCCTAGAGTGTTTAGTGACTATTTCACATGGATCAAAATGTGCAAGAGTTGTGCATTCTTCAAAGGAAAAGAGAAGCTAGCAACACTTCCATTGCGCCTAATCTCAGTAGACCAACCATTCATGTAATGGGGATTGGAATTAATTTGAGTCATCAACCTAAACTCAAGCCAAGGTCACAAATGGATCCTGACAGCAATTGATTATTTCACCACGTGGACCGAGGTAGTGGCACTCAAAGAAGAAAATGAGTCTAGTATCCTAGATTTCTACGAAGGGATAGTGACCAGATTTGGAGTACCAACCACCATCATCTCATAGAATGCATTAGAATTTATAGGTTCCAACATCATTGGATGGGCTATTAAAAATGGGACTTATTTGAGAACTTCATCAAACTATTAACCTCAAGGTAATGGCCATGCTGAGTCTACAAACAAAAACCTACTGAAGATCATCGAGAGAACTTTGGATGAGAATCAAAGGACCTCGCACAAAAATCTCAAAGCGGCCTTATGGGATGATAGAATAACAACCAAGAGATCTACATACAACTTCCCATTCAAGTTTTTCTATGGGAAAGAGGTAGTGTTTCCTATATCACTTGAGTTACTAGCTTTGGAGCTTGTGAAGTAATTAAAAATGTTTGAATTTGGACCGATGGAGGCTAGATACGTGGAGCTAATACAATTAGAAGAAGCCAAAGAAAATGCTATCCAAGCATTGGAGAAGAACCAGGCCTCAATTAAAAGAAGCTTTCAAAAGAACGCTAGAGCAAGGACCTTCCAGCAAGCGGACTTGGTTTTGAAATGGGATGCAGATCGAGCAAAACCAGGGAGACATTCTAAGTTTGATGCCATCTGGAGTGGCCCCTATATGATAACAAGATGAAAAAGTTGTAATTATTTCCAATTTTCCACATTGGAGGGCGAGGATTTATAGATTCCAATGAACGGGATTTATCTTAAACACTGCTACTAAATGGGAAGTCTCACCCTATACATATTAGCTTAGTTTCTTTTCCTCCAAGTGCTTCTTCACATTGTCTTGTTATAGTATAGATTGCTTTTCTCCTAAGTGATTTTGCAAGCTCTACATGTTCCATTTGGAGCATGTATAATTTTCAATTGTTTACATAGTTGTGGTGTTGTTTTTTTGCTCTTATGCAGTTCATTCAAAGAGACAGACGAAGCCCTGTATTTGAAACAATTTCCTACTCTCATAAATCTTCATTTCAAGATTTTATTATAAAATCTAAGAATGCAAGTGACTAGTATCATTAACTAGAGATAGAATTAGTATCACAGTATTATTCTTGACTCCATGCCCAATAAATATGACAAGGAAACTGATCTCCTCATCTAGCAGGCAAATGTCCCCATGAGTCACCAATTTTTTATCCATATTTTTCCCTGAGCTAAATATTGGATTGAACATAAAAGGGACTGAGAGAAATCTTTTTACTCCTGTAAATTGGTTGCAAAAATATTCAACAATGAAGTGGCAGAGATGAAGAAAGAGAAATTGATCCTATACAGAAGGAAATGACTTTGTCAGGCCATCTCTGCGCTTTAAATCCATTCTCCAGGTTACAGGAAGGCACAACTATCAAATAGTAGGGTTGGATAACCAAGGAAGATACTACAAAGGAACCAGAAGCAATAAGGAATAAGAACAATGAAGATTCAACATCTTTGGGCTCGAAATGGTTCAATGGAAGAGACCACGTTTCCTAACGACACTCTAACTCTTGTAAATCTAGAGGAAGGAAATAAAAATTTTGTCGGCCCTCCACGTAGAAAATGATAAAAGGAAGTTAAGGATCCAACAAAGAGAGACAAGTCTCAACACATCTCTTCTCCAAAGATGGATCTAAATAGAGAGGCTCAAATAAGTGTCGCATCTCCACGTGTCCTAGGGCAGGACATGGAGGTAGGGTCAAATGGTCAAATAGATTCAAAGGCAGACAGGGTAGGGCCTCCAAATCAGCTAAGTATGAAGGTGCAAGCAAAGAGTTCGAAGTGTCAACATGGCGCATCCCCAAGATTCTGGTCCTAAGGTGAAAGACCCAAATGAGTGCAAGCTCTGCCACATAGCCCAAAGTCATAAAAGTAAGAGGAGACTGTTGAAAAGTTCCATAGAGTCAGCGGAGGCTGACAAGTTTCAACTCAATGCACTCCCTCCAAAGGAAAACTTTGGGTCAGGTTTGTGAACAAAGTGTAGTGTCTCCACGTGTCCTATCAGTGGAGGGTAGAGTTAGTTAAATAGTCAATGTACAAACAAGTCGGCAGAGGCCGCCAAGTGTCTCGATGGTGCTGATTCATCAAGGGTCAAATAGAGAAGAGGTTTCCAAATGAGTGCAAGAGTGACACGTGTCCCAAAGGAAAGCGGGGGTGTCGGGGAAAAAGCTGATTTTTTGCCCTTTGCCTCAAAAGATAGTAAAAGTTGTAAAATAGCCCGTAATTCCACCTAGGGGAAAAGTCAGCATTTAGATCCGAGTCAAAGCCAAGGCAAGGAATCGGGACAAAAGGTGAAAATTTGCCTTTCACCCAAAAGGCATAAAAGTAAAAATGGGAGTGCATTTCCCATCCAACCAAACGGAGCCACGTGTCCGTGCGGAGCTTCGGGGCTGCGGGGAATTTTTTTCAGGTTTTGCATTTTTTATGCCAAAGGATAAAAGGTGAATTGGGAACCCGTGGGCCTAAATTTTGTTCCAATCTGGCCACCACGTGTCCCAATCCAAAAATGGTGAATCAATTTTTCAAATTGTTTTCACACCCAGTTGTACAGGAATTGATTCAAAATTCAAAGGGGCATATCTTTTGACCCAAGGATCGAAATATTACAAATCTGACACCGTTGGAAAGATCTCGATCTCCTCTACGCCATGAGAGTCTAAAACTTTAATTTTTAGGAAGCTAGGTAAAATGTCAAATTGAGAAATGTCTTCGAGATTTCAATGCAGGATCATTAGTCTCAATAACCAGATCGGATTCGATCTATTTCTGTCATTTCCTCTTCCTTCAAGGTGCCGAACCAAGAGATTGATGTAGTAAAGGATGGATTTTGGGGTAGATTTTGGCAAAATCATTAACAACGCTAGTTGAGCATTCGACCCACATTTTTCCGCTTCTATCTCTCTCTCTCTTTTCTTCTCTCAGGATTAATCTATAAAGATGGATGCAGGGTTCATTATAAAGGGTTAGATATTCTTAGTTTTGTAGGCTCCCTTCTCCTTCTAGCAAAGGATTCGTGGGGTTCGGGCCTTCCATTAAAATTGTAACACATTTTTCTGCCTTTCGGCTATTTTATAGTGAACTGTATCAATCTATAGATAAATAAAATATGTTTTTGATTGATTTTAGATCCTTCTTGTTTCTTTTGCTTCTACCGGGTCTCTCATTATAGATCTAGCTATGTGTGCTCATTTATGGTATGCATTTTACTGGTTTGTGTCGAAAGCAAACTAAGTGGTCATCATTCCTTTGGTGCATCACCTGTGTAGTTTAGCTATTTCTCATTTCCTGTATTCTTTTATCCCTATCCCCTTGGCAATTTTAGACTAGGTATAAGAAATATATCCTCTGCAAAATCCTCACATATGCACCTGAATAGAGGAATAAGGAACCAACCTTTAATCTGGAGATATTTTCCAATTTGCAAGGTCCCACACCTTAGGAAAAGTTCCATGTTATGCAATCACACTAGATGAATCTACCTTAGAGAAGCAGATCTTTTAGAGTTCATCTGGGGGTGCTGTGATTCTGCACTAATAGTAATTTTTGTTGTGTTTGAGTGTTAGTTTCTTAACCAGTAGAGAGTGTTTCCGTCCATAATAGGCCATGGTGAAAATCCTTGTTTGATGTCCTAAACTAGTAGTTTTCACTTCTTTAACAAATGCACATTTTCCATGCATAAAGCTTGCAACTCTTTTGTGGCTATAAACATATCAATGATTAGTAATACCTACTATGTGGGAATGTACCATTTCTCTTGCCTTTGATTACACAATATAAAAGTAGAGGTTATTTTAGAGGTTATTTTATCCTACATGCACCGTATAAAAGTATGAGGGTAAATTAGATTAATTTTAATTTCTTGAGCTATTAGGTTGTATACATTTTTAAAACAAAGCAGATAGTGGATTTCGTATTTCAACAAATATAAGAAACAACTTTTTCACAATTATTAATCATACCTGACAATCTATAATTCATGTTTTGAGCTGTATATTATTTTACTAATTCGAGACATCCTCTAGAGTAGTCTAGCTAGATACAAAATCTATGTATTTTACATATTAAAATATTGTTATTATGATATACTCTTGTATTAAATAAGAAAATAAATTATAAAAAATGTTTCATATGTATTAAAAATACACATGATTTTCTATTATTATAGATATATTGTGAGAATTGGGACTCATATGATTGTCTCTTTTTTTGTGGGTCACTTGAGGATTTTTCTCTTTAATTGAATATTGATTTTCTTTACGTGCTGTTTACCATGTGAATAAGTCCATAATTTGATCTTAAAGAATGTATAAATACATACTACAAAGTTAACATTAAATTTTAACTTATATGGAGATGGATGTGATGGCACTAGTATTTTGATTTACTTAAAATATCCCCTTTTATTATAAATGTGCAACCCAATACTATGTTTCATCGGCCTAATTTTACTTAAGAGCCACTTGACATGAACTTCTAGTAAAAACCTATATTCCTTTGGCAACAATTAACCATTATTCGTAGAACATTTGATGATTTCTTTGAACTAGTGCACTCTATACATAGACATGCCATGGTTCTGTGTTCTAATATCTCCATCTTATGTTCAGGATTGCTTATACATTTCATGAGCAAATGGCAGACACCAAAAATAGTAAAAAAGTGAAGGTAGCAGCCGATGATAGCAACACATGACATAATGCAGCTCGTAGACACCATTACAAGGAGAATAAAGAAGAGATTAAGAGGAACCAAAGATACTTATACAAGGCCAACAAAAAAATATAGCAAATAGCCAAACCATAAGAAGAGCTATTAGTCTAGTAACCACCTGCAGGATCCTACTGTAGAAGTATTTGTAGTGCACAAGAAAAATGTCATGTAAAAATAAATGCTTTAGCAGATATGCATGTTTCTTTTGTATATAAATAATCCTACCTTGGGATGAAAATTAAGACGAAAGAGGGAAATATCATGTGCATGCAATGTTTTAATGAGCACGTAGGAAACTAATTTTCCATGTTGATTGACACGTACCCTAGAGCGCAACCTGAAGTAGTTTGTAGTTCAACCTAGGTTGAGGAAATTTTAATTGATAGAATAAGCCCAATAGTTCATGTAACACATTCTTGTGGTGGGTAATACAGATATAGTGTCCTCAGTATCATATTTCCGTAGGAAATTTCATCAATTCAAAAATACCTAATGCGCAATGTTGAAGAGTTGGACAATTTAATGTTGCAAAAGAAAGGGGCCAAGAAAAAAATGTATGAGTGGTTTGTTAACAGAGCTGAAGTTAGTGATGTATTATGTGGTGCCCACTCCTCTTCGACATTTATATGATTATGATTTTTCCTATTACATATTAGATTTATGGACATTTCTATCATAGTTTAGATATTGATAGATGGAAATCTTTATTTTGATTAGTTAATTTATAGACAATATGGATGTCAGACTTATGACATAATTTACAGGATGGATTATATACATATCTGGATATATTGAATTGCTGATTTTGAGCTTATCTTGTAATAATGCATTTATTTTGATAAATATATGATGCTAGATGATGTATTTGATGTCATGATCTTATTTCTAGTTGATAACGTGATGAAATTGAAATAATTGAAACTGTGAACGATGGAAAAGTACTTGTTTTGGGATGGTTTAGTTACGATAATTGATTATATGTATATGCATGTATTTTACTATTTCGATATTGTAAATTTGGCCATGATTATGATTCTTCTTATTACATATTAGATTTATGTACATTTCTATCACAATTTAGATATTGACAGATGGAAATTGCTATTTTGATTAGTTAATTTATAGATAATATGGATGTTAGACTAATGACATGATTTACTGGATGGATTATGTGAATATTTGGATATATCGAATTGTTGATTTTGAGATCATATTGGACTAATACATTTATTTCAATAATTATATGATGTTAGATGATGTATTTGATGTTGTGATATTATTGTTAGTTGATAATGTAATGAAATTTAAATAATTAAAATTGTGAATGATGGAAAAGTACTTGTTTTGGGATGGTTTAGTTACAATAACTGATTATATGTATATGCATGTATTTTACTATTTTGATGTTGTTAATCTGGCCACAAGGCCAGAAAGTTATCATCTTGACTTTTGAAGGTGTTCAAAATACAATAAACCAAAGGGGGATAGGAGACCAATAGTGAAAGAATATGAAGTACTGGCAACATGTCAACAGAGCAACATATGTATTCATATGTTGTATGTTGTTGTAGTTTGTTAGGAGGTCCCCATTGGGGGGTGACCTAAATAGTGACATTGGGAATGTTTCTAATTTTTTCTTGTTGATTTTATTTAATTGTGAGTTATTGTATTTTTATTTGCATGTGGAATCCCTTTAATTAATTGTGTTTCGCACCCCTCTTAAGTTAATTTAATTTTTTATCCAGTAATAATTAAGATGTGACAAAATGGGGAGAAATAAATGTGAGTTGGTAGCCTTAATGTGTGTTCGACTTGAATGAATTTAATTTGTTTATTTGGTAGTGTGTACTCAATCTTCTTTGTGAAATTCAAATTTTGACCTTCTAGGCTATTTTGGAAACTTGAGGGAAAATATAAAATTGTCCCACACATCTTAAGGTCACCCACCCAACTACCCTAAGATGTGAGGGACATATTTTAGGTCCTATTTTGCATTTTAATGAAGGAAAAGGAGAATTAATTGAACTTTTCTTATGAGGGTAATTAATTTTATCCTTAAGGGGTGTGGGTTGGGTTGAGTGTGTAAGATGATGGTCATTTCTCCAACCACCAAATCATTATAATTTGGGGTTTGGGTTTGAATTTTGTGACGTGGGATGGAGAATAAAGGATGTGGCATCCTACATGGAGCCACATCATCTTCCTCTCCCTCTTTTCTATTTATTAGAATTTTTGTGAAGTTTTGGGAGTTACTTGCTTGGTATTGGGATCTCTCATTTTTGGGAATGCTTGCTTTTTGGAGTGCTTGTTGGAGTTGAATATTTCTTGGAATTTCTTGAGCTTGGCGGATTTTTGGAACTTTCTCGTGGAGTGGATTTTTGCTATGCCAAGGTAGGGTCTTCACCCTTGGCTTCATCTCTTTTCTTATATGTTTATGTGTTGAAAGAATTTGTTTCTTGCTTGATGTTGTTGGGTAGTGAAATTTACTTAGGATGTGTATGAGAAAGTGAAATGGGGATGAAATTTGTTGGGAGGTATAATATTTTCTCTTGGGTATTTTGGAGGGAGTGGGTTGGGTGCCCCACCTTTTTCTCATCTTGTTATTTTATTCATTGTGGGAGACATAAGAGAGAGGGAGGCATAAGAGTGAGGTAGGCATAAGAGATATAATTATTTGTAGGGAGGAATAAGTGAATTTTAGGGTTAATTAAGTTTTAGAGGTTTTTAGGTGGACATCCAAACCCTTGTGAGGCATAAGTGTATCCCCGTATTCCTTTCTCTACTTGGTTTTTTTTAGAGACAATCTGTTGCGAAGTTTATGTGTTCAAAAATGAATGTTTTGTGGTTATTTTTCTTGTGTGAATGTTGTTTGAAATTAAAAGTTGAAGCCTTATCTTAATTTTCATGGTTGTAAAATATTTCATATTGTCTCATTGTTGGGGCTCGGGGGCCAATGAGGAAGTAGGATTAACTTTCTCATTGGAGTAATGGTTGGGTGGAGAGTGTTGCCTACTCCCCCATTTTATGTTTGTGTTGAAAATGGAGGAAAGAACTAGAAACCCTTGTAAATATTTTATCATGTTGTCTCCATTGTGTATGGAGGGCTTTTAAACTTGTATTTGTTTGAAGTGAAGTTTTTGGTTGTTTTATTATCAAAAATGTAATCTTAGTTGATATCGTAAATGAAATCAAAAGTTTGAAAATCATTTCATTACTTGTTGTAAGGAGTGACTATTAGATTGTTAAATTGAGTCAATTTCCTTGAATGGTTGTGTACCATGGATGAAGAAAAGAATTTAAATGTGAAGGAAAATTAAACAACTTTGTTCTCATTTTAGTTGATTTATCATCTTCAATAGGTGTGTTGTTATTATTTTAAAACTATTGGGAAATCTTGTTATAAATTACTTGTGGGAATGGTTGAAACTTATATTTTGTAAAAAAAAGAAATATTGATTCCTATTGTATTACATGAAAGACATATGGTAGTAAATTTAGACTATAAATTGTTTTGCTTTATATTGTTGAAAGAAAGCTCCTCAAGTTTCCCATTTTTACTTTTATATGTGTAGATGGAAATTTTTTTCATTTAGCTTGACAATAAATAGATTGATCCGTTAAACCTAGAAGAGTAAAGAAATTGCATGGTTACAAATTAGACCATTGCTTTATAGGATTCTATAAATTTATTATTAAGTTATTATAAATTTATATATAAATCAAATATTAAATAATGTAAAATAGGTGGAAATAGAATTAACCTTTAACATCTTTTAATGTTGTTATCAAGTTCTAAGGAGAATTTTAAGTGAGGTTTTAGTTGAAAATATTAATATTTTATATATTATTATTATTAATAATAATGACCATATTAAAATATTATTGTGATAACTATTTGAATTTTATTATGTGTGTGTGTGTGGGTGTATATATATATATATATATATATCTAAAACCTAATAAATAAAACTTAGCGATCAACATTAAAAAAAGAAAAAATTGTTTGAAGCCAACGGCCGTAGCTTGTGCTTTTTAAAAGGAGAATGGTGGGGGGAGGAGGTTGCCGACCCCACCCCTAACCCATATAGTACGTGATGGGGGGTAGGGTCAGTGACGTCCCCCCGCTAAATAAACAAACTCACGTATTAATCCTTTCCACGGTGCATGTGTCTCGGTATACGTTTTGAATGTGTGGCCGCAAGTTTTTTTTTTTGTTGGCCAAAGTCTTATTAAAAAGAAAATTTACACACAAACATACAATAATACCCTTATTTTTATTTTGGGTTTAATAATTAATGGGTTTTTGAATAAAAATATTAATATATGCACTCACACACACACACACACACATATTGGTTATATATACATCATCCAAACCATTTCCCTAAAATAGGGAAAATAATCATATGCTTAAAAGGGAAAATACAAAAAGAATAAGTTAAACAAATAATAAAATTAATTACGAACCCTAGATGAGGGTATAAATGGAAATCCTAATAAAAGAAAATTTTTGCTCCTCCATGAGCTTAAGCTTGTCTCCGATGGCTTTAACTTCCTTCCTCCACCAATCTACAAAACAAAAAGAAGAAACAATAAGTCAAAAGAAAGGAAAAAGAATCCTTTCATAACCAAGTTTAGGGTTAGATGGATCTCTGAATCCAAGGGCTCCAAATAAATCCATCCAATCGATGAGATTCATCCCTACAAAAAGTAAGTGGAAAGTGGGTGACATAATTTTCAAATTTAAAATGCATGGGTAGACATAATTATTGGGCCACTCTAGTAGTATAGGGGCTGTTATTACTTTTCTAACCGAAATGTTTAATTAGATACCTTTTTTTCTAATGCAAGTCTTTACCCCTTTGTTGTTGGAATAATACTTTATTATTTAAATAACTAAACCACAATACCTTTGAAATTAATTTGAGCAATTTTAATTAAGTTTGAATTTAATTTTTCTAATACCAAAAGGTAGGGGAGCCTAGGTCATATTTTAGTCTAATTAAATTATCAAATGGTATTGAGAGATTTTCTTGTTTCATTTAAAAGGGGCCTAAGGGGATTGTGGATCCTCTTTTAGAAATTAATAATATTAATTTAATGTAATTTTAAAATAAGAAAGTGTGACCGTAAATTTTAACCTAATGTTGATAGTGGGTTTTATAAAATAAAATTATTCCATAATTTTTATAGTTTGACCTATGTTTGTCTTGGGTTTCATGCAGGTAATTTTGTGGGCATTATATATTACATTATAAAATAGCCAATAATGCTTACTATAAGAATGTACACATTGATGAAACCTCTCTCTCTCTCTCAATTGCACAAAATAGACATAGTTATCGCTAACATGTTACTCTACCTTCCACTACTATTGTGTAATGTAGTTGTACACAATGTAGAAACCATATGCGATGAAACGACAAAGAAAGAAACAAACAATACATAGGGGTTATCATTTGTGCCTATTTTTCCTAATCTGTGTACTGAAGTTAAAGAAATACAACAATACATGGAACATGAAAAATCACACGCAACTTCTAATGTTTAGTGGCCTACCATTACCTTGACCCTATTTAATGAATATACATAAGAGAGCTTACTTTCTATGGAATTCCCTACCATGGTTCTAATTGGCATAGTAATGTTTCAGCAACCTCGACACTGCGACGTAGCTATGCATGAATATGTACTACACCTGATGTGGTACCATGATCACATATTCAAGGCTCACCCTCGATTATGGTATTTATTGCTAAACATTATGATGCAACACCGCATTCAAACAACCTCAGTTGTGTTTGTAAAAAAATACATGGATGATGACCTACCAAACACTGTATAAGAACTCTTGTAATATTTAAAAAGCCTTCCCGTCAAGAAAATTTCCTCACAGCTCATGCAAATCAGTTCTAGCCTATGAAGTAAAAGATCATATTGGTCAAAATGTAGAGCTCAATTAAAATATATGATTCTATAGTTAGGATATCCTACCCGTTTCTTTACTCTAAGTTCTTCAGATAAAAATTTGCACACCTCTATAGGGTGATGCCTAACACACCTCCTCCAGCAGCAGAAAATTCCCAAGCTTGGAACACACACAAAATTATTACATATCCCCATCGGGTTTCTCCGTACATGCAATGAAGGTTTACATACTTATGTTAACAAGTCCTTGAGTAATTATTCCACAACAAGAATGACTGGTACAAGTAAATTCTCTACGCAATCACTTAAATATAGTACCTATTTATGCCTACCCACCACATGTAGATTACATGTATATAATTTTCATAGGTACAAATGGAAACATAGAGGCTTAGCCCATGTACATGGTTTCCTACGGCTAGAGGACTGACCATATATGGTGGTGTTAGATTGGACAAACCCCAATCATGTCCAAGTGACAAAATAATTCTTCGACAACTACGTCATAACATGGAACCCAAAAGTACATGCACATGTCATGCAAGGAATGCACTACACACCCTTTGATGGCCCCTTCATATTAGACACTACTACAATCAAAGAAACTTGTGCTCAAGCTGACTACTCTGACCTTTTAAAACATGTTCAGTGACTTAAAAAATGCTCATAAAGTACATGCATCCTCAAAGTTTGGTATACCTTACGATGTTGGTATAAACCGTCATGGCTGTTACATCTTGTTTTGAGCTTACTTGCAGATGAACACAACCACAACAAATAGATGTCTGAACACAAAGATGATATAGTAAACATCAACAACAATAATATGTTATGCATATGGTGTGCCAACATTGATTTTCAACCACTGACTTCACAAAGTAAAATGTTGCGATACATAGCAAAGTATGTTCTTAAAGAAAAGTAGAGGTCTCAAAGTTACCTCCACATGTTGACAAGAGTTTCCAACGATAAAATATTATTCAACAAAGTGATGCTAGCCTATGGTAATTTCCTAACAAAAATGCTAGTAGATTGTGACATTGGTGCACAAGAAACTTGTCATATGTTGCAGAAATTTCCCCTCTCCGTATGCAACTGACCCTTCCTGTCAGTATTTACTAGTAAATAGGTGTTCAAACGCATCATTACCCCTGTTAAAGGCCAATCCATGGCAACAACATTTATTTAGACATACATCCAACGTCTAGGAGTGCTAGAAACATTGTGTCCCAAAGAAGTATGTAAAACCTAATCTTACAATGCAAAAAGGGTTATAGATAACTTGCGCAACTACCCCATAATAGCTATTGTACTCATGTTCCCCTGCTACTCATTTATTCAATATCAAGACTTATAAGGGTAGGAAGGATTCTGCTTCAGCAAGCTCATAGTGTACAAACCGTTCTAGAACATTTAAGCTAACATAGGCACTACAACCTATGAAATATGTCAGGCATTGGAACTCTTCCAACACTCCTAATGCCTTGGCACATTCAAATACCGCCCATGGCACTTAATACGGGATCCAAAAGTAGCATTTCTTAATATGATATAGATAACCCCAACACAACAAAAATGGAAGAATGGGATTTGTTATCACGTATACATCAAACGGGTACTATTTAGATAGATGACCTCGATATTCTCATCTTATGTAAATTTGATACGTCCAACACTTGGGTAGACCATCAACTCAAGCCCACACTGTAGGGTACGAGGCCCAATTTCATGGACACAAGATAGATGTAGAAGCCCCCACTCATGCACATCCCCTTAACAACCACCAACATATCCTCACTATATGCTCAACAACAAGTTACTTTACAAATCATTATGCACCACAACACTATAGGTGCTACTGCACCCCTAGTCAACACAATTTCATGTCCGCTGCAATCATTGTCACATATATTATATTGCTGCTTACTACTTCTTACACCAATAACAGTAGCATATTTTCACATTAAAGACACCACCATACATAGAGAAATTAATAACCTATTTCATGATGTGTAGCCACTTTACGATTAAACACTCCTCTATTTCAAGGAGAAAATGATATACATAGACTACATATTAATAAACAAAATGAGTTTCATTGGGCCCCGAATGATAAACAACATCAACATCTATTTATGTTAGGCTTTCCTAGTTACTACAGATAAATCCTTTGGCAGTTGCTCAATTATCCTTGTTGGAGACCTAGCGCAACTACCACCTATTAATGACAAGTCGATGTATGCAACCACCACGGTTGGCCATGCACTCTGGAAAAATTTCAACAGTGTTTTAAATCTACACACCAACTTACGACAAACATGAGATACAATCACACTAGTTAGATTAAGGGAACTCCTTGATAGAAGATGACTTGTGGATACTTATGACAAGGACCTCCATTTCTATGGGAATTAAAGAGAAGAAAACATTCAAAATTCATGCCTTTTTATATGCCATAATAAAATTAGCATCAACACATAATAAATGTATACTAAAGGGCCTCAACATTTCCATTGCTCTTAGTCGTCATTATCAACACATGAAGACTGGAAAATCAAGCTTGACACCTACCCAACTAGAAAAAAAGCTATGTCTATGCAAAGGATAAAAATTCTTGTTAATGAAAAATCTATGGATAAAAGTTGGCCTAGTCAACAACGCAGTTAGGCAGGTTGTATGAATAGTATAAAATGCATCAAATAGGCCACCAAGCATACCATTGTATGTTGTTGTCAACTTCACCATGTACTTATGATCTCCCTTAGATATACACAACCCAACACATGCCCCCATTGCTCCGATCACAAGAGACAAGTGTCATAAAAACCCCCTTATATTGGTATGGGGTTTGAGTATTCACATGGCATAGGGAATGACTTTACAAAAAGATATAGTCAACATTGGTGGCACCGACTGGAAAGGGATCACATTTATTGCTATTTATTGGGTATAAATTCTCTCAAACATATTCATCTCTCCTCCCTTCTCATGAATGTATGTTACTCGCACATAGCCCGTGACAATTATGTACCAAACCATAGACAGGAAGAGACCCTGCTTCACGTAAAGAGTAGCACAACCACCCTGTCATAAAAATGTGCCCTAAACACAAGATGAAGATACATCAAACTTCATAGACATTGTAACTATGTGCATAGGTACCAGTCCATAGGATTCTTTACATTTTCCTAGGTATTTATGAATATCTAATGACCCATTAGCAGGTTCTTGATCCTAGTTAAATATTTGTATCAATGATAATGCAATTGAATAGTTTCTGTGGAGACTAGCTTTCTTTTGACATGCAAACTAATTTAGAATTTTTTTTTTCCTCATTGATCTCTTGGAATATTCCCCCTCCCTCTTGCCGCCACATGGGGGGAAACAACTTATTAATACTGTAAGGTGTAACTTATACTTTTTTTTGTGTAGGTAATTTTGCTTCCCCACCATAGAAATCTCATATAAACAAAGGGAGAAGTGATATATACTAGAAAATGGCTACATGACTAGAAATCAATACCATGATCTTGAACCAATTCACTTGTGAATCCATTAAGGCCCACGTGCACAACAAATACCATGTAGACTCGGATGACGTCTTCACCTTCCAGTTGGCCCTTCACAAGGTACAAGAAATTTCTCACATGTCAACCCAAGAAACCATTTTAATCAAAGACACATACCAAATTATGCGAAACAAGACTTTTGAACAACACTATAGCCACAAGACGAACATGCCTGCAAGGAAACATAGTTGTAACCGAATGCATTTTTATCAGCACATTTACCTCAACAAGTATACTTACCGTTATGTAATTTGAAATCCATTGGTGTATATAAAACAAACAAACCACTTATGTTATAACAATGTCTTCGTATATGATCAGTTTACTATCATTTTCCTGTAGAAAAACTGACAGCTTATTTGTAAAGTTTGTCTCTATTCATTTAAATATTTCCATGTCATCCTACTAGCTACAGTTTCCCCAAATTATAAATAACTAACACCCAATTTCTTATATTATAAATATACCTCAAAAGTTATACGCACATCTGCGATAAAAAAATGCAACAAGATAATGATTACTTAATTCTGCAATACTCTATGCATAAAAGAAGCCAAATACTTATTCCACCTGGTTGATTTAGTAGATGTGTATAAATGCTCACTAATTAGAGGTTTATTAACTTCATCTTGATTCATGTTTCCTCTAGGCTAGTTTCAAGTTTAGTTGCTTCAACATATTCATTTTAACACGTTGCAGATCAGGAACATGGGATTAATTTAATACATCAAGACAATGCATATGTTTCAGATTTGGAACATGGTTTTTGTCTATAACTTAGGTTTCGAATTTGTATTTAATTCTAACAAATTTTGTTAGTTATTTTGTTTCTTTTGCATGTTTTAGCTAACATTTTTTTCCAATTACATAATGATTCTAGTCTGGAATTACCTTAAATTTTTTTTACAAAATTATATATATACCACTCAAAATGTTTTACATTCATCTTTATGATCACGTTTCATTTTTTCCTTTCAATACTGGAAAATCACTCTACATGTAATGCCCACTCCTGTTTGACATTGTTTTATCTTGATATTGATACTATTGGATTGATGTCTGGACATTTGATTATGATAAATCTATCAGTAGATGGTACATTATACTAATATGTGGATTATTGACACTATGATGTTTATGTTTTATTATGGGGACCTAGATAGTGATGTTAGACAAATAGATCTGTGTTGATTTTCATGATATATATTTTATATTGACATGTTATGTTTTGAGAATTTTGAAATATAATTGTAATCTCATGGATGTTAGGGTTAGAGTTTGACATGTTGATGGAAAATATAATTGCTAAATGTTGAATGGTGAACATTAATTTATATGCATATGTTCTTGATATTGTTAATACGGCTAAAAGGACAGAGAGGTATTTGTTGTGTGGAGGAATTTTATCACAAACATTGAAGGGGATAGGGGTCCAACCACAGAAAGAGGTCGAACGTTGAGCAACGAAGCCAAAATTGACAACTTGTGTAATATTGTTTACTGTGTGTTTTGCATGTCTTGTTTGGAAGTCTCCCATGGGGGGTTGTTTCACATATGTGGACATGTGGTGGATTTTGTCCCTTTCTTTAATTTTTGTATGTATTTATTTATGTTTTGTGTATTTCAATTTAGAAAAATTGTCACTTTATTAGCATGTGTAAATGTGTGTTCATTAGACTTAAACCTTCTTATTTAGTTTAGCCAAAGTAGGATGTGACTAATAGTAATGATGAGATCTTGTAGTCCTTGTGTAAGTATAATTTATGTTGATTTGAGATAATTTTACTCCACCCCAAGTTCAAAATTCATATTTTGACTTGGGGGCACTTTTGGAGACTTGTGGGACAAACAAGACTTGTTCCATGCCTCTTAATTTTGCCTAATAACCTTACCTATGGGTTGAGAAGCTTAATTTTGAATTATTTGTCCATTTTGAGTTTAAAAGAAAGAAAATCATTGCATTTAATTTCTAATCAAATTTATTATGTCCCTTGAAAGCATAACCTACAAGTTTGAACCATGTGGGTTGTCATAGTCCTTACTTGTGCATTGATTTTTCTTGGTCTTGGTGTGTTTGAGTTGAGTGTGGGGATGGGGAGTGATGAAGTGGAATTCTACATGGAGCCACGTCATCATCCTCGCTTCCCATTTCTATTTATTAATGATTTTTGGTTAGAATGGAGGTTACTTGATCTTTTTGCTTCTTCCGCACTTTTAGATTTTGGAGCTTTTGGAGTGCTTGGAAATTACTTGGCTAGGATTTGAAAAGACTTCTGAAGGGTTTCTCTGATATTGATGGAGAGGTAGGCTCTCCACCTTTTTATTATTATGTCATTTTGTTTGTTGTAAGCAATGTTGTGCTTGTTAAGAGTATGTTTGTCTTGTGATGGTGTTTGTGTGGGTTGGTTGAGTAGTAGACCTTAGTTGGGTGTGGGAGAAGGCTGTGTGGGACCATTGGGAAGGGAAAAGAGAGTTTATGTGAGGCATGTAATTGGTGGGAGTGTGCATGGAAGTCGTACCTATGGGGAGTGAAAAGGAAATCATGGTTTTTTGTAATACTTGCAAGGTAAAGATAAGGAGTTTGTGTGATTATTTTGTGCACTTGGAGGCTTAGGGTAAGACTCCCACTTCACTTGGGAGGCATAAGGAGGTGGTCTCCCATAACTCTTACTCTATTTTGTTTGTTCTTCACACCTTTGTATTGTTGTGAATGTGTTAATTTGTTGGATATGATGTCTTGGTTGAGTTTAATTTCTTGTATGCATGTTTGTTGTGAAGTCAGTTTTTTTTAAGTTGTCATTGTTGGTCAATGTTCCTCATGGCTCCTTGGTTGGGGATTGGGGGCCATTAAGGGGAGGGTTTTTCCCATTGATTTATTTAAGGGTTGGATGGAGAGCGTTGCCTACTCCCCCTTCCTTGTTTTGTGATTCCATTATGTTGTTTCAAGAAATCAAGTTTTGGAGCTACCAATGTGAAGAGGATATGCATATTGAAGACTTAAAGTTTGTCTTTTTGATAGCCCTTTGTTGTATATGATTCAATTTCTTATCCCATTGTTTAAAGTGGAAAGTTTTTAAAGTATGTAATGAAATCTTGTAAAATTGTATGGTAAAAAGCTCTACTTGGTTGTATATCAGATTATGAAGCTTTGAGAAAGTGAGGAATGTAAAAGTTACTTGTAAAGGAATAAATGAATGTAAAAGAAAAAAATATATCTCTTATCCTTGTTGTAAATGTTGTTTTATCTGAAATTTATGACTCATTGGAAAGATGTAAGTAATTATAAATTTGTTTCAAAGTTGCATGCAAAAATCTAGAAATTTCAGCATAGAAATCAACTTCCAGTGATTTTAGAAAATTCATTACTCCTAAATTATCTTCTGAGTTTTTCTAAAATTTGAAAAGTTCATTTATAACATATTAATCTACAAACCTTATAAATCTCATAGTAACCCAGTATGCAAATCTCAATATACGCCATGATGTTTCGAGCAGTTTTAACCTTGAAATGCCTGTGTGAGAATCAAATTATAATGATCCTAGAAAGTTTATTTCTACTAAAATATCTTCTGAGTTTTTCTAAAATTTGGAAAGTTCATTTATAACATATTCATCTATAAATTCTCTAAATATCATAGTAACCCATCAAATAAATCTATAGATATGCCACAATCTTCGGAGCATTTTTAATCTAGAAATGTCTCTGTAAGAATCACATTACACCAATTCGAGTAAATTTATTTCTCCTAAAATACCTTCTAGGTTTTACCAAAAATTGAACAGATTCCTTATAACATATAAATCGAAAAACCCTTTAAATATCATCACAACCCAGCACGTAAATCTCGATATAAGCCACAGTCTTCATAGGGGTTTTATCCACGGGCCATAGTGAGTTTAGATTTTTATGTGACATTAAATGTGTTAGCACATGTACATTAGAATTTTTTTCTTAGGGCAATAAAATAATAATAATAGATATTAAAAAAAAGAAGAGAGAAATGAGAATAAATTAATTAAATAATGAAAATACCCATGGCATCTATCCTTGAGCCTCTAGCCACTGTCCAGTGCCCGCAACAACTATCTAGGAGCCTATAGCCACTACCCAGTGCCCGCAGCAACTGTCTAGCCATTGCTCAGTGCCCGCAACAACTGTCTAGTAGCCTGTAGCCACTGTCCAGTGCCCGCAACAACTGTCTAGCAGCCTGCAGCCACTGTCCAATGCCCGCAGCAACTGTCCAGTGCCCACAACAATTGTCTAGCAACCTGTAGCCACCACCTAGTGCCCGCAGCAACTGTCTAACAGCCTGTAGCCACTGCTCAATGCCCATAGAAGAGGTCTGGCAATCTACAGCCACTATCCAATGCCCGCAACAACTGTCTAGCAGCCTGTAGCCACTGTCAAGTGCCTGCGGTAATTGTCTAGTAGCCTGCAGCCACTGCCCAGTTGCCTGCAGCAACTGTCTATCAACTTGTAGCCACTGTACAGTGCCCGCAATAACTATCCAACAACCAACATCCATTGTCCAGTGTCTGGAACAACTATCCAACAACCTATAACCATTGCCCAACAACCCGCAACACTAACTGCAAAGTGTAGTAGTTTGCAAGTGAGATTTTAGTAAACGAAAATATTATAGCTTAAACCTCGATTAATGCAATTAAAATATTCATACATATAAATTATTAACATAGTTTTCCAAGTAAAAAAATAAATCACGTAAATTTTATGAGGATTAATATGACTTGGGTGTGTCGTTTTGTGGGTGTTACACTACACATTTGCAGCCAACTGGGTTACATATTTATACAGACTTCTTTAGAAATGTGTTGGACATCATCAATTGCAGCATAGGAAAACATATTGACAACGAAAATTAAAAAAACTCCATATCGCCGTCCAAAAAAGATCACAAATTCTTCCTCTAAAAATGCAAAATTTAGAATTTTTTTAACCCCTTCTCGAGGCGCTACAATGAAGGAACAGTGGAGACAATAACTTGTACCTAATTGGATCTTTATCGGCTTAATCAACCAGTAGTTTGCAGTTTTAACTTACCAAGTTTGTACTTCGAATATAGTTTCTTGCTTCACATAACAGTTTGAAGTTCTCTCATAAGCCGTGCCTGTAAACAATCTATTCATTTCCATCTTCACACATATCCGTACATAATCAAAAACTCATAACTATTGCTATTTAGTAGTTGTTTTACTACATAGATTGGACTGAGAAGAAAATAAACAGTTTCAGCTTTACTATGACTGCTCATTTGAATCTGAAGTATGTTGCAAATAAGAAATGTAATATGCTTCTTATAAACTTCAGCAACCACAATTGACATTAATAAACCAACTCATCCAACAAAGCTCACTCTCCATGCGTGATCATACCACCCTTGCAAACACTAAATTTTTTAAAAGATGGTGCAGAACTTGGATTTAAATACAATGAAATTCGAGTCAATTAAAAAAAAAACTCAGAATATGGTCTGGTTTTTGCATAAAATGAAAGAAAAATTTGTGAAAAATGCTGTATTTCAGAGGTAAGCACACAATGCATAGACAAATTTCCTGTTTTCCAAAACAAATATACAGCCCTACGGTGAAACCTTGCTCCCCCCACGGAGAAGGAACTGCTAGCTTTAAAAATTCAATTTCTAATAATGAATTCATGTTTATTAATAATATCATAATACCTATAAGATTCATTTTAAATGTAACTATGTCCAACATGCCGAAATTAAATGATACTTAGGGATTACCTTATTGATTGTTGTGTCTTATGGTGATATGTGGAGTTGGATTTGAAATAAAGTTGTGGGAAATTTTATTTTTTTGGGAATCCAGATTTTTATCCTTTATTAGAAGGATTGAAGTCCCAATAAAGTCTTTAATGTAACTCATGAATATTATTACTCATGTTGGTCACCTTGTAAGCCATCCTAAAATAGTTTCACATAATTATCCCCATGCATTAAATGGTATGAAAAATGGGGTATGTGAAGTATCTATTTATTCGAACTTGAAGATAGGGGGCACATGGAGTCATCAATCCATGGTTACACGGAGAATATTTAATTTCTATATGGATCATTCCAATTCTTAAAAGTTGTAAACCATAAAAAAATCTTGTTCAGTATAGGAAATTTAATGATACTTATAAAGGGTTGAGGAAAGAAAGTATAGATGAATGAAAATCTTCTTACTAACTACTTTACAGTGTCAACCTCTTATCAAATTTATAATTATGTATATAATGCTACAATTGATCTTGCAAGTACTTCATTCTATAGAAACTATTTATATTTAACATGAACTTAACATCCCTACTTCACCTAGTTGGTTTAATAAACTTTGTTTAAAAAATGGGTTTCCCCCTTTTTGTATTCTTGCAGACTAAAACAAAATGGTTGTTTATAAATGTATTCCAAATATTTTAAAATCTCTAGATTCTTTCTCGTGACCAATCATATCATTAGTAGATGTTGACGTTTATTTTTAACTTACATACGAATGATAAGTAAATCTTATATAAAAAAAAAATACGCATCTTTTGGAAGCTCTTTGTAGGCCAAAATGTAGCTCTTTTTGAATGAAACTTCATGTAGGGTTTGCGATGGTCCTACAACAAACTTGATAACTTTACACTCAAACATGTGTATTGAAATATTATCTCTAAAAAAAATTTGGAACAAAAGGAAAACATCAGTTGCAGATGTTATTTTTAAAAAGTTAAATGGTAGAACATTGAAGATTACATTTTGATATCAAAAGCTCACGCCATAGATGAGACAACTTGTTGGAATATTTTCTTCTAGATGCTTGCAATTAAAGATAGCTTAATGTTTCTACAAAATGGTTCGCATAGGAATATTCTCTAGGATTCTTTTGGAACAAAGGGAAAACATTGGTTGCAGATGTAAATTTAAAGAAGGCAAATGGTAACACATTGAAGATGTCATTTGGAAGTTCAAAGCTCATGCAATGGCTAGGAACACTTATTGGAATATTTTCTTCTAGATGCTTACAATTAAAGATTGCTCAAAGTTTCTAGAAATTGCATAAGTTCCTAACAATTCTATTTATACTTTATGTACATGTAAGTTTGTGAAACAAATTAGGATGATGTTTACAACAGTCTTCTTTCCATTTTAGGAAAACATATTTCATATTTTTTTTCCCTTACTACCTTTCACAAGGTGATTGTTGAATCGTTTAGACAACTAGTAAGTATACACTTGTAGCTAAATAGGTGTATTACAATTTGCAATCACATTTGTACTTCACATGATGGGCCAAAACAAATGGTATACTCAAGTCATTTTATGATTACATAAATTTGAAGATATTATGAAACGATCTCATTTTTATCAATGATTTGGATAAACAAATTAATAGAGTGGATTAGACACAATATCAATTTCTTTTAGAATGAGAAAAATATATGCTTAAAAATGATAGAAACTATAATGACATTTTATTGATGTGCTTTTATTTCATTGCTTCTTTAATTTTAGTTTTGTTAGATATTGTAATTTTAATAACATTTCAAATATATAAATAGAATAATTCTCAAGATTTCTACAAAATATTTTTGTTTCTCATCATTCTTTAATAAATGGGTATTTAAAATTCAATCTTAAACCCTTAATTTCCTATTACAATTTTGATATATTTGAAAAATAATTTTTCATTTATATTTTAAGCTTAATTATATGCATATAGATACTTGTATTAAAATATAATTTTATTGCGTTATTTACATTACATATAGCTACATCTAGTTAAATAATTTAGTGCTTTTATAATTCATTAACACTTAAGTCTAATATCATATTGTTTTTTCATGTTACTTAACTTTTGACATTTCAATCAATAAAACATGTCCAAAGTATTTATTTTTATCTATATTTATTTATTATACAAAATATATTTTATTACTTAATTTAAATTACAAATAAAATTTTGAATTATATTTTTTAATATCTTTATTATTGACTATAAACGCCTAATAATAGTAAGGTACTTTTTTATTTTAAAATTCTATTATTATTTGAGATTTTACAAATTATAAATATGGATATATTCTTTAAAAATATCAATGTTTATACATTTCGTTTAGTACCTAACCCTAAAAATAAAACTATAAACAATTAATTGTTAAACTAGGCTAATTAACAATCTACTATTTATAGTACTCTTTTTTACAGTATTCAAGCTAAACAAACAAAGAACATTGTTTTATTAGAATCGTTAATAAATTATATTATTTATAAAAAGTTACATTAAGTGTAATAAAAACAGGTTTATAGGTATGCATATCTTTGAACGTAAGATAACTTGGAATCAAAGAGCTTAAAAAACATTTCTAAATCAAAAGAAAACATGATAGAAGCTAGTGTCATGAGCAATATGCAATATAACTACAATGAGGTAGAGGTATATCATTTTTGAAAGCGGCCTAAATAAGAACATGAGACAATAGTCTGTCTACAACCATATGTTGGGTATAAACAAGAGGTGTCATTTGTACATTTCCTTGCACTAGGATAGACTACAAAGATAAAGAAAGAGATATTCAATGTGGTAGTGGCGGAAAAATCCATTTGTCCATTGTGGTGTACAAAATCAATTATGAAAGTATCAGTGGTAGCATAGAATTAGAGATTGTGGTGATTCATGTGGGTGCTATTCTAGAGGTAGAAGACTCATTGTGTAGGGTGAAAATATTCAATAATGGGGAAGCTCGGGCAAGTGTCTCTATAACTCAAACATGGATTTTTCCACCAAGACTTCAATTGATGTGATGCCAATTCTCTTATTTAACCAAAAATTAAAGATAAATAAGTTCTCCGGTACATATTAATTTTATTTTGATTCAAGCCACGACAACTCCACTATCTCATGATTATCTACCCAGGAGATAAAAGACATAAAAAGAAAAAGGAAATACCTCTTTTTTCAGTACCCACTATACCTCATTCTCAACCAAATTGTCTATGTTATATTTTAAAGGAAAATTAAGAAACAAAAACAAACCACTGAAATACAATTCCGATCATCAACGACATAATTATATTTATAATAGAAACACTATTTAGCGTATTGTTGTTTTTGGTTTTATCGACTACAATGTTGCTTGAGAGTACCTTTTCCCTTCTATTGTTTTTCGGTAGTCATGCGATTTTCATGATTCGTTTACCCGTTATTTGTCAAACTTTCACACGTTAAGTTTGATCCCTCTCGGTACCTTTTTAAAAGTGTCTCCGTAATGAATTATGAAATAAGATAAAGACTAATGGTTTTATTTTAGTAAAAACTTGCAATTTCTAAACGTTCCATTCGTTTGGCACTTTTTAATTCGTCGCTCGTCGTCGTTCAGAGAAGCCTGCTTAGCCTTGCTATACTACTAAATGATTGCCAAACTATAACCCGAACGGATTCTTAATTAAATGATGGGATCTGAAACAAGAAGGGGATAGATGAATAGCAGGAGATTGATTCGGCCCAGCAGAGAAAAGGAAACCTGTGAAAAACGCTTGGAACAGCAGGAGAGGGAAACAATATCTCAAAATTCTGAGAGGCGCCCTGTCTAGCTGGTCAAGGAAGGCTCGGTCGAGGGGAATTACACAAAGCCGAATTGCGCCAAGCGCCTTTTGAAAGTCGAGGCGGATGATCCTCTGCTATTGGCCCTAAGTTGGTCGAATGCTGCTCCTTCCCTATGCATTCCAAATGTTGTCATAGCCAGAGCCCAAAATGGATAAAAATCTGCTTTGACAGGTAAAATCTGGTCTTCAGCCAGCAGAAAATGGACGCATTCTAGGTATCTGGACATTGTGGCCCTTTCGAACGACTCTTTCTTGTTTATTTTTGTGCTCGAAGATTATCTCCTTAAGGTTCTACAGGGAGGACCATGGTTTTATGAAAATACAGTCGTTTCCCTTTGCGGATGGAAGCAAGGGGCCCCTTTTCTGGTTCCTTCTATTTACCGAGTGTGGGAGAAGCTCCCAGCTCTACCACCTGAATTTTGGGAAATAGATGTTTATGTGGGCATTACCTAAGTTATAATTAGTTTTCTTGCAGTGGACTCTACTACTCTAGAATGCACAGGGATGATAACAGCTAGGATCTTTGTTAATACAGATCTCAGAAAGCCTGTACCCCCATCTACTCGCCATGTATCGAAATTTGGGGGCAGGGAGCAAATGCTAGATTATGAAGACTCTCCTGTTTGTTTGTGCAAACTGCAGGAATGTTGGAAATGGTTACGAGGGATGCAGGGGCCCCTCTCAAATCTGGATTAAGAATGGTGAGAAAGTGTGTTTGGAAACCTTACCTCAACTTAACAGTGGCCTAAAGAATAGTGCAGACCAGCACGATTCGGGTTTACTGCAGTCCTGTTCAGACGTTTCTGTAGACAACCAGTCTCCAGGGCGTAAGGAGCGTTTAAGTTAGGTGAAGAAGAATGCCGGGGATCCTGTCCCTTCCCCTTTGATGTTGTTTGATGATATTTCAAATCGAAGGGCCAAACGGATGCATCGAATCATGAAGGGAAACAACTGCATACCTCTCACAGGAATTTTTAAATAGTCTTGAATATTGAGAAGGAAATCATGTCCTCTTCCACTGGACATATGAACTGTAAATCAAATAAAGTATTGCTCCTTGCGATCCTGATCGTCTCAGAATTCTTTATTTCTGGGAGGGGTCTGGGTATAAAGATTTTATTACAGAAAATTATGGTCCTATGGATCAAAAAGGGTTTCTATATAAGGATCTTGTGGGTGATGTATTGACTCGATTTATGACAAGAAAATTTATGCATCGTTCTGGTTGATTGACATAATAGTCTTGATGTTGGGCCCCTGGATGCATTCGACCTGAAGTTTCCCTATGTTTTGCTAGTTCATGGTTGAATTCTACATCTTTCTGTCTTTTGATCTTGTTTGACTTCTTGTTATCCTAAATATATAGTCTAGATTTTAGACGCCTCTTCTCTAAGGGTAGGGCCCCTGTCAATACCGTCCTTTTAACATTTACCTAAAAAACAATGTAATGTTGTTTTATGATGAACAGAACGGGTAATGATAGGTGAGACCATATATTCTAAACATGTATTTTATGTTTATAAGTATACATAGTCATGATGCATTCTATTTAGTAGGGCCAAATTAAAGGTTTTGAAGAGTGATATTTAGCTAATGCCTTTCATAAATTGAAAAAAAAAATAAAATTGTAAAAAATAAAATTAATCATGACAAAATATGATATTACATGATATGTTTTGCCTCTATCATGCAAGAAAAATATGTTAATAATTTTGTTATACATATTACCACCTAATATCCTCAATTAATTTTATAACATATAGTCTATTATAATCATCCTTTACTCATGTATTTTCCAACTATTTTTCCCAACTTCATTACATCTTCATCTTTTTTGATCTCTCCTCCCGAAAAACCTAGAAGAATTCAAAACAATACAAAGCATGAAAAATAAATCAATATAAATTAAATACAACAATCCTACATCGAAAACAATTGCATTAATATTTGAGGCCTCTAAAATATCATAATCTTAATAAAACTATATTAATTTTATGTTATTTTGAATCGTATGAATAAATTACTATGTAAGGTTGGCCACTAACTTGCAGTAGCACAACTACTAGGTTAATAAATGGATTTATTTTGAATCTTTTGGCATACAAACGTTATATTTTATATGATCAAGAGAACATTATTTATGTTCAATTAGTTAAATATCGATAGATATTAATTTACTTTACTATAAATGAAAAGGGTATTTATAATTGCAAGAATTTAAGTATCATATCGTGATTGGATCTTAAACATAATCATTTAATTATTATTGAATATCCATTAATAATTTTAAGAATAAGTTATGCGGAAATCTAGTGGAGGGATCTTGGTAAATATATGGGTATAAATTCCTATCCCTGTTTTATAATAAGGACCTTAAGTCTATCTCGATGATCCATCCCATAAGATTTAGTTTGTACAAATATTAAAGGTATATTTATATAAAAATATCTAGAGATATCATTCACAATGATCGATAATTTGATTTTCTTTTCATAAACTTTCGATTGAATAGTGACTAATCGTATTAATGTACTTTTATCTAATTTGAAATAAAAGTTAAAAAAAATGTCTTTCACAATCCGTTTTTTGTCTTGATATAGGTTAAAAGGTAGGTTGTGACTTTATCCCAACCTAGGAACAAAAAGGCGTGAAAGCCCTAATAAAATGATAGAAACAACGAGAAGCGAAAAAAGAATCGCCCAACAACGAAAAACAACAACTAGGGATGAGAAACAATTTTCATGTGATTTTCCTTTCATTCCATCCTTTTCCAACCATCTGAAACATCTTATATGGAAATGTGACTTCAAAAGCTTTAATTGACATATATATGTTTGGGGAATGAGAGATCGATGAAACATTCTCCTTAACCGCTGCACTAGAGTTTTGCATCTTCGAAGGTGTCACTCAATTGCTAACTGATGTTTTTGTAGCTGAATACTTCAAATAAATATCTAAATATGTAGTGCCCACTCCTTTTCGAAATTGTTTCGTTATGATGTTATTATTGTTAGATTGATACTTAGACATTCTGATTATTATATCTTGATTAGTAGATTATAGACTACGTAGATATTTGGATTATTGACATGTTGTGACTTACATTTTGATTATGATGCACTAGATGACAATGATGGATAGTTATATATGTTTATTTGCAGTATTACGATTTCTACTAACATGTCATATTATGGATGCATTACTTATGTTGTATATTTTGAGTAGAATTAAGATTTTATGGAATTTAAAATTGAATTAATTAATATGATGATAGGTGATAGAATTGATAATTTTGGATGATGATTATTGATTTGTATATGTATATTATTCTCAATGTTGTTGATGCGTCCGTAGGGCCAGAGAGGTATTTTGTTTTTGTTTTAGGGACATTTTATCACATACATCGAAAGGGGATAGGGGACCAACCACTGAATTATGTCAGATATTGGGTAACATGGCCAAATTTTGAAAACTTGTATATATTGTTATGTTGTATTGTTGCATGCTTTATTAGGTGGTTCTTATTGGGGGGTAACCTCATTTATGTGACCATGGGTGTAATGTTTTTCTTTCTTTTAATTTTTATTTGTTCGAATTTGTTGTGCATGTGTTTAATTATTTGGGAAATATTATTTCTTTATTAATACTTGTTAATATATCTTAATTAACTAGTTTAGCTTAAATTTAAATTAAAAGGAAAGATATGACATGCGGGCATAAAATTGGGTACATAGTCCTTGAAATATTATAGATGTAAATGTAGTGCCCACACGTCTTTGACACTTACTAGATTTTATTTTCATTACTGTTGACTTTAGAGATGGATATTACTGTATCATTTTGGTGTAGCATCATGTTAGATGATAGAGATGTTCTGATTATTGATGGATTGTAATTCATAGTATGATTTGTGTAGATTCTTATAGGCATAGAGAGACATCTTAGATTGATGATGATGATGTGTTGTTGGCATATGTATTACTAACATTTATAATTATCATCATGTTTACTATGATTTAGCATTTTAAATAATTTTTTGATCTTGTTGATATTGATAAAAATTTAGAACTGAGATGTTGTTAAAATTTTAGACAAAAGATAGCATTGTTAGTCTAGAGTATGAATTAATTATATATGGATGTTTATTTATTGATGCGCATATATTTTAGCTTTGATGTATTTGACTCAGCCATGAGGCCGAAGGAGGTTTTGTGTGATTTCGTAGGTAATTGTATCACAACAATAAAAAAGGGGATTGGTGACAAACATGTTGGTACCCAAATTGATTCTCTCTTAGAGGCTGGGCAGCATCATAGATTTAATAGCAAACTTAGAGACAAGCAGATCATTTTGTGTGTCATTTTGTAGCCGGGGAAAAGATGCAACTTGCTATTTGTCACTCAGATGTGGAGAAATGGGTAACACCCTCAAGAGGATTTCATGTATCCTCACTACTTTATGGTTGTGGCTTTTAACCATGTTGAGAGGACCCTTTTGTAGCCTATTATTTGTGGAGGACATTGAGATGTCCTTCTTTGCAAAGTTATTAAGAAGACCTTGAAGAAAACATGATCAATACAAAAAAATCTAACTCTCACATGTTGTCCCCTAGATAATGGAGATGTTTCCTAAGCAAGGTTCAGGCTACTAAAGACAATGAAAGCCTAATTTATTCTGCATGTTTTGGTAATAGAAATTATGCATTTGTACACACACAGGGAAAACAGGGGTATTATGGATAGGATTGGTTGTTTCTAAATGAATTTTGGTGGGAGGTGACGCATAATGAACTTGATTCACCAGATATTTGAGATATTTTACAAAAAATGGAAGGCTTGATCAATAGAGTACTTCAGAATAGCTAAAATGTTCCTTTAACAAGAAGGTGTGCTTCAATAGAGGCCTAGATCAGCACGTTTTCACACAAACTTTAAGAATCCAAAATGAAGGCTCAAATTGAAAAACTTAATTGAACATTATCAACCTTTGTTTTATCATGCCTAAGATACCCTCAAAGGATGACAAGCAATATTATCATCATGCTAAGAGTAAAGTGATTTTAAATTTGTTTATTTCACTATCAAATGAAATATCTTCTGATAAATAAAATTGCAAATACCACCAAACTATCACAAGGATAAGACTTTATGTGATTCACAAATATTTCAATGTAAGATTGCAATGGGAATAAGAAAAACTTTTTGCAGTCATTCAGAAATGAAGCAGACACAACTTTACTCAAAATCAACACAAATTAATTCAAATTTGATTAAATTCAAGAGTGGAAAGTTCCTAGAACAATCTTAGAGCTTGCCAATGGCTGTATACTTGCAACCACCTTAACATGATCAAATTTAACATAAAATAAATAATCAGGTTCCTCAGATGGCTTCTCAAAAAGATGGGCTCTATCAAACTTCTCTCATAGGAATTAACTCCCGACCTCTAACACTCCAACCATTTACATGAAAAATTCACACAATTTATAACATTTAATCTACAACAGATTTTTCCCCCAAAACAAAAAACATTCAAAGCACCATTTCTTGTTACGATTTTGATCTTAATTCCTAGAATCAAATTTGTAAAAAAGTTGTCAGATGCTCAGAGGTAAATCTCTTCAAGTATTTCCAGCATTCAATTCTTTCGTCTGGTAAATCAATCTCCATCTCACGCGCCAACTACTTCCTCCTCTAATATGTCAAATCTAGTTTCTTTCATGCTAAGGAATCAAAGATTGGAAAATCAGATCGAATCCAATAGTCAGATCACATCTTAATGCTAAAAGATGTTTTTAGATCTTCCCAACCAAATCAAGATATCAATTTAATTCTCCTCTTCCTTTTACATGTAGGAGACACCAAGAAATGATAGAAAAACCATAAAAATTTACATCCCTAGGATCTTTGGAGTAAAAATGGCAGAAAATCATATACATATTCACAGTTGTCGTCGATTTCCCTTGAATTTAGACCGTCCACCTAGGAGATCTGAGTTAAGATGGGCCCGGGGGTTCTCTGTTACCTTTTACAACTTTTGGGTAAAAATGCAAAATTTCTCATTTTTCTCCGCCCCTCTGCCTTTGAAAAAAGGGCTTGACATGTGTCCCAATGTGGGTCCCAGTGGAACCGTGGCTTGATTCTATTATTTTACCTTATTTTTTGGAAAAAAGGAAAAAATTCCAATTTTTCCCCATAGCCCCGCCCTTCTATCTTTAGCTTTTGATGTGGGTCCCAGTGGAACTGCACTTCCTTTTTACACTTTAACACCTTTTTTTCATAAAAGGAAAATTTTCTAAATTTCCCTTGAAAGTCCGCACCTCCATCGTTGACCTTTCAAAACAATTTTTGACTATTCTCTGTCGGGCTTGCAGGTCATTTTGATGACTTTAATCTTTTTGACAATAAGAGGAAAAAAATCCAAGTTGCCTCCAGTGGTTCACCTCCCCACCTTTTTAATTTTCATATTGCAACGAGTCTCAATGGCCCAGTTTAAGATTCTCCCCAAAATTAGAGACCCCAAACAAGCACATACTCAACACGTGTCTCAGTCCGGTAGAATTTGTAAAAAAATTGAAGTTTCAATAGAAGGTGCCATGTGTCTAAGGTCTGAGACAGTCTTATTCGGTCGTTGAAAAGTCCAAGTGAAAAGGCAGAGTGAGCGGAAGCCTCCAAGTGTCCTCCTAGCACTTCCTCAAAATAAAACTCAGGGGCCGATCCCCAAACATGTGTGGTCCCTCCACGTGTCTTAGACCCCTTGGGAAGTTTCTTAAAAAATCCTAAGTAAAGGAAGGCCCAACAGAAACCTCCACGTGTCTTTATGGTGCAACTTCAAGATGGTCCTGAAGAGTGGAGACCGTGAATGAGCATGGACTCACCACGTTTCCACGGCCCGCCAAAACTGTACCTGTTGCATGAAATTTTTTTCTAAGTCCAGGCAAAGCAACGGAGTCCCCCACGTGTCCCCCTAGCACAACTCCAAAACCAAACCAAAAATCGAGTCTTCAAACGAGTGTCATTCCTCCATATGGACAAGTTTTAGGTTGAAATGATCCACAAAGTTTTTAGAGTGCCCCACTAAGACGCATCCTACCAAAAAAGGCCATGTTTCCACTGATGCAGAGATATAAATTTGACGTGAACAACACACCCATCAAACCTTTAAAATCTAGGAAAACCACCGTTTGAGCTCAGAGATGAAATTTTCTTCAAGGACAAAGAATTTGGAAATTTTATAAGGTTCAAACATGATCCTCCGAGGTACATCCATTAATGTTTCTTAAGTTATTTGGGACAAAAGGTGAGAGGGAAAACAACACATGACTATGGAAAACGGAAGGAAAGGAACAACCTGAGTTTTACACCTATTTTTCAGACACCTTCAGAAGGATAGAGAAATGAAAAAAAAAATTAGATCTTTAAGTGATCTTCGACCAAGGAAGGAACTTATCGTTGCAATCAAATAGAAGACAGAGTCTTAAAACACTAACATGGGGAGATAAAAATGTGAGAGAGGCCACAAATTGAGGGATTTTAATGAGAAACGAAGTGAGCCAAATTTGAGCACTAACGCTGGCTCTGACACGGGGATGGAAACTCCCTGTGAGTGCCATGAGAACCAAATAACAGACCAAGTGCCAAAAACATCCATTAGGAAAAGGATTCAACTTGCAGAGTAGAAAACCATAACCATCTCCTAAAAAAGAACTGAGAAACCAGCAAAACCAGGTCACCAAGGACCAGAATGATCAAAAACAAAAAAGACAGAAAGAAGACAATGAACTATACACTATACAAATGATGCTCATCTTGATTCTGGTGGAATCAATCAAGGAAATGTTTCAAATGCCTACCATTAACAAGTAATTCAAGTAATTCCCCATCCAAGTCTTTCAAGAAGAAGGTATGTTCACCAATTCGAATGTTAATGGAGTAAGGTCCCATCCAAAATGCATCAAATTTACCATGCTTTCCATTGTCTTCATGCCTGTTATCCCATAACAACACAAGATCCCTAATGCTGAAAGCTCTGGGTGTCACCTTTTTGTCAAATAGATTCTTCAAATTTTCTCTGAACTTCAAATGCCACTGATGGGATGCCCTCCTTTCTTCATCAAGCTCAACAATCTGGTCAATGCGAGCATCATATGGACTAAATTCTTAATCTTCCATTTATTGAATTAACTGATATGAGGATAATTGCATGTTCAGGGGAAAAAGAGTTTGAGTTCCATACACTAATTCAAACTGACTTTTTCCAATAGCTCTTTTAATAGTAATTTTATCAGCCCAAATAGAAAACTTCAATTGCTTACCCCATTTTCTTTTGTTCAGATCCAAGGTTCTCCTAATTATTTTTAATAAAATTTTATTGTTGGACTCTCTTTTTCCATTTCCTTGGGGGTTATAGTTGGAGGCATATGTCAAATTGATCCCATATTCTTTACACATTTCCACCAAAGGTTTAGCTCTGAAGCTCATAGCTTTGTCAGCAAAAATTTTTAAATGGCAGTCCAAACCTACAGATCATATAGTTCAGCATGAAGTCCATGACAAATTGGCGTGTTGCTCTCTTGGTGGGGATTTCCTCCACCCACTTAGTGAAGTAATCAGTGGCTACAAGAGTCCACTTATGGCCATCAATTTAAGGGTCTAAAACCTCACCAATGAAATCCATTCCCCATTGCTTGAATGGGGCTTCAATTGATACAAGATGCAAAGGAAGCGAGCCTGAAGCTTTAAGTCTTCTAGAAAAATGTTGGCAACTCTCACATCTTCTAACAAACAAAGTTTTATCTTTGAAAAGAGTTGGCCACCAATAACCAGCCCTTAAGATCTTGTGTTCTGTGACTCTTCCAATGAAATACCCCCCATAAACTCCTCCATGGAGATTAGCAATTATCTTGGGGGCTTCATCTTTAGTAATGCCTGGGGTTATTCCAAGCTAACCCAAAATCAGTAATGACATATTTTTGGGAAGCCAACTTAAGAGCACTTTTCTTATTTTTACTCAAATACTAAGGGTAGTTTAGATGTCTGAGATAAAAAATTATATCTTTTTACCATTCAGAACTCATCAAATTTTCAAGGACATCCACCCTTCCTTCTTTTACTTCATCTTAGGAATAATGGATAAAATATGCAGAATAATCCCTCACAGAATCGTAACAGTAGAAACTAATATGCAGAAAATATTACCGATCTTAAATAAAATAACACAACACAAAGAGACAATATTTAACTTGGTTCACCCAATTTGGGTTAGGTCCACCAAGAATCACTTGCTCAAATTTTATTACAAGCCACCGTTCTCTCAATATAATACCTAAATTTGTTTGGAGCTATGCTCAACAAAATCTACAGAATTCACACCTTAATTCAAAACACATTTTCAATGTTACATAATACCTACCACATGCACAAAACCATATGAATAGACAAATGCTTAAGCAGTTTTACAAAACCTTGGGTATCAAAACCATGGGCCAAAACCGTCCCATAAACCTACGGATCAAAAATTCTACCCATATGAGAAAAGCACATTTATTGGTATATTAGACATATTTTAAGGTCAAAAAAATGGAAAGTGTAAAGTAATCTTAGTTTACACTCTTCAACACTATCTCAAATGAAAACATGCTCCACAACCTAACAATCTCCCACTTGGAGACTAATTTTCCTCTGAGCAAGCTTCTCAACCCTTCAATAGTTTCTGTGAAGACCAACCAAAGCTGAACACAACTTTATTTGTTTCCTTGTGACCACCTTGATCATCATGTCTGCAAGATTCTGACTAGTATAAATCTTCTCCAGCTTCAACTTCTCTTCCTCCAAAGCTGTCTTGATGAAATGGTACCTTAACTGTATATGCATTTTCCTAGAGTGGAAAGCAGAGTTCTTAGCTAGGTGTATAGAACTTTGACTATCACTATACAACTTTCCTTCCTCCTGCTTATGCCCCAAATCCTCAAGAAATTTATGTAACCAAATCATTTCTTTGCTTTCCTCTATGGTAGTAACATACTCAGCCTCTATGGTTGACAAATCCACTAGCTTCTGTAGTCATGAAATCTAGCTCACTGATGTCCCACCTACAATGTAAACATAACATGTAGTGCTCCTCTTTTTGTCTACATCTCCATCCATATCTGAATCTACATAACCACACAAAGTGGTTTATGATCCACTGTAGCACAAAACTATCCCCATGGTCCCTCTCAAATATTGAAGGATCTAGTTTACTGCCTGCCAGTGATATATTCCTAGATCACTCATAAATCTACTCACTGCTCCCACTACATGGTAAATATCAGGCCTGGTGCACACCATAGCATACATCAAACTTCCAACTAGTGATGAGAAAGGTACCTTAGACATCTGGTTTCTCTCCTGCTCTATCTTAGGACACTTCTCCTTTCATAACTTGAAATGGCCTACCAAATGAGTCCCAACCGGTTTAGCATCTTGCATATTAAACCTCTCCAAGACATTCTTAATGTACTCTTCTTGAGATAAAGAAAGCTTTCGTTTCTTCCTATCCTGAGATATCCTCATAGCAAGGATTTTCTTCGTTGCCCCCTAATCTTTCATAGCAAAGGATTCACTTAGCTGCTTCTTGAGTACTTTTATTTCATGCATGTTTTTATCTACAACCAATATGTCATCCACATACAGACACAGGATAATATAACTACCATCTTCAAATTTCTTTCTATACACGTAATGGTCTAATATAACCATGCTCCATCATGAAGCTATCAAATTTCTTATACCATTGAAGTGGAGCGTTTTTCAATCCATACAAGCTCTTCTTCATTTTGCACACCATCTCCTATTTACCTTTGACCTCATAACCATTTGGTTGTTGCATATATAGTTCCTCCTCCAAATCACCATGGAGAAATTTAGTCTTTACATAAAACTTTTCTAAGTGTCAGTCTTCTGCTGCAACTATTCCTAGAAAAGTACTAATAGAAGTAATTTTTACTACAAGAGAAAAAAAATCATCAAAATCTATACATTTTTTCTGTGTAAAACCCTTGACCACCAACCACGCATTGTATCTTTTCTTTCCTCCTTCCTCTTTGAATCTAAACACCCACTTGTTCTGTAATTCTCTTTTTCCTTCGGCTAGCTTCACTCAATCCCATATCTGGTTCTCCATGAGAGAGTTATGATCCTCATCCATGGCTTGCTCCCACTTCTTCCTGGCATATACCTGTATTTTTTCATCAAAGATCTCTGGTTCTCCACTATTAGTGAGTAATAAATAATAAAGAGAAGGAGAAAAATGTTCAGGTTCTCTTCTTACCCTATAAGACCTCCTTAATATAGGAGTTTGGGGTTCCTGTTAAGGAGGTTCCTGAACTGATTCATGTGTCACTTTCCCATCCGGAAGATCCTCCACTACTGCATATTCTTTCTTGGATTCTTCCATGTTTTCCTACAACTTCTGCTTATACATGAAATTATCATTAAAGACCGCATCTCTAGATCAAATGATTTTCCAGTCCTTAATACTCCAACATTTATATCCAAATTCATCACCACCATAATTTATGAAAGTCCATTTTTTTGATTTAGCCTCTATCTTGGTCCTATCATCTTTGTCTATATGGACACACACTTCTCATTCAAAGACTCTAAGAAATGAATAATTAACTTTCTTACCATACAAAACCTCATTAGGTATGCCTCCATCCAAGGCACTTGAGGGTGCTCTGTTTATCAAGTACACAATAGTGCTCACCTCTTCTTCCCAAAAAGAAAGAGGTATTCCTTCATGTAACCTCATACTTGTAGTATGTTTGATTATTGTTATGTTGATCCTTTATGTCACTCCATTCTACTGCGGAGTTATTGGAACCATATATTGCCTGTAGATTCCTTTCTTAGAATAGTAATCATCAAATTCATTGCTGCAATACTCCCCTCCATTATCTGACCTAATACATTTTAGATTAAGACCTGTTTCATTCTCTACTAAGGATTTCCATTTAACAAAAGTGTAAAACACATAAGATTTGTTTCTAATACAATAAACCCAAACTTTTCTTATTGCATCATCAATAAAAGTAACATAATAACTTGATCCCCCAAGAGATTATACCTGAGTTGGCCCCCACACATCAGGGTGCACTAGCTCTAACTTACTTTCTTTCTTTGTAGGTCCAACCTTCAGAAACCTTACTCGCTTCTGTTTCCCATATATGCAGTCCTCACAAAACTCCAAACCTATTTCTGTATATCCAGGAAAATACTTCTTTATGATCTCCATGCCATTATGGCTTATATGACTGAGCCTATAGTGCCACAATGTTGTATCTACTTCTAAAGCCATAAGATTGTATATATTAGTGCTATAAGTGCTTAAATACAAGGTTCCAACCTTCTTACCTCTTGCCACCACAAGAGAATGCTTGGTAACCTTCCAAGAGTCCACTGTAAATATCCTAATACAACCATCACTTCCCAACTGGCTTGCCAATATCAGATTTTTTTTTAAAGTAGGCACATGTCTGATATCCTTCAATAGCCATGTATTCCCAATCTACATCTTAAACCGAATAGATCCTTTTCCAACTATACTGCAAGGCTCATCATCACCAAGAAAAACATGCCCAAAATCCCCTTGAACATAATCAACAAAAAAATGCCTATGTGGAGTAGCATAGATAGAAGCCCTGGAATATAAAACCCAAGATTCAATAATATTATGCAAAGAAAAAATCAAAACATCCTGACATACATTACCCGTTTCCACATTTTCCTACTTGTTTTCTACCTATAGTTTCTTCTTGTCTTGAAGATCCCAACAATCCTTCTTTGCATGTCCAAACTTTCCACAGTTGCAACATACTATCTTGCTTTTGGATTTTGACCTTTCCTGATCCTTTGATTTTCCACGGCTTCCTCTATTCTTCTGTCTCCCTCTAGTTTCCACTGTCAAAGCATTCCCTGAAGTAGAAGATTCCCTAGAGATTTTTATGTGCATTTCCTCGCTTATAATCACCCCTATAACATCCTCAAACTTCAATTTTTAGTTAGCTGGAACCGAGTTGCTTACCGTCATTACTAGGCTATTCCAACTCTCAGGTAAAGATAACAAAACTAATAAAGCCCTATCTTCATCAAATTCTACTGTAACTGAATCTATCAGATTTACAACCATATTAAAATAAATTAAATGATCTACTACTGAAACATTCTCAGACATCTTCATATTAAACAACGTTTTAATTAAAAATATCTTATTTGAGGCAGAGAGTTTTTCATAAAACTGCCCTAAGGCATCCATCAGTTCCTTTGTAGTCTTTTCGTTTGAGACATTAAATAATACAGAAGATGCAAGACACATCAAGATTGTCCCAAGTGCCTTCCTATCTAGCAAATCCCATTTCACGTCCGTCATGCTTGAGGGTTTGTTCATCTTCTTTTAAAAAAGAATATAAAGATCCTTCTGATAAAGGTAATCTTCCCTCTACATCTTCCAAGTAAAGAAACTTTGCCTATTGAATTTATCAACCCTAGATCTTCCATCATCTGCCATAACTCCCGCTCAAGATAAAAAATTCCCTGTGATTCAAAACTTCAGCAAAACCAAACCAGACTCTGGTGTAAATTATTAGGAAATAAGGTGTTAGTACCCAAATTTAACCTCTTTCAGATACCAAGCAACATAATGGATCAGGCAGGACACTTAGAGGTAGATAGATTTTCATGTATGTCATTTTGTAGCTGGGGAAGAAATCTATCTGGCTTGTTAGCACTCAGGTCTTGAAAAGAGTGGGTAGCACCTTGAAAGGATGTGATCTGATCCTCACTACTTTAGGTTGTACCTTTCAATCAAGGTAAGAGAACCTATTTTGTAACCTCTGTTGATCTAAGGACGATGAAAAATCATTCTTTTGCATAGATTATATAGAGTAGACCTTGGGAAAATATGATCAACACACCAGATTTGACTCTCACGAGTTGTCACTTCCAGATCATGGAGATATTTCACAACAAGGAAAAGGTTACTAAAGACATTTGAGACCCTGATTGCTTCTACATGTTTTGGTAACAGAGATTATGCATTTGTGTGCACAAAGGACAAACAGGGGTAGTACAGGTAGGATTGGTTGTTGTAGAATGATTTTTTTGGTGGGAGGTGGGGCAGTGTGAACTTGATTCACCAAATCCTTTAGGAATCTTAAAAAATGGAAGGTTAAACTAAAAAAATGCCACAAATAGCCAAAATGTCTCTTTAACCAGAATATGTGCTTCAATGGAGGCCCAAATTAGCACTTTTTCACACAATATTGAGTTTCTATGATGAAGGATTGAGTTAGAGAACCCAACAAAGCATCAAGATCTAAGCCAAATCACACCTAAGGTACAGCCAAAGGCTTATAGACAATATCTATCAACATATGAGAGAAAAGTGATTTTAAATCGTTTATTTCAATCCCAAATGAAAGATCTTATGAGAAATGAAATTACAGAGGCCACTAAACTATCACAAGGATTGAGGCATGTGTGACTGGGTCAAATTTTAATACAATATTGTAACAGAAACAAGAGAAACTATTTGCATACATTCAGAAATAAAACCAACATATTTTTCTCAAGAAAACACAGAAAAAATCGAATTTGATTAAGTCTACTAGCAGGGGAAAATTTCATAGAACAATCTATGAGCTTGTCAATGGCTTTACACTTGTAACCACATTAACACAATTAAACTTAATAGAAAAGGAGTTAACTCAGTTTCTCAGATGAATTCTCAAAAGAAAAGCTTTGTCAAATTTTCCTCTTAGGAATTTTCTTCAACCTCTAACACTCCAACCTCCAACTTCTAACCCTTTGCACGAAAAATTCCTACCATTTATAACATTTACAACAGAGCCTTTTTCCCTCCAAAAAAAATCCATACCCTGAATGAGCAAGAGCTTGACACGTGTCATTTTCCACCAAAATGTACCAACTACACAAAAAAATTTCTAAGTTTGGGAAAAGTAGTGGAAGCCTCCATGTGTCCTCTCGATGCTACTCCAAGGCCAAACTAGAAAGTAGATCTTCAAATGAGCGATGTGCCTCCACGTGGAAATTTTTTGAGTTAAGGCTTTCCATGAATTTTTTCTAAGTACCCAGTTGATCCACGTTCAACCAAAAGGTGCCACGTCCCATGTAGATGCAAAGATGCAAATTTGACCAGGAGAAATGCCCGTCAAACTGTAAAATACATAGAAAATGACCATTTGAGCCTGGGACTGAAATTTTCTTCAAGGAAAAAAAAGTTTAGAAATGTTACACAGATCAAATGCATTCTTCAGGGACACATCATATCATTCTTCTTCAAGTATCTAGGATAGAAATGATCAAGGACAACAAATCCTGACCGTGGAGAACAAAAACACATGGGAGAACCTGAGTTTTTAAAGGAATAGAGCACGGGAGACAAAATATAGACCCTTAAAGAGGAACAAAGAAATAAGGAGACGAACATGGACCCAAACATGATAGATTCGACCCAGGATCTGCCTAAAAAATAGCAACAAAGACTGACCAAGCATAACATGGCGAAGGAGAAAATGAAAGAGGTCATAAATCAATAGATTTTCAAATGCACAAATGGGGTGAGACTGGTTTTGAGCACCAACACCAGGCTCCGAACTTGGGGATGGGCACTCCCTGTGAGTGCCACAAGAACAACAAGTAGACCAAGTGCCAAAAATATCCATTGGGCAACGGATTCATCTTGAAGAGTAGAGAAACATAGCCATCTTCAAAAATGAACAGAGAAACCCAACAAAAATAGGTCACCGAGGAATCAGAATGAGAAAAAACACAAAAAATACAAGGAAACAAACAACAAACTATACACTGTACAAAATATGTTTACCTTGATTCTAGGGGAATCAATCCAAGAAATGCTTCACATACCTGCCATTAACATGCAACTTCAAGCAGTTCACCATCCAATTCCTTGAAGGAAGAAGGTATGCTCCCCAATTCTGATGTCAATAGAGTAAGGGCCCATCCATAATGAGTCAAACTTGCCATGCTTGCCCTTATCCTCATGTCTATGTATCCCATAGTAGCACAAGATCTCTAACATTGAAAGCTCTTGGGAGTAACCTTCTTTTCAAATAACTTCTTCTAGTTTATCTTTCTGAATTTATATGCCTCTGGTGGGATGCCCTCCTCTCTTCTATCAAGCTTGAATAATCTGATTAATGTGAAGCATCATAAGGAATTACCTCCTGATCCTCTAGTCTAGTTGAATGAATTGATAAGAAAATAGTTACATATAAAGGGGCAGTAGGGCCTGAGTCCCATATACAAACTCAAATGGACTCTTTCAAGTGACCCTCTTGACAGTGATCCTATCTGCCCAAACAATAAACTTCAACTGTTCACACCACTTTATCTTGTTTGTTCCAATGTTCTTCTATGATGATCTTCAACAAATTTTTATTACTGGACTCAGCTTGTCCATTTCCTTGGGGATTGTAATTGGAGGCATATGTCAAGTTGATCCCATACTCTTTGCACATTGGCACCAAAGGTTTAGCTCTAAAGCTCATGGCATTATCAACAATAATCTTGACTGGTAACCCTAAACCTGCAAATGATGTTTTTTAGCACATACTCCATGACAACTTGATGTGTTCCCTTCTTGGTGGGGATTTCCTCCACCCATTTAGTGAAATAATCAGTTGCTACAAGATTCATTTTTTGGCTAGCACTTGAAGGTTCTGAAATCTGACTAATGAAATCCATTCCCCATTGCTTAAATGGGGCTTTAATTGATACAGGATGCAAAGGAAGGGAGCCTAAAGCTTTCAGTCTTCTAGAGAATTGTTGACAACTTTCACATCTTCTAACCAACAAGGTTGTATCCTTGAAAAGAGTTGGCCACCAATAATCAGCCCTCAGGATCTTATGTGTTGTGACTCTTGCAGTGAAGTGCCCCCCACAAACTCCTCCATGGATATCAAAAATTATCTTGGGGGCTTCTTCTTCAATGATGCATCTTAAGATGACTCCCTCTGGGTTCTTCCATGCCAACCCAAAATCAGTAATGACATATTTATAGGAATCTAACTTAAGAAATCTTTTTTAGTTCTTACTTAAATTCTCAGGGAAGTTTAAATGTCTTAGATATAATATCACATCCTTATACCACTCAGAATTCATCAACTTTTCAAAAAAACCTTCCCTTTCTTCTTCAACCTCATTTACCTCAGTAGTCTTACAAGTTTCTCTCAGCCATAAGCTTAGCCAAGCCCCAAACCTCTCACCAACTTCATGGTTTGGATGTCCATATCATATTCTTGAAACTTGTTCACACATCTACATATTTTTCTTGAGACCTCCATCTCTAACAAGATGTCCTTTACCATGGTATGGGGAACATAAGCAACAACCTTTGAACTTAGAATATAAGACTTGAAAACCTTTGTTACTTTTACCAAGGAAAATGCCTACTTTTCCATAATGGTGTACTTTATTCAGCCCCATACAAGGCCTTGTTGGAAAAAGGCAATTAGCCTCTCATCCCCTTCATCATATTTCTATAGTAGGAAAGAAGCAATAGTGTTATCTGAAGCAAAAGAGAACAGTTGAAAGGGCTTCTTATAATTTGGAGCTGCTAGAATAGGGGCATGCTTTAGTGCCTCTTTAATCCCATTGAAAGCTTGGATGGAAGCCTCCTCCCATTTGATGACCTAGTCTTTCTTCAACATGGAAGTGACTGGAATGGTCAACTTTAGACAAAGTTTGATATGAATCTTCTAATGAAGTTTATTTGTCCCAAAGAAGGACTGAATTCCTTTCTTGGTTCTTTGGGATTGGGACCTTGCTGATGGCCTTTACTCTTTCTTGATCAATCATCACTCCTTCTTGTGACACTATGTGACCAAGAAACTTTTCCTTCTGCACTCCAAAATGGCATTTCTTTTGATTGAGTGAGATGCCATATTCTCTACATCTTATTAGCATCTTCTCCAAGTGTAGCAAGTGGTCACTTCTCTTTCTAGAAAATACAGTTACATCATCTTGATAGACTGCAATAAATTCATTGATGTAACCAGCAAAAGCAACATCCATTTCTCTTTGAAAGGTAGCTCTAACATTCATCAGACCAAAGGGCATCCTAACATAAACATAGGTCCCCCAAGGAGTAGTGAAGGTTTTCTTGATCCTTTCTGATTCCTTCACCACAACTTGGTTGTAACCAAAGAAACCATCCAAGATGGAGAGAAACTCAAAACCAGTCACTAACTATGCAGCATGTTCTACCATATTTGGTAAAGGATAATTATCCTTCATTGATGCTCTTTTTAGATTCCTGAAATCCACACATAGCCTGATGTCACCATTTTTCTTTCTCACTGGTACTAGGTTTGCAACCCAAGAAGAATATCTTGTGGGCTGGATAATCCCTCCATCTCTTAATCTTCTTCAGTTCTTCTTGCATTTTGAGGGATAAGAGTGGATTGATGGGCCTTTGCTTCTTCCTAAATGGAGTTTGCATTAGACACCAAGGGGATCTCATGTTGAAACAGGTCCTCTGTGTATGCCCTTTAGTTCAGAATAGGTCCAAGCCATGCAATCTTGGTATTTTTTCAAAAAATTGATGTATGACTACTTCTCCTCCTTGCTAAAATTACTTCCTAACAAAATTTTCCTTGGATTTTCTTCTATGCCAAGATCATGCTCCTCAATGTCCCTTAAGGCTACTATGCATTTGTTAACAATGCGATCAACATTATCAAAATTGAACTCAAGAGCAACTAGCCCTCTAGGAATGGTATTTGTCTTTTGTTGGATGATGCCCTTGCCAAAAAAAGTCTCCTTTCCTTCTGTTGTAAATACCATTGGCTCCCATTCAATACTTTGATCAGCAAATTCTCCCTTGTTTTGAAGGAATATTTCTGATCTGAGCATCATCATCAAAAACCTGCCAATGTTTAATGTTGTCAGGGACAAAAGGTATTTTCAATACCTCAACATCATATTCACAATATGGGGACATCGTACAATTGTCAAACCAACACCCCAACACTGCAAGCTTGTCTGCCAAGTCATTAAACTTCCTATCATGAGCATAATGTTGAATGAATCAAACATCTCAATGAAGTCCCAAACTGCATGCTTGTACTGTTTCATCCTATGGTTCTTTGTGGCATATAGTTTTCTGACTTATTTTACAATTTATTCGGAGTCTCCTTTGACAATGATGTCCTTGACATCATATTTCCAAGAAATTCTTAAACCCAACAATAGTGCCTCATACTTAGCAGTGTTGTTTGGTGCATTCAAAGTTGAGTTTGAAGGAAAAGACACATTTTTCCTGACCTGGAGAAAGTAGAACAACACTAGCACCATTCCCAAATTTGGAGCAAGCTCCATCAAACAATAGAGTCCAGGGAGATCCATTTGTTCAAGGCATTTGCATTCTCAATCTTGTGTCTCCCTTCCATCAACAAATCCCACAAAGTTATCTGCATCAACACTTGTGTACAATACCTAATAGGAATGCATTGCTGGGATCATCAATAAGATGCAATATTTTCTTTTCCCCATACAACCTATAACAAGGCTTCCCTCAATTGGAATGGTAGCATAGGACATATCCATTTGGACACTCCCACCAACACTTTCAGCCCATTTTCTTAATAGTAACATGCCCCACTTGGCTGGGCAGTCAACAATGACAACATCAAGTTTTAAGTTTTTACCTGGGTAGGATGCTATACGTTGCACCACCAAACCCTTCACACATCCCACTACTGGCAGCTTCTCTAGATCCATGGAAGTGCACTTCCCATATGCTGATGTCACTTTGATGTTTAGCTCATTCATGACTTCTAAAGGAATGACATTGCATGATGCCCCTGAGTCAGACATGCAATTGTGCAACAGTCTGTCCTTAATGATCAAAGTGGGATCAACATTCATCCGAGAGTCTACCAAGGATGTTCCCAAATAGACCTCAGGTGGTTCATCCAGCTCTTCTGATGCCTAGTGGTGCTTATGGTTCTTCAATGACTGGTGGGACCTCCATAATGTTTATATTTCTTCCTAGGGAAGTATTCTCTTCTTTCAACCCCAAGTATTCAAATGCTCTCTTTTTGTGCTCATGAATCCTAAGCAACTCAACAATTAGAACAGAGACTTTGATTTGACTTAAAACTTGGGAAATATCATATGGGACATTCTTTGGTAAGGCAATATTGGAAGGAAAGCCAACACACTCATTAGGTGGTACAAGATTTTTGACAACTTGGGCATGAGGAGGGGTATGATTTTTCTTAGGAACTGTAGGGCTTTTGGCAGATGCCTCTTTCATAGGAACCTCTTTAGGAATGTTTGAAAGTAAGGGAGATTTTGGCTTGGCTTGAGGCCCCACCCCTTTGACAACCTTACTTCTTGTCTTATATTCCTTTTCTTGAGCCACAACAACATTCATCAGTAACTTCCTATCTTCCTCAGATGGGATTCCTCCATCATTCTTATTTGATCATTAAAGCCCTTAAATATTAAAAAATCATTAATGGGAAATTCAAAAGCTTGTACAATATCTACTTCTAAAGTATGAGAGAGAGGAAGAATAGGTACCCTATGAATGCAAGTCCCAAAAGGTGGCAGCAGTTCTAGCACTTATCACTTCAGTTGAGGTTGCTTTCCTTGTTGTAAGAGCTGTGGAACAACCCATCATGCAGACATCATCATCATTTTTATCATCAAGTTCTTCTTCTTCTTGCTGATCTTCTTCACAAGGAGCATGAGGCATGAAACATTTTTCACACCAATCAATGACATTTGTCTCCTCCACCACAGCAACTCTAGCAGCCAAAGGATCAAGTACCATTCTATTATCCCTAGCTTAGGATTGTCTATTTCTAGGTCTAACAGGTCCCTTGCCTCTGTCATCAAATATTTGGTGATTTGTGAACCTATCTTTCCCTTGCTACTTGTGTTGACCTTGTGAGCTTTGCCCAATTCCCTTCTCAGCTCAGGCTAACTTGTAGGAAATCTCTTTGACAGCCCCTACCAAAGTCTTCACAACTTCTTCCAAATCAGCATAGCCTTGCTTATTTGGGGTTTTCTATGGGTTAACCAGATTTAAACCCTCCCTCTTGGGAGGCTTTCCAATTGCCTTGATATTGTTATCTATTTTTAGAGCCAAGGTGATGGCCTACCTAAAATTTGTAGGGTTTTTTTCTCTTAAATAATATGCAGCCTTTTTATCAAATGCATCAAGTATATTTGATCAAACATGACTCATCACAAGGCCTTATCCTAACAGGAAATATCCTCAAGGTCTTATTAAACCTTGTGTTGAAATCATGTACTGACTCATTAGGGTTCTTTTTGATGTTTTTAAATTGTGTCAAAAGAAACCTAGGGTCAGTCCTATCACCATATTGCAATCTGAATGCATTACTCATCTCAGTCCAAGAATAAATAGATTTATTTGGAAATGCTTTATACCAGTCCCTAACATCCTCTTCCAAGGTATGGATAAATAACTTGATATATACATCTTCATGTTCAATCTCAAAATCTTCCATCATATTGATAAAAAGCTTTAGATGCTGATCACCAGTAATAACATTGTTTCCTTGGAACTTTGGCATTTTGTTCCTTACATCTTGAGGCACTGCATTTGGATATCTAGCCATTCCCACAAAATTTATAGGTCCAAAGGTGTTTACAACAAAAGGGGGTCTAGGAGGGGGCTGACCCATGTTGATTCGAGAAGGTGACCCTGGAGGGGTGATAAATTGATAAGGTGAAAAGGGTCCTTTGTGTTGGCATATTTAATACATTGTTTATTGGTTAGTTTGGATACAGGCGGTTACACCTCCTAACCACATTCACTATGTATTTATTCACCCCTCGTACATTCAATATATCATTCAGACAATTTTTACATTGCTCTTGATGCAACATTGGTATTAAAGTGTGGAAGTGGGTGCAAGGGAGCCATGATAGGTTTGTGCAGATAAAGGATGGAGACCTTCTTGGAAACCGCCGCTTCCCCTCCTGCGTGGAAATTTATTTGAGCAGTTTGTCCATCCTTAGCAGACCTATGTTGTACGATTTGACATTGTTGTTCTGTGTGTGTTATGCAGAAAATTAGCTAGAAGTGAAATCACCTGCTTGCAAATTGATATTACAGAGTAGGATCATTAGATTCGATTGAGACTGTATTCTTATTCATAGGACTATTCAACGATCTGAGACTTGGAAAAGGATCAAGTCTTAATCCAGCGTGATGTGGCTATTATGGTCAAATCGAATCTATTTTGTCAATAATCCGTGAGGAAACCGCCGCCAAGGAAGGAGAATTTGGGAGAAGAAAGAAGACTACAGGAGGAAGAAGTTAGTTGTGAAACCATTGTTTCTATTCTTCCCTAAAACGCTGTTCATCCCTGCCTTTCATACCTTCCGCTTGTGTCCATCTTTCTTGCTCACTCATAGCTTGTGGATTGTCTGAAAGGGGAAATATCCAAATACTAAGCATTTCTTCAGGAACCCCGCGTGTTATGCATTGGAATGAGAAGTGATTGATGTGCTCTGCCTATGCGTATTTCATGATCTCTACCTGCGTGGAAGTATTGAGTGGCTTGATTATGTTCAGTTGATTTGCTCAGCGAACATTATGTTATCTTGGCCATCATTACATTAAGATCATGAGAATCAGCTAACCATTGGGAGATGTACATGTGGAGTCACAAAAGAGGGAGAAGAGAGCATGTGGAAATGACCACTGACCAATTTATAAGCACTGTGTGGAGTTTGACATGAGTGGCATTGACCACCAAAAGTCCAGGTGTGCATTGGTAGACTCCTTCTCCCAACATCTTCTCAACTATTGTTCACAGACCAAGCAATACATTAGCAAGCGCATCGTACAAAAGATCAAGAGACATGTGGAATTTGTTTGAATCAAATTGGAACAAAATGAGATTAAGCCCCTTCATTCATTCATCAAATTTGCTATCAAAGATGGACGCGAACAACCAGCCTATGATCCCATGCAACAGTCTGAGAGCATGAAAGTCATGCCCAAGATGTTAGCAAAATTTCAAGAAACCATAGAGACGTGCCGTATTTGAGAGAACCAAAGACCATCGGTATCTACTCTTCGCCAGTCTCCAAAACTTGTAATCCGAGGACATAATGGATTGAGTCTTGTTCGACATATAGACGGAGAAGAGTTTTGTCGATCCAGATGAAAAATGTGAGATTAAATGCCCTCAAGCAAATCTGTGGCACACCACACTAGCTTTTGAGCTCAATTATTCATCTATTTTTCTACAAACGAGAGCACATATGTCGCAGAGATTCAAGAAAATCCAGACAAAGTCCTTGTTGCAAGAAGGAAATAGGACATGTCGCGACGTAACAAGATGATGAATGTGGGGTAGATTTGTAAAAACAATTTATTAAGGGGGGGAATGTTGGCATATTTAATACATTGTTTATTGGTTAGTTTGGATACAGGCCGTGTTACATCTCCTAACCGCATTCACTATGTATTTATTCACCCCTCATGCATTGAAATATATTATTCAGACATTTTTTTACATTTCTCTTGATCTAACAGTTTTGGAACATAGGAGTATTTCAAGAATGATGTTTATTAAAGGAATTGTTTTGGAAATTCTTTGATGTGATCTTAGAAAAGATTCAGACTTAGAGTGTGATCAAACCTTTCAAATAAAATGAAGGCCCCTCTCTACTTATTTCTTTCAATTGACGCAAAGAGGATAGCTGATTCAAGTTTACTTGAATGGTGTCTTTCAATGATGTGGCCCCAATCTGGTTTGTGGCATCAATGGTGATTAATATTCTTGTATCTTGACCTCCAATATGCTTTTTTGGAATCACATTTTATTAATATCATAATTTTGATTTTCCTAGCTCTAGAAAAAATGTCCTAGTGGGACATGCTACTTGAGTAGACCTGAGAGAAAGTTCTTTTCCTCCTTACCAACACCTAATAATGATAATTTCTCTATTTGACTTGGACTATTTTAATGACACTTTCCAAGTCATTACCAATTTCGACAGAGAGTCGCCACTAAAATTTCCACCTTAGTTGTGATAAATGCAGAAATGTGATATGTCAAAGTAGTCTTCTCAATGCTGTTTTCAAACTAGGAAATTGTCACTAGATCATAACACTTTCTTTGAAAATGCATTTATCAAATGAGAATAGTGTTCACCATGTGAAAACTAATATCCTTGCACATAGTACTTGGATCATACACAAGAAGTTTTTTACCAAGGTCTTGAAGGGTGAACTGAAATCTTACCAAAAACATGACAGGAGAAGCATGTTTATAGAGGTACCCAAACTTAATTTTATCTTTCATGATATGCACAGTTCCATATGTTATGGATCAGGTCAAGACACTCATGAGGTAAATAGACAAATCTCTGTATGTTAGCTTTGTAGCCATGGAAAATTTATCTTACCTCCCTTGAGCCTAGCACTCCAGGGCTTGAAAAGAGTGGGTAGAGACCTTGAAAGGATGTGATCTATCCTCACTATTTTTCAACTGGTTGTGAGGCACTCAACAAAGGTAAGAGAACCTATTTTGAAACCTCTGTTGATTTAAGTAGAATGATGAATCCTTCTGTTACATAGATTTTATAGAGAAGACCTTGGGAAAATATGATCAACACACCAGATATGACTCTCATGAGTTTTCACTTCCAAATCATGGAGATACATTTCATTCAAGGAAAGTCTTACTAAAGACTTTGACCGATACCTGGTTTTCTGCATGTTTTGGTAATGAAAGATTATGCATTCTGAGTGTGCACAGATGACAAACAGGGGTAGTATAGGTTGGATTGGTTGTTGTAGAATGAATAGTTTTGGTGGGACTGGGGCAGGGTGAACTTAGATTTACCAATATCTAGGAATCTTACAAAATGGAAGTCCAATTAAAATCAACTTTGGATTCTACAAATAGCCAAAATGTTTCTTTCAACTAGAATTTTGCTTCAATGGAGGCCCAAATTCGGTGACTCTTTCACAGCAATCTTTGAAACATTCTATCACAAATGGGCCGATTAGGATTCCCAACAAAGCATCAATTTAATGTCTTGACATTGCCTCAGTTTGTCCCGACTATGTCCCGAAAACCCCCGCACCCGCCCGACAATTCTCTGTCAACCTATGGAAGAGAAAAGTGATTTTAAATCGGCTGATTCGCACTATTGATATTATCCCACATCCACCTGGGACAAAAATGTATGAATTAGCTGATTTTCTTTGAATTTCTTCCCCATACCATGGTAAACTTGAACCTCGGTTGACCCGCAATAGTATTAGCACAACCTTAGACTAGTAATGCACCTTAAAACAAGCTATGTGGTTCACCAAGTAATATTTGAGATTTTTCAAGATGAATTCAAGAATGTTGAAAAGTTTTTTGGATTGGATTTGGAGAGTTAAAGTCCAAGCCAAAGGGGTGCCCCCCATTAGTACACGATTTCAGAGGCCTTGTCAATAGTTGCTCGAGGTACTGCAACATCACTATGACACTGTTTCAAGAGATTACCTTGAGAGGTGAATTTTGGAAAAGGTACTTTAAAAAATTCCTCTTCTGCTTCTTGAGCTTCAACCCAAAACTTGAAATCCTCGTGCAAGCTTGAACAACACATTCAAGTGAAAAATTTTCTTTATATTTTATAACAAGGATCGCACCGGGGAGACACATGGAGATGACAAACTGAATGAAATATGCTACCTTGCCTCACTATAGACAAATTTTTCATGATGTCCCGGTACACTTTTTGTAAAGACCATGCTTCATGTGGAGGGTAGGCGCTCATAAATGAGGCCATCCCACATGGAACATTTCGTGGAGCTTTTTTCTTTTCCATAACCCAACTTAGATAAATTTTTCATCTAGTAGGAATTCGGTGAGATGCTTTGGTGAGACCAGGACTACGTGGAGGACTGACGCTTTATCAGGGTCTCGTATGCTTTTGGGTGTCTAGACCATGGTGAAAGGTGACGAAGACATGTATAGGATTTGCCGGCTCCACTCTATACTCAATATTTTCAAAGGAATTTACATGACAACCCACTGAGACATTGGAAAACCATGCTCGATGGTTTGGGGACTGGGCCGGTTAAGCATTTGATCATTGAAGAAGTCTTCAGATCCATGTTGACAGGTTCCGTCCCCCACACTCTGAAAATTAAATTCTTGAATTTGAAACAGGATCAAGACCTAAAAATTCTCGAATTTAATGTTGATAATAACACTTCCGCTTCTTTTCCTGGAATTTTTAACAATTTTTGCCGGAAAAAAAAAATTCACATTTTTCTTGGGGTCTCTTCTATTGAGGGCCATGCCAAAGGTGCACCAAAGCAACATGTGGAGGCTCCCATTGGCTCCTTTTTTGATGAGACTTTTCCAAGGCCAAAAAATAATTTTTCTTTGGAAAAGCACACATGGAAGGCCCGTTTTTATTTTGAAGCTTTCCCCTGTACTTTTCCTTTGCAGTTACATCAAGGAAATACGTGGATGACTCAAATATAGAGTTGAGAAGGGACAAAAATCAACAGTTATTGTGCATTTCATTTGATTTCTCTGCCATTAGAGCTCGAGGATGTTTGGGGATGTGATTTTGCATCATTCTTCATCAAATTTTGATGAATTTGTTTCGTTTTGGTCTACAAGTTGTAATTTAAATAGTTTTGGAGGTTTAATTTGTAAATTGAGGTGTGAATTTGAGCATTTAGGTGTATTTTTTCTCGAGCTTGCGCAAAAATGCAAAATTCTAGATCCAAAGGTTGTAGAGGAAAGAGAGGGAAAAGGTTGAAATGATGGAGGTCGCAGGTACAAATGATAAAAGAACGTGTTGCCAGAAGAGATGACTAGGTGCCCCAGTTAAAACAATGATGGAAATCTTTGCAATGATTCACCTTTTTTAGCAACTGACAACTTTTGTTGTAAGTCTGTTAAACGTCGTTTTCTGGAAATCATGAAAGAACATGTAACAAACAAAGGTTCCTCAAATATTCTTATTTTTCGGGGGAAAATTTGGGATGAGTGAGTGAAATGTATAAATGCAATGAGAATACTCTTGCAAATGGTTGGGGATTGAATTCTCAAGAGAGAAAATTTGAGGAAGTCATCTTCCTGAGAGACCAATCTGAGATAACATGTTATTTTCTTCTGTGTTAGATTTTCTATCATGTCGAATTGGTTGCAGATGTATAGCCATAGACGACCATTGAGATTTCTCTGGAAGCTTTCCCTTGTTGATGAATCTAAGCAATTTTGAAGTTAATTTGTGTCCAATCTCTAGCAATTCGTGTCTTCTTTGTTTATGAATGTCTGTAAATGGTTTCTTTTGTTACTATTATAATTATACATTGAAATCTCTCTGAAATCACACAGGATCTCATCCTTGTGATAGTTTAGTGGTATTTGCAATTTCATCTCAAGAAGATCCTTCATCTTGGAATGAGGATAAAACATTTTATTAAAATCAATTCATTGTCATTTTTTGATAAAGATTTTCTATAAGTCTTTCGGTGTACCTTAGACGTGATTGATAAGATATTTTGGTGTTTAATTGAGTCTTATAACTTGATCTTTCGTGTTAGAGTCTCAAAGATTGTGTGAAAACGTGCTGATATGTGCCTCCATTGAAGCACATATTCTGGTTGAAGGAACATCTTAACTATTCTGAAGCTTTTTGTTGTTGAGTTGTTCATTGTTTGGAAGTCCCTCAAAGATCTGGTATAATCAACTTAATCCTACTTCATCTCACACCAAAATAATTCAAAAATCATTAATCCATCCTAAACCACCCTTGCTTGCCCTGTATATCCACAAAGGAACAAAATATATTTACTAAAATATGTAGAACAACTCATGATTTCTTAATGTTTTCAGTAACCTTAGCCTTGTGTTGAAAGGATCTCCATATTTTAGAAGTGAAAAATCTTAAGAGCTAAATTATGGAGTATTGACCATATTTTCCCAAGGTTTTCTTCATAAAATTTGGGAAAAAGAAGGATATCTCCATCTCCTTAATCAAACAAAGGTTATACTAAGGGTACTCTCACCTTGGTTGAAAGGCACAACCTAAAGTAGTGAGGATACATCAAATCGTCTTAAAAGGTGCTAACCATCTCTCCACAAATCCAAAGGACAAAGGGCCAGTTAGATCTCATACTTGGATACAAAATGATACACACAATGATCTATATGTCTCTAAGCTCCATGTCCAATATGTGTTGCTTCTCGGCTTGAAAGGGATAACAAATTTGGATACCAAAACCAGTTAGTATCAACAACAGGGCTTGATAATATGTCTTTCACCATGGTGTGGGGAACATAAGCAAAAACTTATAGCTCAAGCTGTAGGGTCTGAAAACCTTTGTTTCCTTCACCAAGGCAAATGCTTGCTTCTCCATGATGGTGTACTTCAACTCAGCTCCTTGCAACTCCTTACTGAAAAAGGAAATTGATCTCTCAACCCCTTCATCATCCTTTTGCAATAAGACAGATGCAATGGTGTTTTCTAAAGCAAATGAATACACTTGAAAATGATTTTTGTAATTTGGAGCTACCAAAACATGGGCATGCTTTAGTCCTTCCTTGATCCCATTGAAATCTTGAATGGAAGCTTCTTCCCATTAGATAACTTGGTCCTTCTTTTTCATACTATTAATGGGGATGGTCAGATTAGCAAATTTAGACACAAATATTCTGATAAAGTTTATTTGTCCAAAGAAGGATTGAATTCTCTTCTTAGTTCTTGGAATTGGAACCTTGTTGATGGTTTTCACTCTCTCGGGATCAATCATGACCCATTATTTTGATACAATGTGACCAAAAAACTTGGCTTTTTTCCCTCCAAAATAGAACTTCTTTGGATTGAGTGAAATTCCATACTCTTTGCATGTTATCAACATTTTTTCCAAGTGCTGAAAATGATCACTTCTTTTCATGGAAAGCACAGTCACATCATCTTGGTTAACAACAATAAAATCATTAATGTAACCAGCAAAAGAGACATACATTCCTCTTTAAAAGGTTGATCCATCATTCATTAGACCAAACAGAATTCTAACATAGACATGTGTTCCCCAAGGAGTGGTAAAGGTAGTCTTAATTCTTTCCAATTCCTTTACAATAACTTGATTATAGCCAGATAAACCATCTAATGTAGAAAGTAACTTAGAACCAGTCACTAATTGCAGCATGTTTTCCATGTTTAGTAAAGGATAATTATCCTTCATTGATGCTCTGTTCAGATTTCTAAAATCCATGCACATCCTAATATCACCATTCTTTTTTCTAATTGGCACTAAGTTTGCAACCCAAGAAGAATACCTTGTTGGCTGAATAATCCCTCCATCCCCCAGTTTCTTCAGTTCTTCTTGCATTTTAAGATATAGGAATGGATTAATCAGCCTCTTCTTTTGTATTAGTGTTTTTGCATTAGATTCCAAAGGAATTTTATGCTGAAACAAATCCTCTCTATATGTTTTCAATTCAGAATAAGACCAAGCTAGCTAGTCCTGATATTTCTTCAACAATTGGACATAGGACTGTTTTCCCTCCTTGTTTAGATTGCTTGCCAACCAGATCTTCCTTGGTTTCTCCTTTGTACCAAGGTCATGCTCCTCAATGTCCCTTGAGGCTGCTATATTCCTGTTAATAATGCAATCAACATTATCAAATTTTGATTCAAGAGCAACCAGTCCTCTAGGAATGGTATTAGTTTTCAGTTGGATGATGTCTTTGCGAATAAACATTTCTTTACCCTATGATACATATACCACTGGATCCAAATCAATACATTGATTAGTAAACTCCCCTTTGTTCTTCAGAAATATTTTGACCTAAGCATCATCATAAAAAAAATTCCAATGTTTAATGTTGTCAAGGACAGATGGCCTTGTTAAAAATTCAACATCATATTCACAATATGGTGAAATTTCACAATTATCAATCCAAGATCCCAATAATGTAATATTTTCTTCCATAACATTGAACTTCCTTTCATGATGCACAATATTAAATGAATCAAACATCTCAATCAACTCCTAGACTGCGTGTTTGTGTTGTTTCATTCTCTAATTTTTAGAAGCATATAGTTTTCTGATTTGTTTAGCAATTAGTTCTGAATATCCCTTAACAATGATGTCTTTAACATAGTATTTCGAAAGTAATTCTCAAACTTAACAACAATTCTTCATTCTCAGCAATGTTGTTAGTACACTCAAAGTTAAGTTTAAAAGAAAAAATAAAATCTTCCAAGCTTGGAGAAATTATAACTACACCAACACCATTTCCAAATTTTGAGCAAGCTCCATCAAACAATAAAGTCCATGGAGAGCTTACTTGTTCAAGAGTCTTACATTGTTCCATTTTGTTCCCTTTTCCATCAGAAAATCCAATAAAGATATCATCATCAACCCTTTGTACAACACTTCATAAGATGCATTGTTGGGATCTTCTATGAGGTGCAACATCTTATTTTCGCCATACAACTTGACAAGGCTGCCCTCAATTGGGATGGTGGCATAGGACATATCCATTTGAACACTCTCACCAACACTTGCAGCCCATTTTCTAGACAACAACATACCCCACTTAGATGGGCAATCAATAATAACAACATCAAGTTTCAAGTTTCTACCTAGATAAGATGTAATTTGTACCACCAAACCTTTCACACATCCCACCACTGGAACCTCTCTGGAATCCATGATAGTGCACTTCCCATATGTTTTTGTTACTTTGATATCTAGTTCATTCATGAATTCTAGAGGCACAACATTGCATGATGCTCCCAAATCAAACATACATCTATGTAGCAATATGTCCTTAATGATCAAAGTGGTGAAGAATGGATCTACATTTAGCTGACACTCTACCAAGGATGTTCCCAAATAAACCTCAGGTGGTTTTCTTAGTTCTTCCAATGTTGGTGGTGTTTCTAGCTCTTTAATGAATGGAGGAGTCTCCACAATGTTTACATTTCTTCCTGGAGTACTCTTCTCTTCTTTCGATCCCAAATACTCAAATGTGCTCTTCTTGTGCTCAAGAATCCTAAGCAGCTCAGAAATTGGAACACTAACCTTGATTTGACTCAAAACTTGGGCATGTCATATAGAACACACTTTGGAAAGGAAAGATTAGAAGGGAGATTGAAAAACTCATCAAATTACAAGGGATTTGCTATCTCTCAAAATTTCTCCCTATAGAGAGATGGTTGTAGGTTTTCTAAGCTTGCACAATTGATCTCTCTCTTTCGTAGATACAATGGAAACACCTTAGGTCTGTGGGTATACCTATTTTGAGGTGAGTCTCCGGTATCAAGGCCGGTTGCTTATTGGTGTATCCTAAAATGATTTCTAGGAGTTTGAGAGTAAAAGATGACTGGAAAATAATTAAAACTTAAGGTGATACACCAAATTTGTATGAGGGCTTTGACTGAGTATATGCACAACTGATATGGGAGGAATTTTTGATGCACGAGCCAATAGTTTTTCTACAAAATATCTAAGGGAAAAACACTTGATTGTACTGAAAGAGAATCAAAACAGTGCTAATAAGTTAACATGCGCTTTAAAATTAAGCAGAAAGACTGGATTTTGTAGCAGGGTAAGGTGATTAATCATGGAATTTGCATTCACAAGACTAATAGAAACATACACAAGACTCAAAATAACTTGGAAAGGTAGAAAATACTTCACACTCAAAGGGAAAAACTAGAAAAATTTGCTTCAGTACTCATATATCCAAAAAGTCTTCCAGCAAATCTTTTTTTTGTGCTTTGCAAAGGCACACAATATATAACAAAAATAAGATTCACCCTCTTCCTAAAAATAGCCTAAGGCTTGTATTCACCAATGCATCCCATTTCTATCCTTTATTTGATAATAGATAAAGGAATAGAAATAGAGCATGTAATTACAAATAGGCATTATTAGCCTTACTTACATTATAGTCAAACTAAAGTTGACTGTTTTATTTTTAAGAAAATAAGGGTGAATAATTTTCTAAAAGTAAGATTGCTTGCTAGGCAAGTCTCTCTCCATGAACATGCAACTCTTTCTTATTCTCTATTCTATCCTGTTGTGAAGGCATACAAAAATAACTCCCTATTTGTGAGCTAAAAAATTACAATACTTGCAATATTTGTGAAAATAATTCATCCAATGTGGGGACCACTAGGAGCACATGTGTAATCATAATCAACTCTTATTTTCTAGAAGGATAAGGTAATAAACCTTCAAAAGGTTTCTTGCATCTGATGTTGACCTCTGCTCCATTCTTTTTTATCACATGAAAATGCACTCCAATTCATGTACAATCTATCACCATCAGTGGGGCCACTTGTGGTTGTGAACTCTTGTCTTCATTGGGTTTAGCCACTCTTGTGGGCTTAGCATATACTATGGTTTTAAAATAACATGAGGTTACTTATAATAGTCACCATATACATTCAGCTACCTTGGTCATTTGATATAGTCTGCCACCTTATAGTTGTCATCCTTGGCATATTTCAAAATTCACCTTTTCGGTGATCATTGGGTATAATTTGGTCAGCCCCTTTATATTATTTCGAGCATGCACTATGGTTAGACTTTGAAATTCATTGTAAATGATTTTTTTTTATTGAGACACGGGTTGTCTGCTTATCCATAGTGACTCACCCATTGGTGACTTGGTCGGTGGCTTATGTAACTCGGGTCAGGTTAAATACAACCCTAGTGGTTTACTTTGAATTTTGGTGCCTTGATTAAGGTAGTTGATCTTTGTACCTTTTAACCTGTAGCTGTTGATTTTCTGACTCTCGGTTAGGGTTTCTAACTGGATATTAAATGTGGTTGCTGAAGATTGATTGTGGTTAGTTTCTTCAATCACGAAGCTTGATCTTTGGCCATTGATCTTTGTGCTTTTAATTTGATGCCTTCGATCCCAATCCATGGTTGAGTCAGGTACAAACTCACCTCTTGAGTTTGCATGGTAAAGAGTGTCTTCGCCCCTTAAGCACATTTTATTTGGTTTTTCGTTGTGTGGGCGAAGCCCTGACAAATTTTGGGATTTTTATTTTCCCTCTCTCTCTCTCTCTTCTCAAAATCTATAAATTGGAGTGTTGGGCTCATTGAAAGGAAGGAGATAGTTTTTAGTAGCAAAACTTTGTCAAAATTGTTTTTTGAAGCCAATGTGCTATAGGCCCTTATATTGGACTTCTTGCATGGTGATTCAGGCCCTTATTCTATAATATATTGGATTGTGCATATCAATAAAGCAATAGATGCAAGTTTGTGGATACTTCTTCCTCTACTATGTTTGTTTGCATTCCTCTTGCTCCTTCAATCTCGTTACAAATATATTGTTTCTATCTTATACTCTTTTAGGGATCCATTTTATTGTGCATGTATAGAATATTGTTGTGAATGCAATTTCTAGACTGTGGAGAACTGTTATCACCCCTTACAGTATGCACTTTGCTTCCATTATTCTCACATTGGAAGACTTTTCTCACACCCTCTTTTTCTGGTGTATCACCGCTTTAGTGTAGGTTTTCTTTTCATGCACTATCTCTCCCTGGTCCCTTGAAAAGTAAGATTAGGACAGATAGTTTTTCCTGCATTAGAGTAGATTGTGGCAGGTAGTTCAGGAGCAAGAAACATCTTACTCTGAAGGTCTATCTAAAGTAGCAAGTCCCACAACTTGGAGATACTACCCATGTTATCTAATAACACTGTGAGCTCAAGCACACACACTTGTTCAAACCAAAGGGTGCTTTGATTCAAAGATAACAAGAACTTAATGATTTTCTATGTTTAGTAATTTGGCGGTTAAGGTCTAGCTGTAATGGCTCAACCTAAGAGCTTATAAATAGTTAAGTGCATAAAGTTTTTAGCATGGATATAGATAATTTTGGAAGTTACTCTTCGTGCTTGGAAGAGTGCTTTGAATACTTTAAAGCCTTTCAATTACATTTAGAACAATATTTTGCCATGGATAATCTTATTTATTGTGTTAAGAGTTTATCAATGTATACTATGGATGCACAATTCCTTAGTATAAGTTGTTATTGCACCTTTATTTCGGAATATCTTATTTTTATTTATAGAAAAGTGATGTGATTATCTTGAATACCAGTTGTGAGAACATTTTTTTCCTTCTATTATAAAGTTAGATTATCATTGGTTGTAATAAGTGAAAGGAATATTTGACATGTGCATGCCTTATGTTGTTCTGGTTGTTGATTGTGTGTTCAATAAGATTTGGTTCATTTGTTATGTATACTTGAGCTCTTACAAGGGAATGCATGTTATTTTCTCTATGGATTATTATTCACCCTGTCGAGATAGCACAAGTTGATCTAGATTGTCGTAATTATTTTATCCTTTCTGCTTCAATCCGTCCTAGTGTGAAGATCATATGATTATCTACTCATACTTTTGGTGTATCACCACATTTTTCTCATTTGTTATTTCTAACCCTTACCCTCTTTAAGTGACTAGACTAAAATGATTAAAAGTGTTTTTTATCCTTGCACATCAATCTTACATCAGGTGCCTCAAGTTTCAGAGGAAGCCTACCTTCTTCAGAGGTTCATCCCAAGGCAACAAGGTCCCACACCTTGGGGATGATCCAATGTTGCATGAGATCTTTCAACAATTCAACAGGTGCACTATCCGCGGGACAAATTCATTTTGAAATGGGTTCTTTTTCATTGGAAATGAATGTAAGTTAAAAAGAAGATTTTTTATATGCATTTTAATGGACATGTTACTCTTGCAAATCTTCAACTTAATCAGTAAGTTGTATAACAAATACATTTTGGAAGTTTTAATCTTGCATTGAAATTACTTCAAAGTGTATATATTGTTTTCCTTTTAATTTCTCTTAGCATTCTTGGTTAGAAAAGGAAGAAAGAAACTTTCATTTTATTTGTATCTATATTTTATATCCTCTTTCAAATGAATCCACAAATAGTGAAATTTTAGTATTATGGATATAAGAATGCAACCTTACAACTTAAACAATATAGACTTTTATATAGATTTGAATAAATAAAAAATATAATACTTCCTTAAGGGTATATGCTCAACAATAGACCCAACAACTTCGCCACATGTAAATATGAACATTATTATACAAATGGTATTCATTTAAGTATTCTTAAATTTCATTATTCACTTTGATCTTAGCCCAAAAAATAACTACTAGAGAACTAATCAAAAGAAAACTATATACATACATATATGTATGTATGTATGTATGAAGATATATGATAACTAATATAGTTTGTACTAGAAATACTTGTTTATGTACTAATCAAAAACTTATATATAAATAAGAAAATATATATTCAATATTTATATATATAACACATTAATATATATAATATTATTTAATAAGAATCCATAACCTATTAACTAAACTAAATCGAATGGGGTATTTACTTTATAAAGCCAAGTATGTAAAACAAAACAAAAAAAGTAAATTTAATTATATGCCATTTAGCCTGGGCGGCCCATACTTCCCACGGTTGACTTTTAATAAATTTAAAAAAAATGATTTGGGAGGGGCCGAACCATCCACCCCTCCCCACCTGTGTATGGTTTTGTTTTTAATAAATTGAAAGGGGTGGGTGGCCATGGTCGACCCACCCCACGATATATAATATGGGGGTGGGTCGGCCATGGATGCCCACCCCAAAAGCGTAAAAAAACCCCAACATTAATCAAGCGGCTGTATATTTTACGAAGCCCTGGTTGGGCCGAACCACAATATATAATAATACACACACACACACATCGCCTTATATGGGCCGCTAGATTTTTATAGGCAATGTATTTTTAATGTTTATTTTTTAATATAAAATCGTGTGTGTGTGAGAGAGAGAATAAAAATGGGTATAAACATTTAAACAAATTCCACATACCCAGATTTAGAACAAGATAAAAAAATTATATTTAAATAATAAAACAAAAATGTGCAAATGAAAAGAAATTAGGGTTAAAAGAGTATAAAAGAATCCCAAAATTATGTTTAGGTCTTCTTAGGTCAACCTAGATCTAAGGGTTCTAATAGACCAAATCCAGTGGTTGAAAATTTTCCCTACAAATTTTAGGTGGTTGACATTTTTATGGGAATGGGTTTTTAATAAAAGGGTATGAATATTAAATGAATGGGACCTCTTAGTGCGTTATATTAAAAAAGTGACCCTTTTTATTATAGTTTGATAAATAAATAAATAAGTTTTAATTTAGGGATTGAACCAATAATACTGTGCATGGACAATTAGATAATGATATAAAAGAATTAAATTATTTAGAATTTAAATATATAGTTAAATAACTATATGATGTGTTGGGTGTTAGGTTGAACTAAATTAGGAGATGACCCTTTTATAACTTAAGAGTTTTTACTTTAAGCAGGTTTAATAACGAGATTAATTACCTAATTTTAAAATAAGGATTAATTGAACCTTTAGAAGAGAACTAAAATTTGGAAGTGATTTTGGGAAAATTAATTATTAATTTATATATGATTACTTACAAATAGGTGGGATTAATTAAGCATAATTAAAGTGCATTAACTTGGTAACCTTTCAAAAGGAATCCACAAATTATCCTAGTTAATTAATGGGGTTTATCATGGCATTAGAGCATTAAGTTAGTGGTAATTACGACATATGATTGTTGGCCATCCCGGTTCTGCTGCTACTATGGAGGATCTCGCAACAAGGGAAAGAAATCATAAAGATAGTTGTTTGGAAAGAAGAAATCCTCTGAGAAAAAAAAATTAGGTGCTCCAATTTTATTCTTCAAGAAATCAAAGAAGGAATTAAAGGATGGTAAAAAAATTATAGGCTAAAACTTTTGATTTGGGAGCCCTAAAGGGTTTTGAAGAGAATCGAATTAAATGACAAGGGTGTATTATAACTCCATGACCATGTCCAAGGTGGTTTAAAAAAAGGATAATTACAAACTGTCTAATTAAAAATAAATTATGTGCACACTTTTGACCCTCTATAAATTATTTGTCAAGATATTAGAAACATGATAAATAAGCATTGATGTTGCAAAAGATCTTTTAGAAGAGTTTTTGTAGTCTCCTATGTTTATTGCATCAACTCTAATGGAGAAAGATGGTGTTCTAGAGTCTACAAATTAGACTACCCTTGTGAAGGAATCCATTCATGTGATTAGTTGTGGATATGAGGAGAAAACTCATTGGCGAAATGAGATAATTAAATATAATCTCTAGACCAATTCATCATGGAATGTAATTAATTACTATTTTCTTTTCTTTTCTGTGTAGATTGATTGGATATATGGTTCAGTGACAAAATATATTTTTATAGGATTCAAAATGCATTTTTAGGCTTAGCGATATTTTTACTACATATTTTATCTTTGCCCTTCTCTTCCCTTCCATGATCATTTAGCTTTGTGGTGCTCTTAGATTTTCCTTGCTAAGAATATGTTATTGCTTAAGAAACACTGACTCCAATATGCAGTAGGCGAATGAGTCTCAACTCTCATCTTATTTTTAGATTTTATTATATATTGGATTTATTTTTTGATACATTGAAGAGCGCTAAAATTTTAGTTTAAAATGTTTGGTTTTTAGCTAACCAAACTTTTCAATGTGTGGATAGTGGTGTTGTTTGTATCTATCATATAGAAACTAGTTTTTTTGAATTGAGATGGAACGGTGTGAACATTGAAGAATTCTTGAGTGAATAATTTTAGGTGATTGGCGGTGATAAATCTAACTTGTTAGTACCTGCCGCGCAGGATACTAATGTTTTTGCCTATTCGTATTAATTTGCATGTGGCTCGGGCGGAGTCAACATACCTAATGTTTTTTATACATATTTGTTTTAATAATTGCTTGTCTAATGTTTCTGTTTAGAATCCCTCGCATCTGGTTGGTTGAGCTTTCTGCCCTCATTGCCGAATTTTATTGTAAGCGCGGTAGATACGACCTGTTTCTGTAAAGTTTCGTTTGGTGGAGGCATTAACTGTTTTTTTGGCATTGGTTGCTGCAGCGGCCGCTGCTGTTGCGCCCACGTAGCTTCCTCCATGCAGCAGCAAGGCAGTGGTCGAACACAAAAGGGTTTTCCCTTCCTGCTTTGTCGCTTAATCTGCCATGCCTGGTATTGGAGTATATTCAGTAACCTGCACATTGCTCTTGCTGTTGATGGGTAACTTCATTTACTCAAAGTTTTTACTTGTAAGCTCATATAGTGGTCTCCTTTAATCATTTGAGATGCTTCCTTTTCATTTCTCTGTTTTTCTGATATGTCATTTTTGTGACCTTGCCACCATTGACGGGTATTTGTGCTCTGTTGGGTTTTGCCTTTCGAACTGGAAAAATATTTTTGATTCGAGCTTAAAGTGTTAACCTGTATGGCGAGTTACAAAGTATTTTCCCATTCATGGGTGTTTTTTTTTATTACAGTTCATGTGCATTAGATATGCTTCTACATTTTGGCTGTAAATGCACATTCTGCCTGCTACAGACAATCTCTGTGAAGATTTACATATCTTTAATTATTGCAGACCTGTATTTTCATGAGCATGGTTTGACAAACAAAGACAGTCCTAGTTGACAATGCTTACCTATAATTTCATACTTGACTTATGTAGCCCTCGTTTTAGAGACATCTCTTTATTTTGAAGAATGCATTTGTGAAAGTTCTACTCTACAGGTGACATCGAATAAACTAAATTTTGCATAGCTGTAGCATTTTTTTGTCTGTTCGTGCATTTGAGAGATAGCTTGTTGTTCTCTGCATACTTGTAGCATTTTTCCTGTAATGCGTGAAGGTCTATAATGATTGAAGATATGTAGATCTTCAGAGGCGTTGTGTGGAACAAGGTATGAACATCCATCAAAGCATAATGGAAAGCGGTTTTTTGTCAGATGTAGCAGTTGCTAATGCGTTAGTCCTGAAAGAAATGTGGTCTCGTGGACTGCGATGATTACAGGGTTTGTACAAAAATGCGTTAGTTGAAAAGGCTGTTCCAGCCTGTGCCAAAATAGGAGCTTTAGAGCAGGCTATGGATATTCATCAATGCTTAATTGAATGTGGGTATTTTCCAGATGTTATAGTTGAGAATGCCCTGATAGATGTGTGCAAAATGTGGATGTACACACAAGGCACGACAACTGTTTGACAAAATGGCTCAAAGAGATGTGGTATCATGGAATGCAATGATTGCAGGCTATGTGCAAAATGGGCTTGTTGAAAAGGCATTGGAAGCTTTTAAGCAAATGCAGTTGTCAGAAATAAATCCAGACTCCACAACCTTTGCTAGTGTCCTCCCAGCCTGTGCTAAAATGGAAACTTTAGAACAGGGTATGGATATCCATCAAAGCATAATCGGAAGTGGGTTTTTATCAGATGTTGTAATTGCAAGTGCCCTGGTAGATATGTATGCAAAATGTGGAAGCATACACAAGGCATGCCGACTGTTTGACAAAATGCCTCAGAAATATGTGTTCTCATGGACTGCAATTATCACAGGATATGCACAAAATGGCTTTTGCAATGCTGGTTATCTTGAGGAAACTCTAAATTTTATCATCAAAAAGAGAATATGTGATTTTGGAAGGGCCAAGCCCTCAGCGGCGGGCTGCAACAAATCCATTTTGGCCATATCCTGCAATAATTACTGTCCACAATCCCACATTTTTTTGAGGTATTCTGTCGAACAGTTCATGTGCCTTGTCTACGATTTCACATTTTCCAAATATGTCTATGCTTTGATACATGCCCATATCCTGTTCCAGAATTCCGATTTTGACATAGGCTGGAAGTATGTTGGCAAATGTAAACTGGTCGGGTTGAAGCCCTGTTTGTACCAATAGCATGCAGCTGCTGCCCAGTTTTTTGATTTCTTAATTGCTAAATATTCTCATAGTTGGTTCTAAAACCGTGTGCATCCCCTGGTGTTAGTAGAGCTGTTTAACTTTCAACGCTGTGAGATGTTTACCTACCAAAAAATATAAGGTTACCTCATGGTTCCTAGATGTTTTTCAAGGTATTCTGCTTTATACCACCTGTCTTATAACCATCTTTTCGAATAAATAGAGATGCACTCTTTGTGGCTCGGTGATCACGTACATCATACCCAACAATCTCATTGAGCAGGTAAACTGCATCTGTTATGGTTCTACAAATGGGTCTGCATCAACAAATACAAAATGGGTATTTTAATTGTTCCTTTAACTAAATGAAGAGAATGAGAGATAAATTCTATCTCATGTTAACAGCTGCGGGAACCTAAAAGTCTCTCCCTAAGTTTTATACGAGTCGTAGGATCAAATTTCCCTACACCGTGGATTTGTAGAAAACCCTAAGCTTCTTTTAAGACTTTCTTCACAAATAAATTTTATTTGTTCTCTTACTCATTTACCTAAAAAATCCTGCAGATAATTGTAGAGTGCTAATGGAGGCCATTTTTTCTTCTTCTTATTCTCCTTACTTTTGTGCAGGTCACCCATTCAATGGGAATTTCTATTATATATATTTTTCCTATTTAAATATATTAGTTTAGACTATAAAACTTGCTTAGCCAGGCAGTGGCAATAATTAAAAAATGTTGCAGAGTTACCCCACAGTGTCTTGGTTGTGTGAGATTGGAATGACTCCAGCCCTGCTTGTGAGCCCAACAGTAGGTCTTATTCCCACAACACAGTTAGAACTAGATGGGCAGAGAATTGAGCCATCTGTTCCTGTGGCTAATGACACTGCTGCCATGTTTGCTGACACTCCCACAGCTGATCCAGTGCTTGATCCACATGGATCAGCTGTCAAAACATATGAGTTCTGCACAGTTAAATTTCCATAAAGACATAGAAGATGCCCATTCACTTAAACTAGCTTTTCCCATGAACCCTCCAGATTTTAACCTCTCCATATCTGCATTTTGAGCCAGAAGGAGAGCATCAGGATTCACTTCAATCACAGCATGGAGTTGTGGATTAAGTTTTTCAATCGTGTGGAGATAGAACTGCTTGCAGTTTCAGTATTTTCATGTTTCTTAGTATTTCAGCTGTAGCTTTCATTCTTTCATCTTTGGATTCCATGATCTTAGACTAAAATTCTTTTTGTCCTCTTGTAACTGAAATGTTTCCCACTATCACAGCAATTGTGGCTGCAAATCCTATTAGTGATGCCAGGCCTACATTTTTATAAAGAATATATAGTTGATTAATTCCCCACTGGTGTGACTTTGCTGGCTTGCATTAATAGATGCAGCCCTTTCCTATAAATGTATGCTGTAAGTTCTGCTCTCAACGACGCCTCCTGCAAATAAATTGTAAATCTCCAAATTAACCTCTAGTGGTCATTTATGATTCCTTTATACATAGAAATAATAATTGTCTTTCGTTTGCTTTAAAGATTTTGTGAAACATTTGTTATTTTTTATGGATCTGTTTGGGATTTTAGAGACGATAATATTCATAAACCTTCCGTTGTCTTTTACTTCCCCGACATGTCATGAAATACGTCTTGCATCAATGCATAGTTTGAAACCATTGGGATAAGAAAAAGAAAAATTACACGAAACAAGCGTATGCTTCTAAGAACCCTTTCTAGGAGTTTAAGTATGCTTTTTAATGCAAATAACTATTTGGAACAGTTAACATTCAGTGAAGGCTGAAAATAGTACTGATTCAGTGATGCAAGTGCTGTAGTAAACATCTATACAAAATGTGGAAGAATACCTAATGCACATGGACGTCAAGCATTTTATGAAACAGTTCATATGCCTTGTCTATGCTTCCACATTTTGCATACATGTCTGCCAGGCACTTGCACATACATCAGTGAAAATTTGTGTATTCATTATGCTTTGCTGCACGTTATGAATATAATATATTTCTTGAAGCTGAATTTCTCGAGACAATTGGTTAAATCCTTTAAAACTATCCAATAAAAATTCGTATCTCTTACACATTTAAGATTCTGCATTCAAAACTATTAGCATTATATTTTGCAGGAAATTTCTACTATCAAGAGGCTTCCATTTGGCAAAAAAAATCATAATATTTTTTTGAGCTTGATGATGCAAAATTCCTGCCTTCTTTTCTAGTGTCTGCTCAAAGTACCCGACCAGAAAAGCCCACACCTTGCATTTTGAGGTTCAAGCTCAATTTCTTCCCTTTTGGTTGACATTATTTTCTTATTTACTGTGTCATATTCAGGTACAATCATCGAAACATTTGCGGTTGCTATTACATTCACATTGGCAATCAGATCATAAGAATCGCCTGATCTTAAAGGTTAGTAGTTTTGCAATTTGCTACACACCTGTATATGCTTTTCCACAACAATTTGTAGTAAGCACAATTATCAATCTGATACTTTCTCCGTTATTTAATAAAGCTATTACGCCGGCCAATCGTTCTTTACCCAACATACAAATCCAATTGTTGGTTTTCAGTTTCTAATACACACAACAAAAAAAACAGTGAATGCTAATATCCTAAAAGCATATGGAAAAGCATATGCAGGTGTATAGAAAATTGCAAAACTACTAACATTTAAGATGAGGCAATTCTTATGGCCTGATTGCCAATGTTAATGTAACAGCAACTGAACGTTTTGAAGATGGTACCTGAATATGACACAGCAAATAAGAAAATGACATTAACCTATTGGTACATTAACAATAACGCGTAAAATGTACACCATGAATAGAAAACTATCTATATTTTAAAACAATTGAGGCAGATGTCAGTTTTCCCACGCCGTGTGTTATAGGCTATTTCTATATCTAGAACAATGGTTTACTTGATATTATTAGTACCTGCCGCGCAGGATACTAATGTTTTCGCATGTTGCTATTAGTTTGTTTTGGTGTGCAGTTCAATATTCATATCCTAATGTTTTGGTAAAAATTTACTTAACTATTGCTAGCGGAAGGTAAATTTTCGAATTCCCTCGTCGATGATTGGTTGATTCCTGTTCCCTCATTGTGCGATTCCCTCCACCGTCTAAACTCAATAAGCAATACGTTTATATGTATACATTGTAAACACATTCTGCTTAATACGCATGGAATGACAGACTTCTACATTTCTAGGTGTTTGTAATTGGCTTTTATATATACATTGTAAACACATTCTGCTTAATATGCATGGAATGAAAGACTTCTACATTTCTAAGTGCTTATAATTGACCTTGTTGCATCTTCAAATTACCTACGCCTAATTCTGCATAGTAATTTTTATCAGTACCTGTTGTTGTTTATATTATTTCAGTTTCCTCTTGCAAATGACAGAAATAGACCAATGCATTTCACATGCATTTTAATATAAGCTGTTCAATATAAAAAACTAGCTATATTGCTGTTTGTATGACTTCAGTTTCCAGTTGCAACTATCCAAATTTCCTAAGGAATATCAAAGATTGGAACAAATATGAGCTACTACTTAGACCAAACTTCAGATTGATAATTCATAAACAGAGGGCACTGTAGGAAGACTCTCCGAGTCATGTTGGTTAGCAAGAAGAGCTGGAAATAAGGCCAATCTCTAACCATCACGTTAACCTCCCACTTTTGCTTCGATATCTTCCATTCACATTTCTCAATAATCCGACAGACCTGTCAGATGGCAGATAAGAGCATGGCACATAACATGGCACAGGTTTTTCAGTTTATTTACCATTGTTTGTATTTCATCTACAGTAGTTATTTATTTAAATGCTTGTGCAAAACGTTTTCAACTTCATTCATTGTTTAATTGATCTAAGGTGTGTACACATATCTGTCTGCTTCATTTTAGTTCAACCAATAGAAGCCAGCACTTAAAATTCAAAATGAGGTATAACATCAGGAGCCTCCAACAAGGCTAGAAATGTTATAAAACTTTAATCTTTCCGAGTCATCCAGAGATTTTCAGTGAAATGATAAGTTCCCCTGCTGGCATGCATGCCTTCTTGGCAGAGACAAGCATAATTGTATTCCTTCCGCTGTAACTACTTCTTGCTATATGCTCATTAATCAAATATATTATTAAGTGTGTTGTTCCCTTAACTATGTTCTGTCTTTTCTTTTCATCCGTGTGATTACTCTTTTAATGCGATCATTCTACTTGACAGAGCGTATCATTTTCCCTCTACAAATAATATTTTGCTGGTTTTAGCGCTTACCTTGAAACATTTGGTAAATAACCAAATTATACCTAACACCAGCTGTGTCAAATGCCTTAATTTGCCGATACCATCATTACAAGGTAAAGGCATTCGAAGTTAAAAACAAATTGTACTGCCTTCAAGGAAAAGGCCGATATTTTTTATTTTCCTTTTCTAGTCTGAACCCAAAAAATGGAATCAAAGTGACAACGTGAGCATTTTAAAGTAATAGTGGCATATGATTATCTTGGATTTATGTGAATGAAGAATAACAAAGTTGATGGGTGCCGGATTGCCTCTGATTGCTTTTCCCATGCACTTGGATCAGGGATTGAATGCCCAATTGATTGTCCATGAATTACATGTGGAGATCATGCATAGATCCAACTGTCCACAACACAGAGAAAACCAAATGTCAGCTAAAACAATGAAGGAAAACAACTTATCCAATGAAAAGTACAGAAAATAAATCATTAGCCAAAGCAAACTATAGTCTACGTAAGCCATCATTAGATGCTTCCTTTTCATTTCTTTGTTTTTCTGATCTATTTTTTTTGTGATACCCATTCAAGTCATGTGCATTGCGTATGCTTCCACATTTTGTATAGATGTCTACTAGGGTACTTGCAACTACATCTAACAAACCATTATGCTTTGATGACTGTAAATGCACATTCTGTCTGCTACAGACAACCCCTCTGAAGATTTACATATCTTCAATTATTGCAGACCTAATCAGTTTACATTTTCCAACATACTCCTAGCCTGTGCCAAAATGAGACCTTTGGAACAGGGTATGGATATCCATCAAAGCATAAAGGATAGACGAATTTTGTCAGATGTGGTTGCAAATGTCCTGGTAGACATGTATGCAAAATGTGGAACCGTAGACAAGGCACGTGAACTGTTCGACAGAATGCCTCAAAAAATGTGGTATCGTCGACAGTTATGATTGCTTACAAGTAAAAACTTTGAGTAAATGAAGTTACCCATCAACAGCAAGAGCAAATAGGTCGCTTTACTCTATTTTTGCACTTGTTATTTTATGCCATTATATTGGTAAATGAGGTCATTGTTTACTGTATGGTTTCTGTTTCAATGGCTTTCATTTTTCACTGCCGTAACTTTCCACTGTTGACTAGATTTGGCATTGCTATTTGATATATTTCCACCCCTTGGAGCTGTGGCTTTAACCAAAGCCTTTGTGTGACTTCTTTGCAACTCAGCAGATTTTCTTTTCTTCAGTTATGCTCTTCAATTAATGCATTTGTGAAAGTTATGCTCTTCGAATATTGTGAAAAACATCAGACATTCAATATCTCTGAAATTCTGCCTGTGGAACAGTGGGTTTGGTTTCTGCTGTTTATATTCAGTAACCTGCACATTGCTTTTACTGTTGATGGGTAACTTCATTTACTCAAATTGCAACTACATCTAACAAACCATTATGCTTTGATGGCTGTAAATGCATATTCTGTCTGCTACAGACAACCCCTCTGAAGATTTACATATCTTCAATTATTGCAAACCTGTATTTTCATGAGCATGGTTTCACAAAGGAAGACAGTCCACTTTTCCTAAAACAATAGTGAATCCATTATAATTGGCGTATGTAGCCCTCGTTTATGCTCATCATGCCCTGATATTTTGGAGTGTTCGCTGTTAAAGCTTAGTCTGTTTTGTTACAAGTAGGTCGCTTTACTCTATTTTTGCACTTGTTATTTTGGACACATTCCAGAATTTATGCTTTTCAAACTTTGATTTCTACATTATACATGTCAATTAACTCTTTAACAGCCAAGATGACAGATTCAATATAACTTCAAATTCATTGCCTCCCTACATTCGCAGCTAAGGTATTTTCTGTAATTCTTTCCCTACTGGTCGTCGCAGCGGCCGCTGCTATTCTGCTATGAGATTCACACCTAGCCTCCTGCATGCAGCAATCTCTGTACATGGCAGTATCCAAGAGAAGAAGGATTTGTTTTTACTGTATCAGACATTTGCTGCGGGGCCATGCAGATTTGGAGATATCATTTTTATTTTGTTTTGAATCTGTCCACAAAGGCGTCTATGACTGTGGAAGATGTGAGTACGCTGAGGCAGGGTTCTCTTCTTGTTTTCTTTTCATTTCCTGTTTTCATGGTTGTGTTCAATTGCTGGTAGGTTTTTGTTGTTTTCCTCTGTTGTGCGGTGAAATTGCAGCGCTTGTATGGATCTCTGACCCCCATCGAGTCAGTAAAGAGGCTTCATTTTGTTGAATGTCCAGCCACAAAATGTTCTGTCCTCTTTGTCCCCTCCAAATCTCCTTTGTTTTTTTGCTCTGCATCTGTCAAAATAGGCAAATTACCATTTTTGGGGGAGTTTTAAAAGGCAGATTTGTTGTTTTTAGTCTGCGGCCAAGTCATATTTGCCCATGTTCTATGATGAAGTCAATAAACTAATCAACACAAATGACTAAGAGTAATTTTAATTTTTATTAGTACGTGCCGCGCAGGATACTAATGTTTTTGCATGTTCGTATTAATTTGCATGCGGCTCGGGCGGAGTCAACATACCCTAATGTTTTTATACATATTTCTTTTAATAATTCCTTGTCTAATGTTGGTGTTTGGAATCTCTCGCATCTGGTTGGTTGAGCTTTCTGCCCTCATTGCCGAATTTTATTGTAAGTGCTGTAGATGCGACCTGTTTCTATAAAGTTTCCTTCGGTGGAGGCATTACCGGGGATAACCCGATTCTGCATCTTAAATAGTGCCCTTCAGATCTTAGGCCTGCTGCACTTGACTCCAGCTACTAACAATTGTATGAGTATAGTATTATACACTTGTCCCTTCCACACACACTTCTCATGTATTGTCATGGACATGCCCTGCTTTCTTCTATGTCTGATCATAAACCATTGTTCTAGATATACAAATAGCCTATAACACACGGCCTGGGAAAAACTGACATCTGTCTCAATTGTTTTAAAATATAGATATTTTTCTATTCATAGTGTACATTTTACGCATTATTGTTAATGTACCAATACGTTAATGTCATTTTCTTATTTGCTGTGTCATATTCAGGTACCATTTTCAAAACGTTTAGTTGCTGTTACATTAACATTCGCAATCAGACCATAAGAATCGCCTCATCTTAAAGGTTAGTAGTTTTGCAATTTTCTATACACCTACATATGCTTTTCCACAACAATTTGTAGTGAGAAAAATAGCCACAGAGGTATTTTACATTTTATTGATTCGTTCGATAGTCAAATGGGTATATCAAATTGCTAGGGTTTTTAGGATATTAGCATTGCATTTGCATTTGGATTGAGTAAATGTTCAGATATATTTTACATTGTTTGTAGGTTGTGTTCAGACGGGGTTCCATACTCCCTTGGCCTCCATCGCTTTGACAATGATTTGACAATCAAACTCAATGATGTCATAGTTTAGAGTTAGTTGCATTCTTCTCATTAAGGTTGTGGCTTCAGATGATCTAATCTGCAAGGGCTACTATGCACATGTTTTGGACTTTTGCCGTTAAATTCTTTTGATATTTGGATATGCTTTGTATGTTCTACAAAGAACGTTCATATGCATTTGCATTTGGACCCAGAAACTTACCATTCATGTTTCTTGCTTTTGCCATTGACAGCTTTTTAGAATCGTATATGTTTGTTTGTGGTTCAAACTTAGAACAAAATTTGCATATGCATAGCATTTGGACCTGGAAAATATGATTTCACATTATTTGTTAATATTTTGGTGTTTTCAGTGTTGAACGATTTTGACAGTTGCATATTCTCATATGTTTTATAATTGGGAAATAACAATGTTCAATAATTCCATAATTCTGAAAACCTGTTTGTTGCATATCGTGGAATACCATGACTACCTTGTAAGAATAACCATGTCTTCTGTATACTGTAATAATTGTATTCCATGAGAAACTGTCTTCTTCTTTTACTTGCTCAAACTCTTTACTGGCATCTATTAAAACTTTGTAGTGCCCAATGAAAGACTGGAGTGTTTTTCCTTGTGAAACCATGGTCATGAAAATACAGCCCTGCAGTAATTGCAAATATGTAATCTTCATTTCAAAGACTGCCTGATGTAGTTGCAAGTACCATAGTAGATGTCTATACAGAACATGGAAGCATATCTAATGCATATGAATTGTTCAGAGGATAGGAAAAAGGTTTTAAGAACTTGAAACTGTGTCTGTATATCTTCTTGATTTCACATGATTACTAATTTGAGGACATTGTTGTTGCAAATGATATGTTTTTTTGGACACAGGTATCAAATTCCCATAACAGCCCAACAAAACTGTAAGAAAATCACATTACTTTTATGGTTACATTTGTAAAGGTATGTAATATCATCTACAATATCTTCTCAATTTGATGTGATCTGATACAATTCATGTACATTTGAATTTTATAAAAGATTACGTTTCCTACTGTAGCTGTTCAATTTAAGGTTACATAACTCGTTACAAAAATGGGTAAAATTGCGAATCATATAGAAATTAGCTTTCGAAATTTGCATATGCTTAAAAACAAATTGCGCAAGCGAAAACAAAGCGACAACAATTTAGAAAAACATGTTAAGAAATATGAAACAATTTGCGAACCCACTTCGATTTCCAATATAGTAACAGAACTCCATACAAAAAAAGGTATAGATGAAAAGGAAGTAATCAACGCTGAAACATATATGCCACAAAATATGCCATCATTTGTTGACATTGAAAGTGCATTGCAATACGATCATTTGTTTCAAAGTACATCATTCAATTACAACGCAGGTGATTGTCTTTTCGACACAATTCAGGTATTGCTGCATTTTCAGTAGACGTCACTTGAATTGCGTATGGGTACCATAGACTATTTTAGATTATGCTTGGCCAATAGGGACCCAACAGCAATATCATCATATGAAAATGAATTGCATGTTGATATGCTTTTCGATTTGCATAGGATATATGAAAAAGACACTTACTTGCGTAGAATGCGGCTTTCTGCAAATGCAAATAGAGATGGCATTGAAATAGGATTATGGGGTGATACATTTTGTATCCATTGGCTGTCTAAATGGCTGAACATCTCGATTTGCATATGGTCAGTCACTCACAAAAGAAAATACCTTCACTTTAACAAAGAATCACTAACACCACCATATTCAATATTATTTCACGATAGAAACCCAACTTGTGGCCACTATGAGCCGCTGTTCTGTACCATAATAATCCCACGGCAAATTGTAAATACCCATACAAAGTTATCACATACTTGTAATGATCTAACTTCTATTTGGAATGCCATTGCTCCTGCAATAGCAAACTCCGGCCTTTTAAAAACACATGTATTTAGTAATGACTGTGGTGAGAGCATGTTTACTGCAATTAGTCTACTAACAATAGAAAATTTTAATGCAATAGCTCTTCGCCGATATATGGCACAATCTTTAACTAATGCAATTTTAGGAAAAGATACATATGCAATTAAATGCTTACAGCTATGCAGACCAGACTTTGTGCAGCCAACAGAAAATCAAGTTTTTGACACGCAAATATATCTTTCTTTAGTTGGGCTACCATACCAAACAAGCGGTATTGAAAGTAGCGATTTATGTTTGTTATGGCTTTCCCATATTCTCCAAGCAAAAATCCAAAAATGGTCAGCAACAACTAAAAAAATTGTTCATGTATATGAATTTTGTCCCCAACCAAAAAGAACCTTTAATGTCATAACATATGAGACAGATACAGGCCATATTCATTATGAGCCATTAAGTTATTTGCATAGAACAACAGAAAAAAGAAGAGCTGGAAATAAGGCCAATCTCTAACCATCACGTTAACCTCCCACTTTTGCTTCCATATCTTCCATTCACATTTCTCAATAATCCGACAGAGCTGTCAGATGGCAGATAAGAGCATGGCACATAACATGGCACAGGTTTTTCAGTTTATTTACCATTGTTTGTATTTCATCTACAGTAGTTATTTATTTAAATGCTTGTGCAAAACGTTTTCAACTTCATTCATTGTTTAATTGATCTAAGGTGTGTACACATATCTGTCTGCTTCATTTTACTTCAACCAATAGGAGCCAGCACTTAAAATTCAAAATGAGGTATAACATCAGGAGCCTCCAACAAGGCTAGAAATGTTATAAAACTTTAATCTTTCCGAGTCATCCAGAGATTTTCAGTGAAATGATAAGTTCCCCTGCTCGCATGCATGCCTACTTGGCAGAGCGTATCATTTTCCCTCTACAAATAATATTTTGCTGGTTTTAGCGCTTACCTTGAAACATTTGGTAAATAACCAAATTATACCTAACACCAGCTGTGTCAAATGCCTTAATTTGCCGATACCATCATTACAAGGTAAAGGCATTCGAAGTTAAAAACAAATTGTACTGCCTTCAAGGAAAAGGCCGATATTTTTTATTTTCCTTTTCTAATCTGAACCCAAAAAATGGAATCAAAGTGACAACGTGAGCATTTTAAAGTAATAGTGGCATATGGTTATCTTGGATTTATGTCAATGATTTCCCATGCACTTGCATCAGGGATTGAATGCACAATTAATTGTCCATGAATTACAGGTGGAGATCATGCATAGATCCAACTGCCCACAACACAGAGAAACAAATGTCAGCTAAAACAATGAAGGAAAACAACTACCAATGAAAAGCACAGAAAATAAATCATTAGCCAAAGAAAACTATAGTCTACATAAGCCATCATTAGATGCTTCCTTTTCATTTCTTTGTTTTTCTGATCTATTTTTTTTGTGATACCCATTCAAGTCATGTGCATTGCGTATGCTTCCACATTTTGTATAGATGTCTACTAGGGTACTTGCAACTACATCTAACAAACCATTATGCTTTGATGACTGTAAATGCACATTCTGTCTGCTACAGACAACCCCTCTGAAGATTTACATATCTTCAATTATTGCAGACCTAATCAGTTTACATTTTCCAACATACTCCCAGCCTGTGCCAAAATGAGACCTTTGGAACAGGATATGGATATCCATCAAAGCATAAAGGATAGACGAATTTTGTCAGATGTGGTTGCAAATGTCGTGAACTGTTCGACAGAATGCCTCAAAAAATGTGGTATCGTCGACAGTTATGATTGCTTACAAGTAAAAACTTTGAGTAAATGAAGTTACCCATCAACAGCAAGAGCAAATAGGTCGCTTTACTCTATTTTTGCACTTGTTATTTTATGCCATTATATTGGTAAATGAGGTCATTGTTTACTGTATGGTGTCTGTTTCAATGGCTTTCATTTTTCACTGCCGTAACTTTCCACTGTTGACTAGATTTGGCATTGCTATTTGATATATTTCCACCCCTTGGAGCTGTGGCTTTAACCAAAGCCTTTGTGTGACTTCTTTGCAACTCAGCAGATTTTCTTTTCTTCAGTTATGCTCTTCAATTAATGCATTTGTCAAAGTTATGCTCTTCGAATATTGTGAAAAACATCAAACATTCAATATCTCTGAAATTCCGCCTGTGGAACAGTGGGTTTGGTTTCTGCTATTTATATTCAGTAACCTGCACATTGCTTTTACTGTTGATGGGTAACTTCATTTACTCAAATTGCAACTACATCTAACAAACCATTATGCTTTGATGGCTGTAAATGCATATTCTGTCTTTAACAGCCAAGATGACAGATTCAATATAACTTCAAATTCATTGCCTCCCTACATTCGCAATATGCATTCACGGCAGGTACTCCTGCTGCACCGCAGCCCTTGTTTGCAGTGTTCTAACGCTTTCTCAAGGTGTTGGGAGGTGTTGACACAAATTTCATAGTGATAACCAAGGGTAGCGAAGAAGGAGATGAATTCAGGTAGCTCTACTCGTTGAAAAGGACCACTTTACTCATCCCTCCAACTATTATGCTAATTTTAAATCTAGTGAGTGTGTTTGAAGGCATTCCGGATGTAATAAACAATATTTCTCAGTTCATGGGATGCTCAAATAGAATTAGAAAACTAAATCATCTTTAACTTCGCTGATCCTAATTGATTTCGTGGAATGTTATTTTGGTCAGAGTGAAAGATCCACAGATGATGTTTTCTCATTACATGTTAAATGGTGATAGCGTGGAAACATTGAAAAAAGAGATTCAGCTGCCACATGAAAATGGTGTCGATTCCATCACTCTTAACCTCCAATTTTTAACATACTAATCAAGCCAATAATATTATCGATAGTCAAACACTCACTACCATGCTCTTCTTCTCTTCTGAAATGCATCCAGATGACCCTGGTTCCCTCTCTAGAGATGACCTATACCATGCTCGTCCACTACGCATATCATCCCAACCACCTCACCTAAAAAGGATGAAACTTAATTAACAACATGACTCCATAGAAATATTCCTTGGCTCGATGTATTTAAGGAAGTCGACAGAAAGGATAAGTTCATCTTCCTCCCATTTTACCCCTTAGAACGCTCTCTTGGAGGTGTCCATGACACGCTAGAGGAATTCAACGATGTTATTGGTGGCCTTTTAACTTGGAATACCTACACTTGGTATTATACAACTTATGACCTCTAAAAATCTACCCCAACTCTTTTAATCAAAATTATCTCGACACCTGTAGTGGAAACAGAAAATTTTACATGCCAACTCTATTGTTTCAGTGACTGCTTCCTTGTTTAAATCTATTCTCAAATAGTAAGAAATAAGATTTCTTTTACATTTAGTTAGATCTATTTTTTATTATGCACAACGCCTTCTTATTTATCTGTTTTGATATGATACCTTGGAAAACTGTATGCAAATGCAATCTTCACGTTTAAAGATGAGGTTCCTAACCTTTATCAATATCATCACAACGTATATCATAATGGGAGATTTACAACAAGGTAAATTACTCTTCATGATACACCATTATATGTGCTTTAAAATTTATGGTTGTGTCTAAAAATAGTAGAAGTGTAGTTTTTTATACTACTTCCCCCTTTTAGTTTCATCCTTAACTCTCTTTTCAATCGCCAAAAATTTTAAGAAAAGAAAAAAATCTAGAGGAAATAGGTTCCCTATATAACAGAAAAATAAAAGTGAAGCTTAATATATTTAATAATTATCAATGTTGATATTTGCCTAAAAAGGGTTGCTCCACACATGATCTTGCATGTTTTCCTCACTCCTAAAAACACATTAAACATATAAATGGAGTGTTTGAAACTTTGCATTCGAAGGGGAAATTAATCGACCTTAACGTTAATATTTTTCATTTAATAATTTTTGCGAGTTCTTATATTTTTAATATATCTATGTGTTCGTCTCCTTTTTAATTCATTCATTCAAAAAGGATGTATTTGTGTTGTTTTTGCATTGAGATTCTTAAGGTCAAATAAATTTGTAAATATTCTTGGTTGGAGATTTCAGGTGTTATAAGATTGTTTGTTTGATGTACTTAAGGTAAGGGATATTTTTTAGTTATGATTCTATCCCAAGTTTAATATTTCCATTCATTTATACTTATATTTTTTAATTACAAATATTTAATAATGTCATAGCTTTCTTTATAAGGTTTTTATTGACCATTAACAAATTTTGTGGGAGATTTACAAGGGGCATTTTATGACTTTGTTCACCCTATCACATTATCAAAAACAAATTATTTGGTAGACATGATTGTTAGGAATAAACAATATCTAATGCGGAATAATTCCTCAGAATCACAATAATAAGAAGTATGAATAGAATTACATAAATGAAATATGCACAACATGAGAAATATTTAACGTGGTTCACCCAATGTGGGCTACATCCACCAAGAACACTTGTTCAGGTTTTATTACAAGCCAACAGTCTTCATAGTTACAATAATCAGATTTTGTTTGGAGCTGCGCTCAACAAACCCTCCCGAATTCGTACTTGAATTTGCACACACTATTCACCTTCACAAAACACACTCATATAAATCCTATTATATGTCCATCTATTTATAAGTACATGAATAGGTAGCCGATGAGGCATTTTTACAAAATGATGGGTACCGAAAAACCATGGGCCCAAAAACAACCCATAACGATTACCCATTACTCATGGGTTAATAAACCACCCATGAAAATTTGCTTCGGGGGCTTTGCCCCCGAACCCCCTTGACCTGCTCACTAGCAAGCAGGACCGCTGTAAAAATACCCGAGTGTAACAAATGGAAGGTGTACCAAACTCTAACATGAAAACAGGCTCCACAAACATAACAATGCTTGACCCATTTTGTTAAAATATGGCCAACCCATGCCTCGTTATTGGAGGTCATAGGTTCGAGTAAACCTTGGTTGTAGCCATTTGATATTGAACTATGAATTACCAAGAACATTAATACCAAATAAATTTTTAGGGGAAAGTATTCATAATTTGATGAATAGTAGGAATTCAGAAATATGAATTTGGCTATTTTACGAACAAGAAAGTGACCACATTTCACACAAAAATTCCACAAACAATAATTTTTCACAATCGAATAGCCAACAAATCTCCAATCCCAACATATATATTTTTATTAAATCGTCACATTATTGATGGGAAAAGATTCTAAAATATTTTTGTATTCAGAAAGAAATCCATGAAACCTTCATGGTCATTTGGTCTCATTCACTAGAAATATGTCTCCATTCTAATAAACCTCAAAATTATGGGCTTAGGTAGACTCAGCCCATGGAATTAGCTACATTCGATAAGAGTTCTGGGTCCACAAGTCCCTCTTATATTCAATAGGATTGACCCATAACCAATCAAAGATTGACATGTGAGAAGTACAAGGAAATAAATATATTGGAAAGGAATTCCCTACTACCAACTAGAAGCTTCCATTTGCCACATGTCAACTTCATGTTCATCTCGACCTCTAAAACTTCAATTGGCCTTGGCCATAACTTCTTCTAGAGAGCTCAAAATCAAACAAAGTCTATCTTTTTGGAAAGGTATTTAGGTGCACTTCATTTTGGAATTCTTATAATAAGATTTTTGTAAGGTTAGCTAGGTGAAAAAGGATAAAAATAGTCAAGGATCCATTTTCTACTCCATCCAAAATTTCCTTCAAAAAAATATATTCTATTTTTCCAATGCCACGAATGATAATCTTAGATAGTTAGGTAACGGAGTGAATCTGGTTCTAGTCATATTTTCCGCTATTTTTATAAAAAAAAATTTAGGGGGGTTCGTTAAAATGTTCCCTGATTTATACAATAAGGCATAATAAGACATGTTCTTTTGTCAAATGGTGTAGTTGCAGGTCCCCTTTTTTATAAGTATGTCACATATGGAATCATACTTAAGGCATGCAAAATATTCAACAAAAATTCCCTAGAGGGATGTCATCTCATAGAAGGAAGTTATTTAAACTTATTAAAAAAATGGGGTTGCTGAAAAGACCTTGGGCACAATTAAATGGAAATATGGGAGTTTTAGTAAATGGACACTGAGTGTTTGACCTGATAAAAAAATGTGGTTTAGTTTCATGGTGTATCATAATTAATAGATACAAAATAAAATCTTAACTTCATCAACTTACCTTTACTAATATACTTGTGGGATTTTGAAACATATGATATTTTTAGAAATCTATAGGCATCCATCAAAGCATAAGATAAAGTGTTATGTTGATGGAGGTTAGAGTTGGACGAAATATTTTCCACCTAACCATCATACAAACTTTAAAAAACATAACATATATTTTCACAAAAAATTACAACTCCTATATTGTTATCCCCTACTTTCCAATATGTTCAAGCTATATTTTAATATTAAATTTTGAACTTACATTTTTTTTCATGCTTGTATAATATGTTTCGAAATTTATTCTAAATAATCCAATTTTTTTTTATTTTCAAAAGTTATTTTTGTCACATTCTAATATTCTTTTGGTTTTGTGTGCTCCTTCAAGCTTATTTTATCCTTTGTCCTAGATAGTAGCTTTTGAGGGGGGCTTACAAAATGGGAATTTGTTTCCACCGTGATGGCTATGCCTTGCACTCCTAGGGTTGATTTGGGTAATATGGGATCCTCCATGGTATCTTTGTCAACAACATTCATTTTGGACTCTTCTAGATATAAGGGATATGATATGTTTAAAATGGATTCCATATTTCTATCTCTAATTCTCTGATTTCATTTTTCTTACTCAAGATTTCATTCATGTTCGATGTTCTCTTCCCTCATTATTGTCGATTTGGTTATTGAAGTTTTTTTTTTATGAGTGTGATCATTCATTTCCATTTTTTCTTGTATAACTTTTACCCCTTACTGGGACTTATTCTTTAATAACCAATGTCATCGTAATAAAAATACATTTGTTTGTGCATTAGTGATTTTTTGACAGATAAATGGCTATTATTCCAAATATATGGATGGATTGTTTTGATTCGACTCATCAAAGGTAGTTTTTTTAAATTTTTTACTGTTGGTAAATGGTTTTTTTTATTGGGACCATACCCTAGTATAGCGAAAAGGTCAACACCCAAATAAAACCATAGAGCACAAAAGTAAAAAGGCCTACGAGCCAAGATATTCAATGAGGCACTAAGAAAATTTGCAGGCAAGCTTCCAAAAAGAAACAGCAAAAAACACAACAGGCCCACAACAAAACAACGACTTGCATGGAACAAAAAATCATCCTAGAAATAGTAGGCCTCCAGTCCAAATACAACAATAAGAATAAAAATAGTGCAATACTCATTCCTTATCTGAAACGATGGTGGATTTTAGTTTGCTATGACCCTTTTTCCTCCTTTCCACCATCATCCAATCATCATTATCTTCTTCCATAGAGATCAGTAGAAAATTTTCAATATTTTATATAGGAGTGTGACCCTTAAAGCACATGTCACTGACCATCAAAGATTCAGAAAAGAAGTCTTGGGTAGAAGGAGGCTGATCTATACCAGCAGCTGTGATATTCTTCTTTAGAATAAGGGGAGCATCTTCGCTTAAGCGATTAGATGAGTTCTCAATCAAATCTAAATGGGAGCTAACCATAATATTTTTTGGTAGATATTCCTTCCATCACAAATGTTTTTCCTTCTACTTGTAGTGCTCAACGTCATCTGAGAGATGTCTTATTTGAAAAACCATTGTCATCTGAACACTAAACCTTCGTAATGAATACTTTTTATCTAATTCTTGTCACTTATTTGTAGATTTATTTTTACTAGTAGGGCTTGAGAGGTGTTAATATCCACAAATAATTTAACATAATTTGTATAAGTGTGTCCATAAGTATTATCATCATGTTTCACAAAATAACCTATAGTATCACTTATAGCAATCAGGGAATATTTGTACCAGATTTGTGATGGAAGCTCTTTCAAACTAATCCTAAAAGGGTAGGTATCAAAGGATTATTTTAGGGTGTCAAAAGATAGATACCATGGCTTGAACATGAATATGTGTTCACTTGAAACCCAATATTTGTAAAAAATTAAATCCCTATACTCTGGAGATTCAAAAAGATTAATAAACTAGGATTTAGTGTAGTGGTAGAGTTCAACCTTATCCTTAAAATTTTCTCTCCATATTTGAGAAATATAATTGTGGAGAGTAGAAAGCTTAGGCCAAAACTTGTGAAATATGCAGATAAGGCCAAGCTAGGAGATATTCTCTTATTCCTTAAGAACCTTTTTCACTAGGTCCTCCTCAATCTTTGGAATTAGAGTTTTCTGTGATGGTTTTAATGGTTTACGAATATTTATTGCACTATTATTTGGAAGGGAGACTGTGGAAGAAAAGGATTTGGGTTCCCCATTTTCCTATTTCCAATGTCTTTTTTTTCTTCCTTGATTGAGGGCCTTTGTAGATCCTTCCCCTGCCATGTTAATATGTAGGCCTCTAACCCCCAAAGTGTTGCCTCCAAATCTATAGGCGTGAGGGTTTTTTTATTTTTGGTTCTCAGAGGGAGAGGCAATTGTAGTTTTTCCCATCATAAGCCTTCATTATTTTAACGTTTTTTCCATCATTAAAAAATGTTTTATTTATAATTATAAACCCCACAACATTTCCCTTCCCATTTCCCTAAGCCTTCATTATTTAAACGTTTTTCCCATCATAAACCCCACAACATTTCCCTTCCTTTCCCTTCCATATTACCATTCCTCCCTTCTCTTCGACCTTCTCAGTCTACCCTGCTCTTTGACCGTCTATGGTTGAAACTTATATTCTCCATTACTTGTAGATGTATTACTTAATATTTAATTTTATAACATCATTTCTCTATTCCATTTATTCTTATTAAACCATACTTTGTTCACGTTCCCACATCATTTTCATGCCACATCCCTTTCGGTGTTATCATCACATTGCTCAGATGTGATTTCTATGTCATAGACCCACTATGAAATATATTCTTACTTTTTGTATTGATGTTTTACAATTCAACGCTTATACTAAGGATCATCTTGTAAGATATAGTATCTCACTTATTCATTTCTTCTTTTCTAGCAAGCTTCAAACAATCAAACCCAATCAATGAGAAAAAAATGGGTTACTGTGATAAAATCTATTCCAATCTTGAATTAAGTGCTTCAGAGATGAGAAAATACCTTCTTAGGGCTCATGAAAATCAGTTCTCATATAAGGTATACAAACACGCTATCTACTCTATCTCAATTTATTTTTATCAAGTTGCTATTATGGCTTTTGTATATACTATTAGCTTTATTTTTCTACTCAAGTTTGTTAATTTCCATTATATTAATGCATTTAAATGTGTTTTTAAACCATTGGTTTATTTTCTGTTTTGTTGGCACATGTTTTTTCATTCTAATATTTTTGATATGTTTATTAACTCTCTTGAAAATTTTGACATCTTCATCTTCATTTTTATTTTTCGTGATGATGTATTTTTAAACATTCATTAGCATGTTGTTGTTGACCAAAATAATCTCACACTTATTTCAAGTCAACTGACACCATTTTCCCCCTTTGTTCTTCAATATGAATTTGTACACATTTTAAGAACTTAAGGCCCTTTGAATGCATTTCCATTAGATAGGAAATTTCTTCCCCTTTCCAGAGATATAAAGAAGTCCTTCTAACTCTTCGTATTTTTTAAGTTACGGGCCGGTAGGCCTAGGGAAGATTTTTTGCAATGGAAATCATGGACCAGTAGATGATGGAAGACATTTTGACATTTTTCCATTTTTCACAAAGGGGCAAAAGTATAATTGTGGGCCCATCGGTTTGGGAAGGGTTTATTTTTTTCCAAGTGGAAAATGCAGGCCGACAGGCCCGAGGATGAATTTTTACCAAAAGCGGGTATGCGGGGCCAAGAAGGAAATTTTGCCCAAGTCTAAAAGCGGGCCGGTGGGCCTATGGGGGACTATGAAACTTTTTCACGTTTCAAAAATGGCATATTTTTCAAGTGCGGGCCTGTGAGCTCGCAGGATCTCATCAACCATTGAAAAGTCACAGACCCACGGAGGTTGCCACGTGCCTCATCGACGCAACTCCAATGATATAATCCAAAAAGGGTACCCCAAACAGGTGCTAGGCTTCCATGTGTCCCAGGTCCAAAAAGGGACAGAGATAATAGTTGAAAAGTCAAAAAGGGGCAGAGCTAGCGGAAGGTGCCATGTGTCAACTTGGCACAACTTCAAAGGTAGAATCCAGACCCGGTTTATAAATGAGCTCGACGATTTCACGTCTCCCAAGTTTGAAAAAGGGACAGAGCTGACCATTTGAAATGACTAAGTATAAGGGTGTTGGCAGAAGCCTCCATGTGTCTCAATGGTGCAACACCAAGGGTGGGTCTAAAGAGCAGGTTCCCAAACGTGCGTAGACTCTCCATGTGTCTTGGGTCCAATAGAAGTATAATGGATGGAGGCCCAACTCGGCTAAGTATAGAGAACCGACAGACGGTGCCACATGTCACATCAGTGTAATTTCAAAGGAACGACCCAAAGTGGATAATCAATTAAGCGCGACGCTTCCACATGTCTAGGGACTTAAAAGGGAGCATGCTCAAATCTGATAAGTATAAAAGGTAAGAAGAAGCCTCCACATGCTTCAACGATGTAATTACAAAAGTAATAATTGGATCGAGTTCCTAAATGTGCGCTGATCCTCCACATGTCCAGGGTCAGACTTATGGCCCTGCCAAAAAAAGGGACTTATCTGAAACACAAAGAAATAGGGTAGAGCTATGGAAATAGCCATTCTCTTTGGTGCAATTTCAAAGGTGTGGCCCAAAAGGCAGTTCCCAAATGAGCGGCAACTCGCCGTGTGTCCCAGTGTCTGAAGAGGTAAAGTCAGTCGTTGAAAAGTCCAAGAACCTGTAGAGACCTCCACATGTCTCGTGCGTATAAATTCAAAAGAAAAATCTCGGGGCATTTTCCAAATGAGCATGAAGCCTCCACATGTCCTAGGTTGGGTTCAGTGTGTCCGCTAACAAGAGGGACTCATGAAAAATATATAGGAAACCGAGGAGCCCGCGGAAGCTACCACGTGTCAATCTGGTACAGACAGACTCTTTTAAATATTGCACGCCCACGACCCTGATCTTCAAATAGTAAGATCTTTTGATTGGAAACTCATATTTGGGCTGGAGAGGAATTTTTGGAAATATCTCGGCACCCGCTTCTCACCAACCTCCATTAATGTTTCAGCCCACAAATTTTGGGAGCTGTCAAGTCTCTCACCTTTTGCCATGATGAAGAATGGGCCTGTTTCTTGTCCAGTAAGGGACAACGATGAGGCATGGTTGTTGCAGTGAAACTCTTCATTATGGCAGGTGGATTTCAATGCTTTCTAGATTTGTTGGAGTAGGAAGAATTCAATGTGTATCTTAAGGTAATTGAAGCAGGATACATACTTTCCCTCTCTCTTTCTTCTATATAATGTAAAGGAGGGGCATATTCAAAGGGTTGGTCATTGTTTCTCTTCTGCCCCCCTCTATCTTTCTTCATTAGGGTAGAACGCGCAGTCTAAGCCTCCTTTCTTGGCTCTGTAATGAAATTTTTTTCTCCCTTTCCCATAGATTATGTACCGTGAGACTTTTGGAGAAATAGAATATGTTTCATGATGCATTTTTCCATCCTTTTCTTATTTTGTTGTCTCTTCTCCCCTTTCATCATTACAGGATATATTGTGTATAATTTTATGTTTATTTTAGGTTCTTGGAGCTGTGCTTAGTGGGTTTTGAAGGGTGTTCCATGTGAACTTCATGTTTAGTTTGTGGTGCATCTTATCCACCCCCTCCATTTCTCACATCTCTCCACTTCAAGCAGTTGGATCCATGATCAACCACTTCCTTTTTTGGTGTATCACCACTTAGTGTAGGCTCTCTTTCACCCCCCCTCTCTCTCTCTCTTTGTCTCCTTGGAATGGTTAGATTAGGATTATATGAGGTCCAACCTACACTCAATTAGCTTGTGGTAGGTAGATTGGGAAGAAGGAACCAACGTTCTCATGAGGTCCATCTCAGGTCAGCAGGTCCCATAGCCTGAGAGATGGTCCCATGTTGTGTAATCATACCGAATTCCCCACTCAAATCAAAGGCCATTCGAGGCTGCTGTGATTTTACACTAATAGTTTTGGCATGCCCGGTGGGACATGTTTGAAGCACCTTACCACTTCATCTTAGCAGGTTGGTGTGTTCATGTTAAGGTTCATCCTTTTGAGGCACATGTAAATCACATCTGGTGAATCCATCTGGTTAATAACCCCTTCTCTGAGTTTCAAAACTTTTCCATCCATTTACACCCATATTCATTCATCTTTATTTCAATATCTTTCATTTTCTGTCATTCATGAAGTTGTGCAATCCTAAATTTGTTTCCTTCTTGGGATTCACACTTGGAGCAGCAGCAGTGCAGTCCACCTCTAATGTATTTCCCAACTCCTTCAGATCAACATTTTTTTTAGATCCAAAATCATTACACTTACCCATATGAGTAGGGTCAACACCATTTTGGCCATGGATCTTATCGAGAAAAAGGGGATGCATACAATGGTAACAACTACACAAAGGATGCTGATTTTCAAGAGGAGATTCAAAAATTTGAAGCTTGCATGGTGCATTCAAGGACTATAACACAAATGAAAGCATTCAGGATTAGCTATAGGGCACCTTGTCCATGGGCCGGCCCTATGCCAAGACATTACAACCCTCAAGACAAGATTAACTTCATGATTGAAATGTTGCCTCACCTTGTGTAGTGGATTGAGGATATTGAGGTTATTCAGCAAAGTGCGAGACAACCTTGTCAATGGGTAAGTCAGTTACCAGATCCTTATCCTTTATTTTCTCTTTCTCAAACTCTATCATCGCAGCAGTGTCATGAGCCTAGTTTCCCATCTGCTCCCACTAGTGTTGAATTACCTTCTCTATCTCCTAACCTTCCATCTCACGTATATTCTTCTTCCTTTTTCCCTTCCGAATTCAAGTCCCCTCTGCCTAGATGTACCATAAATTAACATCCCCCTGCGAATGCCCCTTCCCTAGAAAATTTCATCATGTTCAACGACTGTAGGAAACTTGAAGAATGATGTGAATCACGCGAATCCAAATGGGAAGAGGAAATCATACGGGTGCCTTTTGCAGAGAAAAATCAATTAGCTCCAATGGGTATAGTTCTAGAGGAGATGGAGTTGCTTGTAAAGGAAAAACCATGCATGCCCTAACCTTTGAGTGATCTCCTTCAAAAGAAGAACCATACAGTTCCAGAGGCTTCAAGTGGGGAGTAGGCAATAGAAGAACCTTTAGTTCTTCCACCCACTTCATCCCCTTCAAGCTCTAATGTTGAAGAGGAGTTTGAGCTTTCAAACTTCATGTTTGAAGAAGAGGGGAACCATGGTGAGCGAGTTTTACATCAGGAGGACACCATGGAGGAGGTCAAGCACATGCAACAGGACAACAAGGAGTCAAATTATCTGTCTGACTTGGAGGATTGATTTGATGGAGAGGAGCCCATAGAGGTCACATCGTTTTCTCCTCCATCATCCACCTTTTAAATACATGAGCCTTCTCCCATGGCAGAAAGCATCCAAGGACAACAACCTACATCTCACAACAGCCCTCCTAAACCAAGGTTGGAAGATATGGATCTTCCATGTTCTTCATAGGAGAAGGAATGGAAAGAGAAAGACGATGTCATTATCTCTTCCACATCATCCACCTAGAAAGGTCAGCAAGAAGACTCCATTTTTTGAGTTAAAAATCAGAGAAGTGGGTAAATTCAAAGGACTAGACCTTTCCCAATTAGGTACTTGGCTTCATTAGAGCCAAGGGAGAAGCTAAAACATATCATTCCCACTTTAGGGCATGAAGATGAGCTTCAAAGTACCAAGGGTCACCATCAACACGTAAAGGAGTCCAATGCCACTCAACTTGAGGAGGTATTTTTGGTTTATGTTGATTCCTTAATGATTTGGGTGGAAGACCGACTTATAGCTAGTTTTTCATTGATACAAGAAGCCATATTCAATGTCAAATAATTTGCATGTTTTCTCCTCTTGATGAAGGGAAGTTACTTCTCCCTACTAGTTATAGGATTTGTGTGAGTCCCATTTCTCACAGGTTAGCGTAGGTTAGTGTAGATTTTTTTCAACAGAAGAAGAGATTTTGTGCACTCTGCATGTTCCACTTGGAGCATGTATGATTTCCAATTGTTTACATAGTGTGTTGTGGTATTTAGTTGCTCATGCACATATCATTGGAAGTAGTAGGGTGAGTTCAGAGTCAGCTCCAGTTCTAGTGGTGTTCCTAGTGGCTCAGGGATTGGATTTTCAAAGCTCATATCAGATTTGTGTTTACTAGGTAGACTCCATGCCCAATGGATGCTTCAACACAACTGATCATTTCACCTAGCAAACAGGTGATGCTTCAACATAAATTGTTGACCAAAATAAGCTCAGACTTATTTTGGGTCAACTAACACCATTTTCCCCCTTTACGATTAAGTCTGAATATTTACATATTTTAAGAACTTAAGGCCCCCTGAATGCATTTCCATCAGATAGAAAATTTCTTCCCCTTTCCAAAGATATAAATAAGTTCTTCTAACTCTTCATATTTTTTAAGTTATGGGTCGATGGGCCTGAGAAGGATTTTTTGCCAAAAGCGGGCTAACAGGCCTATGGAAGACTTTTTGCCAATGGAAATCATGGATCGGTGGGATGGCGGGAGACATTTTGACATTTTTCCACTTTTCGCAAAGGGGCACAAGTATAATTGTGGGTCCTCAGGTCTGGGAAGGGTTTATTTTTGTCCAAGACGATAATGTGGGCCAATGGGCCTGAGGATGACTTTTTGCCAAAAGTGGGTCTACGAGGCCGATAAGAAATTTTTTCCCAAGTCTAAAAGTGGGTTCGAGGGTCTGCGGGAGACTTTGAAACCTTTTCACTTTTCACAAATGGCACAGTTTTTGAGTGTGAGCCCGTGAGCTCACAGAGTCTCATCGGTCATTGAAAAGTCACAGACCCACGGAGGCTACCACGTGCCTCATCAGTGTAACTCCAAGGATAGAATCCAAAATGGGTACCCCGAACAGGCATCAGGCTTCCACATGTCCCAGGTTTGAAAAAGGACAAAGTCGACTGTTGAAAAGTCAAAATGGGGTAGATCTAATGGAAGGGGCCACGTGTCGACTCGGCATAACTTCAAAGGTAGAATCTAGCATGCGATTCCAAATGAGTGCGAGGCTTCCATGTGTCCCAAGTTTGAGAAAGGGACAGATTTGGTCGTTTAAAATGACTAAGTATAAGGGTGTCAGTGGAAGCCTCCACCTATCTCATCAACACAACACCAAGGCTCGGTCGAAAGAGCGGGTTCCCAAACGTGCATAGACTCTCCACGTGTCTTAGGTCCAACATAAGTCAAATTGATCGAGGCTTGAATCATCTAAGTATAGAGAACTGAAAAATGGCGCCACATGTTGCATCAGTGCAATTTCAAAGGCGCGACCCAAAGCAGAGACTAAAATGAGTGTGAGGATTCCACGTGTCTAGGGACCGAAAAGGGAGCATGATTGAATCGGCTAAGTACAAAAAGTAAGTGAAAGCCTCCACATGCCTCAACAGTGAACTGTAAAAGTAAAAATCAGAGCGGGTTCCCAAATGTACGCTGAGCCTCCACATGTCCACAATCAGACTTATGGCCCCATGAACGAAACAAAATGATATTGGGCAGAGCCACGAAAAAATCCATGTGTCTCTTTTGTGAAATTTCAAAGGCATGGATCAAAATGTAGTTCCCAAGGAAACCCGCTGCATGTCCCAGAGTTTGAAGAGGTAAAGTCGATCATTGAAAAGTCCAAAAACCTACAGAGACCTCCACATGTCTCGTCCGTGCAACTTCAAAAGAAAAATCTAAGGGCGGTTTCCAAATGAGCGTGAAGCCTTTACGTGTCCTAGGTTGGGCATAGTGTCTCTACCAATAGGAGGGACTCGAAAAAAATATAGAGGAAACCGAGGATCTCATGGAAGCCGTTACATGTCAGTCAAGGGAAATTTCAAGAGTGAAAGGAAGGAGCCGAATCTTCAATATGGGTGAGATTGCCCCATGGACCTGGTATGGATAGAGTCTTTTAAATATTAAGCACCCATAACCCTGATCTTCAGTCAACCATATCTTTTGATTGGAAACTCGGATTCGGGTGGAAGAGGAATTTTTTGAAAGATCTCGGTGTTGCCTTCTCAGTTTCCTCCATTAATGTTTTGGTCTGCTAATTTTGGTGGATGTCAAGTCTCCCACCTTCTGCCATGATGAAGAATGGGTCTCTTTCTAGTCCAGTAAGGGACAATGACAGGGCATGGGTGTTGCAGTGAAACTCTTAATTGTGGCAAGTGGATTTCAATGCTTTCTGAAGTGGTTGGGGTAGGTGGAATTCAATGCATATAGTAAGGTAGTTGAAGAAGGATTCATATTTTCCCTCTCTCTTTCTCTCTTTCTTCTATATATTGTAAAGGAGGGGCATATTCAAAGGGTTGGTCATTGTTTCTCTTCTACCCCCCTCTCTCTTTCTTCCTTAGGGTAGAATGTGGAGTTTAGGCCTCCTTTCATGGCTCTATAATGGAATTTTCTTGCCCCTTTCCCATAGATGATGTATGGTGTGAATTTTGGAGCAATAGAATATGTTTCGTGATGCATTTGTCCATCGTTTGCTTATTTTGTTGTCTCTTTCAACCTCTCCTCATTACAGGGTATATTGTGCATACTCTGATGTTTATTGTAGGTTCTGGGAGTTGTGCTTAATGTGTTTTGAAGTGGTGTTTGGTGTGAACTTCATCTTTGGTTTGTGGTGCATCTTGTCCACCCCCTCCATTGCTCACCTCTCTCCACTTCAACAGTCAGATCCGTGATTAGCCACTTCCTTTTTTGGTGTATCATTACTTAGTGTAGGCTCTCTTTCACCCTCTTTCTCTCTCCCTGTCTCCTTGGAATGGTTAGACTAGGATTATATTAGGTCCTGTCTGCACTCGAGTAGCTTGTGGCAGGTAGATTTTGAAGAAGGAACCTGCCTTCTCTCGAGATTCATCTCAGGTCCGTGGTCCCATGTTGTGCAATCACACCGAAATCCTCACTCATATCAAACGCCATTCAAGGGTGCTATGATTTTGCACTAATAGTTACCCTTGATTTTCCATCATTGTAAATTTTCTCATTTATAAGGCATGGATTTTTTTGATATTTTTCCTGAGAAATGACCATTTGTATATAGTATGAAACTATTCATTTTGTTTCAATACCCTCTTTGGAAATGGATCACACTATTATTTTGGAACATGTTATCCCTTGATTTTTAATTTTACATGGTTTTTGAGTTGTTTTTCTATCCTTCCTAGTAATTTTGGTTCATTTTGTGCATTGAAGAGTGAACCTAATTTTAATTCAAGATTTCTAAAAATTCATGATCTCATCGGTGCAATTATTGTAGGGGTAATCCTAAACCAATTTTTTGTAAGATTGATATTGAAATTGCAGCCTCTATTCTAGTTGAAATTCATCCTTTTAAAAAAAAATTAAAATCATGCATTTTGCAAGGATTTGAGTACTTTCTAATTGTTTTACAATAAATAAAAGACAAGGATTGAGAAGCTCTATACACCACATTGTTTGTTGGCTTGAATTGAGTGTTGATTATGATTTTTTTGAAGACATAGAGGACATGATAATTATGGAAAGATAACATATGACCCCATTACGATAACCCATTCTTATTGGTATTTCACGGTCTTGATTTTCAATTAGAATTTTAAATAAGAATTCTAGTTTCTGTAATGCTCAATAGAACCAAAACCATATTCGCTCATACAATTGAATTGAACACCGTAGTTCTATTAGAAAGGGACATTTCTATACTCATTATTGAGATAAATCATTTCTTTCCTCTATATATTTTTATTAGTCTTCTATATAATTTTCAATTTCATAGCATTGATTTGTCTTGCCCTCTAAATATGTCGTGCGTCATCATTCAGTAACAACTATCTCATATTTTAATATTATTCAACAAATTCAAATTCTCTTTAACAAATTCCTAAAAACAGGGATTCAGTGTTAGAAAAGTCCAAAGAATCTGGCGAAGACAATACACACGGTGGTGATGGAATTAGAATATTATGGATGGGACGATTAATAAGACTTTGACGAGTCAATGGAATGTTGATGAAATAACAATGGAAGGAATTTTTCTGGCCACTTGCAAGGCCCTACAACGAAACATTTTGAGTTTTAGGTTGACTCGTTAAGGGAATGACTAGTCACCGTGTTGCCAAATTCGAATCACAATAGCTAACTTCCCATGCCCGTAATTTCTTTTATTGTAGTTGGAAATAAAAATTTATATTGTTTAAAAAGCGTGAAAAGTTAGCATATGGTGAAAGGGTATTGAAATTAGTTAAGCTCATTTTTCTTTATGCAGCAAACAAAACAAGTGTGTATATATACTTATGCCCATGATATGTACATACATATGTGTCTGTATGTTGGTATATAGTATGTGTTTATGTATATATTTATGTATGTATGTAATTGTTGTGTAATGTATGTATTAATATTCTTTTATGTTATATGTTGGGATGGAGGTAAAAATAGTAAATTAGAAAGAATGTAAAATATAAAAAAATCTCTCCTTCTGTAATTTGTCACAAGTTAAATCAATCTTATTTGTTGTACACATCACATACCCTTTTATCAACACATCATATTTTATTTCTTTTTCTTTACAGAAATAATATATAAGTTTATGATATTAGTACTAAAACTAAATAAATAAATAAAAGAGATCACTTCTTCCACAAGACTAGAACTAGAAATTGTTTATCGGGTACAAAGTTCACTGAAAAGTATGTCAAGGATACCAAACTATGTGACAAACATCTTAAATTAATCTTAAAAATTAATCTAGAAGAGAAAAAAAAAACATTCAGTTCAATATTATGGTGCATGTCACAATCTCTATGATTTACTTTTTAAGTTCTTATTGTTTCTAATACCTATGCAAGAAATCGAAGAGGTAGTTTCAAATCCACAAGTAGTAGTCATGAATAGAGACCATGTACCATGATGTGATATTGAAAATTTGCTTACTAGTTACTGGAAGTAAGTTACTTTATTATGAATATGGTGTAGGATAATAATAAAAAATAATAGTTGTATTATATCTATCATCTCAGAACTATGGCGGAGTATATCTAAAGATATAATGCCCAACTTTATAATAAATAAATGCAATATTTGTTGCAGTATTATACCTAACATCTTAAAATTATGTTTGAGAATATCAAAAAATATAATACCCAACTAATGTGTTTTTAACTATACCAAATCATGAGTTGTAATCTTCATTCAAAAAGAGCAGTAATATAATGTCCCTACTGTTTATATTTAGGGGAATGTTGAAATAAAACTACTATTTTTAGTTATGTTATTAATCTAAATTTTCTAATGCATTTATTAGGAATAATATTTGTAGTTAGAAGAATACGTTAATGACATGTGCAGTTATGACTGATCTCATAATGATGAATTTTGATAAATAAAGTCTATAATAATTTCATAATACAGATCTCTTAAAATCGAGTTAGTGAATGATCATATAAAAAAAGGATTGGTATCATAAATATTTTACAAATTGAAGAAATTTTATAGTAAATAGATCTAGTGAATTAATTGGTGTTTTTCATCAATTGGTCTACTTTTCAACCTTGAAAATATATATGATATTTAAGCTACCAAATTTAAATAATTTTCACAATAATTCATCTTAAAGTATCGCATATTTTTCTTTGAAATATTTATGGAAAATGACTATCATTTGTAAAAATTCTTGCTAAAAACTTATATCCATCCTACCTATCCCATCATATCTCCCTCCCGACCTCCATAATATCTACTTAAATTCTCTATTCCAAATAATTGTATATCCAAATTTTAGGGGCATGATTAATTTTATACAAAAGGAAATCATTCCACCAATGTACTCACAACACTGCTTGGCTAAAAATTCATACTTGCATGCATGGCCAAGAATTAATATATCATTGCATGGTTACGATCATGAGCTTTTTATCAGTTTGAAGAGTTTAATATCATCCTTGTAAAAACTATTCTTTTCATATCCTACATGGATTCCATCTTTATCATTTATGTCTATAAGGTAATTTGTCAATATCTACATTTTTCTTTATTAATTTATGGAAGTGCATATATTATATAGAATATCTTGTTTTTGCACTTGAGAAGAGCATGTAAAAAAGGTTGCGGCATCTAGATTTACACTTACTAAAGGCATTTACTTGATATTTTAAAATTTGTTTTTTTAAAAAATGAATTCTTTTCATATCTTGTGATTATTTCCATACATGAGACGACATCTCTTCGTTGCATTTAGTTAAATAATTCATGTACATTGTTTTCCAAAATTTACATATATGTCTATTAAGGAACATAGAATCACATATAATATAACTTGTCTTATTATTATGTTATGATGTGTGTCTTTTCCATATATACTAATGATCCTATCTGGAGATATGTTGGAAGTATACTTAACAAGATTGTGGTGTCTACATTTATACATTTGAATTGCATTTGTGTTAAAGTTTTCTATCTCTTTTCAACAAATTCCTTTTGTTGCATATTTTAATCCATTACAATCAATATCACTATATTTATTTACGATGGAACATTCAAATACAACATATAAGAACGTTATATTCTCTATTATGTTTTGGTAGATCTGAAATTTTCCTGATGATATAATAGTTTTAAATTAATGTTAATTATTTAACAAGATTCATGAAGAATATGGAGAGTATAAAAAATATATGGTTTAAAATGTTTTGGTTGGCTGAAGTATAAAAAAGACTACTTATAAATATATGTATAATTTATAAAAGTATGTTGTATTGATTTAATGTTTAGTTAGGTTTGAGGGAATTATTACATATATTTAAGTATTTCAAAAAATGGATTCCAACGTAAGATATGACATAGAGACATTGTCACACCCGCATTTTCCTCACTCAAACCCACGATAAACACAATAGAAAACCGTGAAAATTATGTAATACTTTTTTTTTTGAAAGGTTATAAGGCCTTAGCTAGGATTTTAATTAAATCTCAATTATAAAATTTTAAACAATTATAAGGTAGTCGGGAATAAAATAATAATTAATTACTATTGACCCAACCCTGTTAAAATATTTTGATTTAATTTCCCTTATTAAGTTTCAATACTTAATTCAAATATTAAACCATTTTACTCTTTATTATTATTCCCTAAAGGTCTTATTAAATCTATTTATTGAATGGCCCCAAATTAAACTCAAACTTTTATTAGGTAAGATTAATAATCTTCTAGTTTAAAATAAATCATATTAACATACTTTAACACCCAAAGTGTCAAGGGTACACAACATGGTCTAACCCCTTAGGCCCCGTTTAACATTACTCACTCATTTTTTTATTTAAAACATTCCCACTCAAATACCCCATCACTTAAGTGATGTAGGGTTCATCGTACACCCGTAGATCTAATCTTTCTCATCCCTTAGTTATAGGTTATACAAAATTAACCCTAGATATCCTTATGGGTTCTCATATATTCCTTTTATAAACCTAATATCTGATTTCCTTTGTTTTCAATTGTAGGTTAAGGAAGAAGGGATGCGAAGATGAAGCCATGGAAGCCATTAGAGACATGAAAGCTCTTCTTGATTAAACTTATGCTTAAGACATGTATCTATTCATTTACCCTTGTAGGTATTGTATTCTCTTTTGTATTTGTTTATTAAAAGTATTTTACTTGCAGGTTCAATGTGTATACTTTGTGTTTGTACCCATTTGGGAAAAACCCCAAACCCTGCGTATTTGTTTTGAGCAAATACATATACACGCATGTATATGTATATGTATATGTATACATATACATATACATATACATATCTATATCTATATCTATATCTATCTCTACATACATACATATACATATATATAAAATGATAAGTCACATAAGAGAAAACACAGAGGCAAAAAAAGACTAAATCTGCAATTACATATTTAAACAAGTTGCATTTCTTTTTGAATGGCCACATGAAGTTTAGAGGAGGTTTGATTAAATTTGGTGGACGCTTAGAATTGGGGGGAAGGGAGACCAACCCATCCCCACCCCCACCCCTTATATAATATAAGGGTTGGGGGTGGGGTCGGCGCCTCTCCCCCCAACCCTTTTAATAATTAAAACTCCCACATGTCGCTGCCTACTTTGACCATTTTTTTTAATTAAAAAAGCTTAATAACTTTCAAAGAGGTGCATTTCAAAAGAACTTAGTTTATTCAATATTTTTTATATAGATATTAATGCATCAATTATTATTTTTGGTTATTATTAGTATCTTAATATATGAATATTAACATTAATACCTTTATTTATGTATTGATATTAGGCTTTTATTAACATACTAATATCAACATTATTGTTAATGTGAACCATAGTATCAAAGTAACATATCAATTTAAGATAAAGGTAGATATGTTTTATTTAATAATTACTATTTTCATTAAAATAGTAGTTTACAAATTTGTGAGGAAGAGTAAATGTTGTAATTATAATTTTCTATAAATAAATTTTACATGCATCAAGGTAATTATGATAATGTACAATTTTGTGTAGTTATCAAATTTAAACAAGTTACAACTTTCAGATTCTTTTACATATTTGTTATAAGTGTATGATTAGTTGTTATTTAATCATTTACTCAAGACCACTTCTATTGTTATAAATGGGAAGTTGAATTGCAAAACTAATTTTGTCTATGAATTCCTTCTTGCACAGTGTTTGAGTGGAAGGAAGTAAAAAATCAACTTAAATGCCTTTTAATCCTTTTCGATTATACAATTTGTCAATACAAAAATAAGGTAAAGTTCACTTTCCACCCATTGACACCATCTTTAAAACATATTTGCTATACAACTCCCAAGCAAGACATAGTTTAAGTAATCTTATTCCTTTCATCACAAAATCATTACAAGATTTACATTCCATATGAAGTAAAGTAAATAAAAACAAAAAACTTACAATGATTTAACCATTGAATAAAATTACATCTAAAATGATATTAGTACATTTTACAAGTTGTAGAATCATAGTAGCACAAATTAAAAACTCCACATGTCTTTCTCAACCAAGAGCACTTCATCCATTGGGTTGTACCATCTTCATCAAGTCATGCACACAACTAAAATGGGGGAGTAAGAAAAACTCTCCACCCAACCAAACATCCAATGAGGGAGTGAAAAATTCTTCCTCATTAGCCCCCAAGCCCCAAAAAATAAACAATGAGGGTTATTTAGACAACTATGGCTACTCAAAATTGGCTTCCACATACACATTCAATCAAGACAATCAATGAAACACTCAATACCAATTTTACAAAAAATCAAAAAATATCAAAACGAAAAGGCTTCATACTAAAGCCATGGAGGAGAAAGGAACATGGGGGTTCTTCTTATGACTACCAAGGGTATGGGTCTCCACATATGAGCCTCCAAAAACTCCATAACAATACACACAACACTCTTATTCCTCCCTCCAAGAAGATACACCACTCTTATGCATCCCTCAATAAATCAACCCACTCTTATACCTCCCTCACTCTTATGCCTCCTGTAGTGCCCACTTCTCTTTGACACCTTTCTGATACTAATCATGATTATACTGATTATATTATGAATATGATTATGAAATTTATTATAGTATGATGTTAAATGTTAGATCACATGGATTATTGTTGACTTGATTCAGTTATGATGCACGATGATTATTAGAGGCATTTTATACGTTGATGATGATATATTGTTGGGCATGGTTATATGATGGATTTTGTTCGGACTTGTGATATTTGGATATTGTGGGTAGACCTAGAAATGGAAAATTATTGGATGATGATATAGTTTTTGATAAAACTATAAATGATATTATTAGTTTGCTTTGATGTTGTTGTGATTCATATAGCTAGATGATTTTAGAATTTTAATTATATTTATATTATTCTGGACGTTCTGATATGGCCATGAGGCCGAAGGAGGTATTTGTGTTTTGCAGGTTAAAATATCACAACAAATATCGGGGGATTGGAGATCAACCACATTGGAATTCTATATGAATTCAACGAGGTCGCCATGGAAACTGTATTTGTTTATGTGTGTTGTTTGTGTTAGGGATTCCCATGGGGGGGATCACCTTTAAATGTGACCAAGGGATTTTAAGTTTTTATTTTATTTGGTTCCTTTTGTTTAAATTTTTCATGTGTTTTATGTGGTACACTTACCCTTTCATTATTTATTTAATGCGGCGTTAATATTGTGAGTAATCATATTGTTTAGTTCATTAATTAAAAAATGTCATAAGAATGTAATTAATACAGTTGTTGGCCATGTTTTAAACTGTTGTAACAATGTGTAAGTAATGTGTAAGTGACCTTGTAAGTGATGTTTAAGTTAACTCTTGAGTGTGAAACACTCCACCTTCTTAGAAATTTGAATTTTTCCTTGCAGGCCGTTTTAGAGGCTTGTGGGACAAGTTAAACTTGTCATATACCTCTTAAATTTATTTACCAACCATACCTATGGTTGGGGAGTTGAAATTATAATTTTATTATGCATTTTGGGAAGACTTATTGTAGGTTTTAATTGCACTTTTCTTACATGTTTTAATTTCAGTCCTTTGGGGTGTGGGTTGGATTTGAGTGTGTAAGTAAATTGTCATATTATTCACCCACTTATTTATCATGCATTGGAGAATGAAGTTGAATTTTGAGGGTTGGAGTTGGGGATGTGTGATTGGGCATCCTACATGGATCCACCTCATCCACTTCTCTTCCCTCTTCTATAAAATTTGAACTACTTGCCTTGTTTTGGGTTGCTTCACTTTTGGAGACTTCATTTTGGGAGAATTTTTATTATTGTTTTGGGAGATATTGCTTGGAGAAGGTTTGGAAGATTGTTGCATGCTTGTGCTTGGTTTTTTTAGATTTCTTGCATTGGTATAAAGCTTGCTATTTTGGAACTTGGGATGACTCCATCATGGAGAGGTAGGATCTGGGCTCTTGAAATGCTATTCTTGTATATATGTATATGTTCTTGTGTGAATATTTTGGTATATATTGTGGGCTATTGGGTAGATGGCCTAGGAATGGTGTACAAGAAGACTATGGGGTCATTTTGTGGGAGGAAGATGTGGTTTTAGGGAGGTATAAAGGTGGAGGGAGTTAGGATTTGGGTTCCACCTTTCAAAGAAATAGCTTACATTTCATTACTCATCTGGAGTTCCATAAGAGGTTAGGGAGACATAAGAAAATGTGACGAATAAGGGGTACTTGGGGGAGGAATAATGACATGATAGGGTTTTGAAATGATATTCACACACACACACACACACACACATATTGGTGGGTTGTTCTCAGGTGGTGATACCCATTTTTCCCTTTGGGAGGCATAAGCAACATCCCCCATAACTTCTTGCTCCTTTGGATTGCTTGATGAAGCCTTTGTATTGTTTGTCATGTTTTCATGTAGTTGTAAAATACATTATGTTTGATATTGTGTTTCTTTATGAAAGAGTTGCTTGTATGTTTTGTTAAAGCCTATTTTTGCCATGAGTTGAATCACATATTTTATTTCTTTATGGTTGGGGCTTGTAGCCAACGAGGAAGGATGGCTTCTCCTCTTACTTGGATGTCTTGGTTGGGTGGAGAACAGTGCCTTTCCCCTACTCCTATTGTGATCAATTTGGAAGAATGAGGAGTATGCATGTTGTTGTTCTGGAGCTAAGAAAAGATAGTTTCGCAGTCCCTTGTGAAATGAAATCTCACTATTAAATTTCCCACTTGAAGTGGATGAACTTGTAAATCATTGTAATGGAAAGATGTTGTAATGATTACAAGTTGTATATTGAAATGTAAAAGAGTTATACTTTGTTTTCTGTTTCAGAAGGAATGAGAAAGAAAGACATGTTTTTGTATGTTACATTTTAAGACCAAAGGGAAAGGAAGTTGTAAGAGTTCATTTAAATCAATGGAAGTGGTTTTGTCTTGTCTAGATGTTGTTATTCCATTGGAAATCTATGTTTAGCATTCACTATGAAATCCATGTTTGAAAAGCTGTAAAGTGAAACACATGAGAAGAAAATGAATTATTTTTTTTTGTAGCTAATATATGTTTTGGAAGGAATAAAAGAAGAAAGTTTTTAATGTTGTATTTTGGAAGCAATAAAGGATTGCATTATCTTTTTCAATTTGTATTGTTGTATTAAAATTGATAATACGTTGTGTTTGGAAATCTCTCTTGAAAAGAAGAATTATGTGTGAGGAAAAATATAATGCTATATTCTTAAAAAAAAATGTTAAGGTTGGAAATACGAATTTTCATTTTAGCCCGTAGATGGGTTGATTGAATCAACTAAATGTATTAGGTTAGGATTAGAATAAATTTCCACACTTAAGAGATGGAAAGTAATTAAATAGATCCTTTAAAAATTTGCCCTCTGTTTTATTCTTTCAAACTGGCAATTAGCTAAACAAAAAATACACAGATTGAACTTGCAACAATAAAATAACAAATTAAATGATTAAATTGAAGTATTAGTCCCTAAAAGAACTCAATTAGATTAAAAAAACTTAATGGAAATACTTCAAAACCTGGAAAAACTGAGTTCAAAGTTTCCACAGTCATTTTGCTGTCAAATTTGTAAATTTCAAATTGGAATTCAATCAAATAGATCTACCTCGTAAAATTACCCTAATTCCTCCTAAGAAAAACTCTCCATGTATATTTGACATGGTAAGAGAGGAAGAAGATCAACTTGAATAAATCTCACAAGTTAAAATTTACCAGTTCACATTGTAAAATCTTGCAGGACATTTTCTTAAAATTGATCCATTAAACTTTATAAAAATAAAAAATTAACATTTTATGTGCAAAGAGGACGTCAAGATATTTTAAGAAAGTACTTGTTTTCCCAAAACGAAGCTCTCTATCAAAAGTTATGGCCTTATGAATTTTTTCTTCCTTGGCGTAAAAAAAAATGGGAAAAATTTCTTTGGTGGGCCCGTAGCCTAATTTTTTCCCTTAAGCACTTAGGAAAATTTTCAGGAAAATTATCCAAATTTTCCCCACTACCCCTTTAGCTACAACCAATTAGAGGCTGCCATGTGGCACCATGGGGCATTGACGGAGGGGCGGACTCCTTTTTAAACTTAGCACATCCATAAAATTTTGGGAAAATTTTCCAAGCTTTCATCACTGGCTTGTGACCAATTAGGTGATGCCACGTGGTTTGTAACGCCGCGAAAACAACGATGACGACGACAACGCGCCATAACCATGCAACTCGAAAATACGACAATTTTTTTTTTGAAGGTTGTATACTTCATACACTTTTCTAGATCAGTTATTATCCCATCAATTCGTGTAACGTTTGACTTACGTTTATTATATGTATAGCCGGATTTGTATTAAATGCATGCTACAAGGAATAAAGCCATAGAACAGTTATGTGGTTTAATTCGCTGTAACTGCAATTATTAAAAACTAATTTTATCTCTGACAATAATTTTTTTTTTTTTCAAGACATCCGTCTAACAAAACATATAAAAACATTACTAACATATATGAATTCCAGATGGTAGAACTACGCACATCGAGCACAACAGCCCAACACTCGGCAAAAGGGAAAAAGGTTATATGGCTCGGCCCAAGTCATTATGCGACCACTCCAAATGGCACTGCCACCACGTGGCCAATAACAACACATCTCTACTATCAGGTGAGTTCAACGTAGGAATGTACTCACAATGAGCTATTTCCAATTAAATGGTGGGGGTAAATGCCATGCATGGCCAAACCACTACGTGGAGGAAAGAAAAAGAAAGGGAGAGAAAAAAAAGAATAGGCTGGAAAGTCAAGGTTTGGAGTGGGTGGCTCTAGCCACCTGCCACAATGCAATAACTCCTTTTGACGTGCAATCTATCCTAGATCTGGCCGCATCTCTCCATTGAAACCTCTTTAATTTGCAAATCAAAAAAAATCTTACAAGGTCGGCCTACTGTTGGGATTGGTCCTGGCTGCAGGAAAGGATGTGGTGGTATACGTTTGGAGCCATTGACCAAAAGGGCAGCCGTGTAGTCTCGTTCCCTTCAACTATGGCTGCTCGGGTAAGAAGAAGGGGATTTTTGAAGGAGCTCCAGGCGAGGTACAATAGGTAAGTGGAAGCCAAGCGACCTCTACTATCACGTATGTAGCGAGAGATGGTCAAGACGGGGTCCATTAGCCGCGGCCTGCATAGGTGGACAGCCAGGCAACAGTATGAAGGCCCCTAGGGCGATTCCAACAAGCCGGTTTCTCAACTATGTTGTTATCTGTTCAGTATCGATTGCATCCTCACAAAATGGGATCCACCTTCAAGATATCCATATCAAATCGCTTAAGGGACAGTAAACAATTCTAGGAAAAGATATTCATATGAAAAGATGTTTGTGGCTGACCATTCTAGGTAATCACGGCATCTTAAAGTTGAGCCGAACGGAAATTACGTGGCTTTGAATTCAGGGTGAACACAGACTAATTATAGCAGATAAATTTTCCTATGTAGTACTAGTAAGTATTCCAAGCTGCGCAGGAGTTGAAAATAGAGTAGCTAATATATAGTAATGTCTATTCCAATTGGTATGATGGGTTTTGGGATGGTTTATAGGTGTAATCTTACTGTTATTAAGACGGAGTAATGACAGACAAGGGAATGGATCTGCCAATAAACCCAAACTTCCACCTGGATTCAGCTGGATTGCCATTCATTGGAGAGACTATCCATTTTCTTAGAGCTGTTAAATCACCTGGACGGCGAAAGTTCTTTGATGAACATGAGCTCAGGGAATATCAATTTTTTTTAAAATGACCCATTTCTATTGAATTCTTCTTTGGTTACCTAGCAATTAAGTCCAGGTGGCCTTAGATTTTTTTTTCAGATCGATGTTAGAGAAGTATATATATATGGCTTAATTGGGAATGACAATGCAGGTATGGGCCGATTTTTAGATGTAGCTTGTTTGGAAGAACACGTGCAGTTGTGTCGGTGGATCTGTTTCATGCCAGAATATTCATGAAGCACAATTTGTTTTTTTATTATAAGCACACCTCCTACGTAGGTTTATGTATGTATTTCATTGATATTATTAATTGGTTGAGGTTTATTTGCATATATGTTAGTGTTAGTATGCTTTTGTTATTATATAAAAAAAAAGTAATTAATAGTACTTTAATATTATTATAATTTATTATTAATAAATTCATTAGTTTTAGTATTACTTAAATAAGAATGATATTCAGACTATTAGTACCTTTGTTAGACATTAAGGAGTGTTGGACATCGAACTTGATAAGTTTAGAGTATTTGCGTTAAAATTTATTTCTAGCCAACTTTAATAGACATTGCATGGAATTTTAAGCAAGTTGATTTCATTTCCTTCTACAATTTGTCAATAATTTTACAATGGATACTAAAAGAAGGTAAACATAGTAGATCTAGGACATGATTTACTTTATTGGCACAATGGAAATTCAATAAAACTTAACTCTATCCATCCATACTACAAGAAGAAAATATACACTAATATTCTCACTTTTCAATACCTCTTTTTTTTTTTGGAAACAAAATGAGATCTAGTATGTATATATATATTTTTTGTAAATATCCTAACATTCCACATAAGAGTCCAACAATATTTTCATTAAGTTTTAAACAAGATCTATCAACATTTCAACAAGAAGGTATAGACAACAAACTTCCCAATAGTGTATTCACAAGATTATCACAACCCCCTTTTTTTTTTTGCACATATCATTTCTTTATTTCCTTACAATCTTTTCAATAATGTAAACACCTTTCAAGTAAAATTTGCATTCAACCATGTGACTTTTGGGGCAAATATAGATTACAATGTCCTTTATTTTTGAAATAAAAACAAGATGATACAACTTTCTTTCACATACAAAATTTACAACAAAATAATATATATAAAAGGAAAAAAAAAGGAAGAAGTCTCCACAAGCTTCAAGGTGTTCTTCATCCATGCTCCAAGTTCCAAGTAGTTCAAATCACAACCAAGATAGGGGGAGAGGCAACACTCTCCTCCCAACCAAAACTCAATGGAGAAGAGAAGCAATCTTCTCCATTGACCCCCGAGCCCCAAACACAACACAATGAAAGGGTGGTCTCCAACTCAAGGCAACAACACTTGCTTCCACAATACAATTTCTTCACAACATTCAAGGCTAAAATAAAAAGAAACAAAAGGACACACAAATAACACAAAACATTTCACAACAAGGCTTTCATCCAAGCCAACAAGAGAAGGAACTATGGGAAAGTTTTCCTTATGCCTCCCCATTGAAATGAGATGCCCATCCAAACCCTCCACAATAAAACTCAAGCCCCTATGACTCTTATGCCTCCCTCAAGTACAACTTTTTCCTCCCAAACTCTTATACCTCCCTCCTCTTATGGCTCCCTCAAGGACAAGGTAAGAATGTGCATTCTTACCCAAGATGGGCATCCCTCTCAAACTCCCTCCACAATTTCCTATTCTACTCTTATGCCTCCCTCATGAGTTTTCCCATAGACCTCTCCTATACTACACCTTAAGCATTCTATCTATTTTTCCACAATACACAAAAGTAAACATACATTTTCTACAAATTTAAGCATAGAAGCAACAACAATAAGAAAGGAAAAAAAAAGGGAAGAAGGTTTCCTACCTCTCCATTGGAGAAGCCTAAACCAAGAAGCTTTTATCCAAGCTCCCTCCAAAACAATCCAAGCATGCAAGTCCAAGCTCCTCTTTCTTTCTCCCAATTCTTTTCTCTCCAAAATAAAAAAAGAACTCTTCAACAAAAAATCTCCAACCCCCTCAACAAGAGAGGAAATTTCCATAAATAGACAAAAGGGAAGGGTGAGGATGATGTGGATCCATGTAGGATGCCACATCACACATCCTCAAGACCACCTCCCTTAGTCAACTCAAATCTCAACACACCATAAATGGGTGGTTGGGTTGAATGACATCTCTCTTCCACATCAATCCCTTCCCGTGTGTCTTAAGGCACAATTAAATGCAAAAGGAAGACAAGTGCACTCCAGAGTCAGATTTCCCTTCCCAAAACAATAAATAATCCCCTTTTTGGCTTCCCAACCCATAGATATGGTTGGTAAGGGGTTTTGGGAAGTGTGGGACAAGTTTAACTTGTCCCACAAGTCCCCCAAAATTGCCCTCAATCTCAAATTCGAGATTCAAAGAACTTGGAGTGGTCAACACTCAAAACAAGCATTCAAAACAAGAGGAAAGCACAAGGCTCAAGGAGCCAACCATCAAAATTAATTACACCCACAAGACTTCCCTCCAAAACTTAAAAATTAAAACAAGGTGTTAAATTAATCTAAACATACTTAGCAAAAGTAATTTAAAAAAAGACATCACAAATGAAATCACCTACTAAAGCAAGTTAAAACAAGTAATTAAAATTCTTACCCCCTTGGTCACATTAGAAAATTTCCCCCTCATGGAAATTTTTCTTAACACATAAAAGAAAACTAAAGGTAACACAATACAATTCACTAGTTGCCTTGACGACCAAATGTTGTAACCACCCGACATCCTGTTGTGTTTGGTTCCCAATCCCCCTCATGGTTGTGATCATGTTGTGTTTCCTGCAAAATACAAAATACCTCCTTCGGCCTTGCGGCCATGTCAAAATGTCCAAAATAACCATATGCATGAAATTTATTAACATCTATACGTAATTCAATTATCCATTATTTCAAGGTTTAAATCACAACTTAATTATGCATTCCATCATTATCCAAAGTTATAGTAATGTAAATTCAACAACTACATTCTACTTATCATGGCGAAGAAATCCAATGTTAGAACACATGCAATATATCCATATAAAAATAATATCGGTATCTAATAATCTGTCCATGAGCCAGTGTAGATCATACTGAAAACAAAACCCAATCATAACCAGACACAACGTTGATCACATAGGCAACCAGGAACATCATACTAATCAACGTAAGTATGAAGTCAATGTCCATATCCAAAAGTCTGCATAACTCGACAATGCATAGTCAATTAAGTGTCCATACCACAAGTGGGCAGTTACAGAAATAGGGCAACCCACATTGTGAAGTATACTGTTAATGCTGAAATGTTGCATTTTTTAGTATGAATAATGTAATTCGATACTTAGAAGTTAAGATTTAGAAGATTTCTTTTACTTTTGGACTTCGAAAAAAAAATTGTTGAACAAAATTAAAATAATTTTGTAGTTGTTGTTACTATTGAATAATTAGCTTAAGACCAATGCTTTCTAAATGAGTATCATCAATTTTACTATGGAATGAATAAATGGAGTTAAATCGTTATAGCTCAAAACTTTAGGTGTATGAAATCTAAGTTCTCACAATGTTACCTTAAGACACACCCTAGTGACTTTTGGATCGTGTTTGGAAAATACCTAAAATTGTACAAGGTTTGATTTCTAAGAAACAGGAACGCTCTACCTTGTGGGAAAAGTGCCATTGTAGTTGTAAGCACTATAACGCTCATTGTGCAAGGATCAGTGGTCTCAGAACCATAGCTCCAGTAAAGTGGCAGTTCGTGAATACAAATCACCTTAGGTGGAAGTTAGCGGTCCCAAGACCACTGACTTGGATCCAGCCTGGTAATAATGTCACTTATGGTGGAAAATCAGGGATCTACGCCAGAATGATTAAATATTTCACTTGTAATAGTTAAATTTTAAGCATGTACGAAATTGAGAGGAATACCTTCATTGCAAATAAATAATGGCAGAAGATCTCATTGTTTTAAGCAATTAATGTCTTCAACATAGTAAATTCAAGTAAGGCAAACTCATATATATTAGGCAGAGGTAGGGTTTTAACCCCAAATGGAGAACTCCTTAATACAAATAGTTTTGTAATAAAATCCAGATCTAAAAAGGAAATCCCTTCTAATCTGCTTCCCCATGAAAGACATTACAACATGATAAATCTACAATGCTAAACGTAATCTAAGCTTGATTTTCTTTGTATGAAGTCCTCCATATTTCTTGAACTTTCTTGGGCGTCCAGAGGTAAAGTTCACTTTTCAGCCCAAGCGCCAAAAATCCAAATTTCTTCCCCAGCCTGACCAAATCGATGCAGACTTGGGTAAAGAAAGAGATTAAATAAAAAAATTCATAAGGCCCACCTTTAGGGTTAGCTTGGAACCCTAGGATCTAGTGGCCGACCCATTGAACTTGAGTCCTATAGGGAGTTAGAAGGATCAACCCTAATATTGTGTGGTAAGGGGAATATATTTTCTATCTAATGTTTCGAATAAATTTAAAGGTAGGTGTAGAGTGTGCTGAAATGTGGGCCATTTGAGAAATATAATTGGTATGCAAATTCACTAATCTCAGTTCCTATGTAGTGTTTTAGAGAAAGTAATGACCCTAGACTTATTTTCAATGTGTATTCTCTAAATATCCTGGAATTATAGTAACTATGTATAAGGTAATCTATTAAGGTAGGCAATGGTTAGTTTCTCCTAGGAGTAAACGCATATTAAAGCCCTAGTAAATTAAATTATGGCACCTTTAGCCCTCTAAGTGTGAATGTTAGAAATAATTGACCTCTAGTAGATAAATTAATCTGAATATTTAATCATCACTTAAAGTTAGACTTCTATCCATCCCTTGTAAAGTAAAGATTATACTGGCGACTAAGTAAATTGTAATGTGGTCATTTATATGTTGTTGACAACCTTGTTAACCTTATCTAACTTAAAAAAAATTGACCTTGCAAGTACTTCCTTGTGTCAACTGTTGTTTTGAGGCTTGTTTGTAGTGTCACCTTGAACTAAGAAAAATTATTCCATAATTTTGTGGGCGTTACACTTGGTATCAAAGCCATGGGTTCAAAGCTTGGAACCTTGGGCACACCTATAAAAACAAAATACATGAACATTTTTAACCTTGCAAAAATATTGTTTTTTTTTAGACCTAGAAAACTTAACTGTCTGATAATTTTATAATATAGAAAACATAGAAAAATGAAATAAAATCCTAGAATGATGAGCTAATGCTCACCTTGGTCTGTGCAGGAGGGGCAGACTAGATGAGGGATCCTATCACATTTATGTATATTTTCCACCTCCAGATCAGGTGGTAGTGGCCATTCTACCTCAGATTTTACAGACGCTTTAGGACGTCAATGCCAATATATGTGGAGGGTCTTTAGGAGGATAACTTGCTAGACACGATATGGATCCATCGGTTGAAGCTCATGCATCTCCTCGAAACAACGAGGAGTATAGAGCAGAGAACTTCCGCATGGAGCTAGCTAGGGTAGATTCACCACAGAGAGGACATGGAGATAGGATTTTAGGACTAGTGATAGATCTCAGAGCCCTAGGTAGAGGGAGGAGCATGCATAGAGATCTAGGGGTCATCATTTTTCAGCGATAGACCATATCAGTGACATCCTGAAGTTATGACCATCTCACTATTTTGGAGATACAAGGGGGTTTTAGGCAGAGGCCTAGTTGGTGAGCTTGAGCGGATGTTTTAAGCTCTGCCCTTGTAGGAGCAACACGAAATCTCATGTTGCGATCCATCTTCTGAGGGATGTATCTGGTGTGTGGTGGAGAACCGAGGAGTAGAAGCACCGTGTTGACTCTAAGAAAATTACTTGGGAGCTCTTTGAGGAGCGATACAGGAGTAGGTATTTACCCCAGAGGTTTATTCAGTAGCAGATAGATGAGTTTAATGATCTCTTCTAGGCATCTATGACTGTAGCTAAGTATGAGATTCAATTTCCATATCTACTCTAGTATGTTGACTATATACAGGATGAGTAGGTACAAATTCACAGGTTCATCAGGGGCTTAAATTTTTATTTGGGTGGTGTGGTACGCATTCACTACCTAGAGACCTTAGCAAAGGCCATGGAGAAGGCCTATATTACAGAGGAGACATGAGGGAAGATGTAACAGGCCAGGGATAGAGTTCAAAGCCACATCCAGAAGATGTAGGATTGTAGGTCGAGGGGGTCATCTCCTCCTCCTTGTGGTGGACAGAGTTCAGTACAGTCTTCATTAAGGCCACCCCAGCAGCCACCTCAATAGCAATAGACACACCCCCTATTCAGGCCTTCCACAGAGATTTGATGCACTCAGAGGTCGAAGTATGGGGCCTCCTCCTAAGGGTCCCATTAGGACACAAGGAGCACCTAGATCTCAGTCAGTTGGGGCTCACCAGTAGAGACCTCATCACTCTATAGACAGGTCATCAGGATCCACAGCACAACCCTCTAGGGCACCGACTTGAGCTGCTACTCATGGGAGAGGATCAAACGGATATTTTGGTTTTGGTGTTGCTAGAATTTTTTGGAGAGACTGCCCACATAACCCTAATAACAAGGGTAAGACACAGATCTCAAACCCTAATGTCAGTGACATGGGGTGTAGTCATCAGATTTGCATAGTAGTTGAGAACCGTCAAGTTGAGCATCAATGTGCAGTTATTTAGACTACAAGTAGTATTGGTGGTATTCCTACATCCATTTTGTTTGATTCTGGTTCTTCTGATTCTCTTATTGCACCATCTTTAGTAGAGTGATGCAAGCTTGTGGTAGTTAGGCAGGGTCATAATTGGGATGTTGATATGGCTTCTGGAACAAAGATCTTTGTAGACTCCTTAGTTTAGGAGTGTGTAGTGAATTTGGGAATTTTTACCACTACCTCAGATCTTTGCATCCTTCCATTGGACTCTTATGGAGTCATCTCGGGCATGGACTAGTTATCTACACACAGACCCAGATTGGATTGTTACGAAAAGATTAGATCTTGTACAAATGATCTAGGAGTTAAGGAAGTGATAGCTAGGGTCAGGAGACCCGTTTCTATTCACACCATCTCCATTATACAGCTTAAGCGGTGTGTGTGACGGGGTTGTCAGATATTTGCTGTCATAGTTAGTGAACAATTAGAGTATGGGTCTAGTGGACTATCTCTAGATGACCATGTCCCATTTTGACAAAAATTTTTGATTTCTTTCCAGGGGACCTACCAGGGTTACCGCTACCACATGAGATAGATTTTCATATAGATCTAGTTCTGGGAGTACAACCTATCTCATGAGAACCTTATCGGATGACTACCCCTAAGCTCTATGAGCTCAAGTTACATCTTGAGGGCCTTCTAGAGAAATGAATAATTCATCCTAATGTATCCCGTTGGGGTGCACCAGTGATTTTTTTAAATAACAAGGATGGATTCTTGTAGTTGTGTATCGATTACCACTAGCTCAACAAAGTAACGATCAAGAATCGTTATCCCCTTCCATGTATTAATGATTTGTTTGATCAGATGAAGGGAGCCACAATTTTCTCTAAGATATGCCTTAAGTCAAGCTACCATCAGCTAAGGATATCGGAGGTAGATATTGATAAGACTACCTTCCGTATGAGATATGGCCACTATGAGTTCACAGTGGTACCTTTTGGCTTGACCAACTCCCCCACAGTGTTTGTGAGTTTGATGAATGGGGTATTTAACTCCTTATTAGATCACTTCGTGATCATATTCCTTGATGAATTTTTGATGTACTCATGTACATGTGAGGAACATTAGGGGCACCTACGAAAGGTTCTTCAGTGTCTTCGTGAGCAATAGCTTTACGAGAACTTGGAGAAGTGTGAATTCTTTTTTACAGAGGTACAATATTTGGGCCACATCATTTCCAAGGAAGGTATCATTATTGATCCTTCCAAGATTCAAGCTATTATGGATTAACCAACACCCACTAGTGTGAAAAAGGTGCACAGCTTCATGGGCTTAGCAGGATATTACAGGATATTTATTTAGGACTTCTCTCGGATTACGTACCCCATCACTTCCCTTTAGTGGAAAGGGAATAAGTTTTTTTGGTCAGAAAGATGTGAGTAGGCCTTTAGAACATTGAAGGAATGCCACATGACATCACCTATTCTTGAAGTGTTAGATCCATAGGGTGAGTTTTTTGTTTACATAGATGCTTCTTTAGCAGGGTTTGGAGGTGTGTTGATGCCGGAAGGCATAGTAGTATATTTTGAGTCTCACAAACTCAAAGATTATGATATCAATTATCTGACTAATGATATTGAGCTTGCAGTATATTTTCATGCATTGGTTTGTTGGAGACACTTTCTTCTTGGTTAGAGATTCACACTCAGGACAGATCACTTGAGTCTTCGCCGACTCTTCACGTAACCCAATCTCAACACTTGTCAGCCGCATTGGACGGAGTTGCTTTGTGAGTATGATATGGAGATAAAGCATATGAAGGTGAAGGATAATGTGATTGTAGATGCCCTTAGAAGATAAACACATGTGGTTATGGCCACCTGAGAGAGAGAAAATTTACGGAGCAGGATTCTACAATAGCTTCCTCACGATAACTTCTACATTACAGCTAGGGAAGAGATCAAGCCTTAGAGACCCCTTGGGGGGAAGTTTGATGATTTTTCTTTACAGGAAGATGGTCTTTTCAGGCACAGAGGATGGATTTATGTTCCCACAAATGGAGGCTTGAGACAGGATATTCTAATAGAGGCACATTATGCACCCTATTCAGCCTATCCCGGGGTGAAGAAGATGCATGCCACCTTGTGACAGTTGTATCATTGGAGAGGACTTTATACAGATGGGGCTCAGTTCATGTCACATTGTTTAGAAGGCCGAAAAGTGAAGTCCAAGCATCAGCTTCTAGTTGGCTTTCTCTTTCCTCATGCTATATCGGAGTGGACATGGAACACCATTTCCATGGACTTCATTATTGGGCTACCGATGTCGAGATACCACCATGACACCATCATGGTAATGGATGATAAATTGACAAAAGTGGCTCATTTTTCTCTGGTGAAGACAGGCAATACAACTAGTGTAGTGACACAGTTTCATTTGGATGAGATTTTTAGGTTGCACAGGATTCCGCAGAAGCTTATTTGTGACTGCGATCCTTTGTATACTTCCCATTTTTGGACTACCATGCACTATGCCCTCGAGACAAGGATAAATTTCAACACAACATATCACCCCAAGACAGATGGAAACATAAAGTGGGTGAATCATATTTTAGAGGACATGCTCAGGATGTATGTTATGGATCACCAATCGAGATGGGAGGAGTACCTGTACTTGGTGGAGTTTGCCTACAATAATAGTTTTCATATTTTTATAGGCATGGCTCCTATTAAGGCATTGTATGATAGGGAGTGTAGGACACCTCTTAGCTGGGATAGGTTAGAGGATAGGGTTTCTCATGGACCAAATTTTTTACAGGACATGGAGTAGTAGGTGGTTAAGATCAGATAGAGATTTTAGGAGGCACATGATAGGCAGAAGAAGTATGCAGATCAACATAGGACCGACTGTAGTTTTTATGTGGGCATGAAGGTGTTCTTTCATGTTAGGCCACATAAGAGACCTATCCGTTATGGAAAAGGTTCTAAGTTACCTCCTAGATTTGTTGTTCCTTTTTAGATCTTGGATTGTATCGGCACTTTGGCCAACCGTTTAGGATTGCCATGCAACTTGTCTCTTGTACATGATGTTTTTCATGTTTCAGTGCTTAGGAGATACATTGTTGATCATTCTCATATGCTGGATTAGACCTCTTTACAAGTGCAGGATCAGGGACAGGTGATGGTGCAGCTCGTTCGCATTATAAATAGCAAGACCCTAGGCCTTTGAGGCAGAGATATTATTCAGGGGTGAGTGTAGTGGGACAAATATGATGAGACTGCAGCTACTTGGGAGGATACTACATTGTTACAAGTTTAGTTCCCACATCTGTTCAAGTGACTAAATTGTTTAGTATGATGATAGATGATAGATCATGGATTATTATTGACTTGCATTTATATATGAGGCATGATGATTAGTGGAAAATTTAATATATTAATAATGATATACTGTTCAACATGGTTATATTTATGGATGTTATTTAGACACGTGACATTGGATATAATGAGTAGACATAGAAAGTGGAATTAATTTGATGATCATATAGTTGATAAAATTGTAAATGATATTGAACATTAACTGTCTTGATTTTTTTGAGATTCATATATATATAGATGATTTTGTGATTATATTTATATTCATTTGGATATTCTGATATGGCCACAAGACCAAAGGAGGTATTTTTATTTTGCAGGTTAAAATATCACAACAAACATCAGGGGATTGGAGACCAACCACATTGGAATTCTAGATCAATTCAACAAGGTCACCATGGCAACTTGTAATTGTTTATGTGAGTTTGATTCTTGTTAGGGATTCCCATGAGGGGGGGATCCCCTTCGAATATGACCAAGTGATTTATGTTTTCTTTTATTTGGTCCTTTGTTAATGTTTTATGTGTTTTATATGTGATGTGCTTTCCCTTTTTATTATTGAATTCAATTGTGGTAAATAATGTGAGTAATCATATTGTTAAAATTAATTATTCAAATTGGGTCATAAGAAAGTAATTATTAGATTTGTTGGCATAAAATCAAAGTGTTTTAAGATATGTGTAAGTAGTGTGTAAGAAATTTTGGAGTATGAAACACTCCATCTTCTTTTGAAGTTCAAAATTGTCCTTGGAGGCTGATTTTGGAGGCATGTGGGACAAGTTAGACTTGTCCCACACCTCTTAAATTTATTTACCAAGCATACCTATGGTTGGAGGGTTAAATTTAGACTTTCATTATGCAATTTTGTAATTCAAGTTGAGTGTTTTAATTGCAATTTTCTTACATGTTTTAATTTCAGTCCTTATGAGGCGTGGGCTTGATTTGAGTGTGTAATAAAACTATCATATTATTCACCTACCTATTTATTATGCATTGGATAATGAAGTTGAATTTGGTGTTGGAATTGAGGAGGTGTGAAGTGGCATCTGACATGGATCCACCTCATCATCTTCTCCTCCCTCTTCTATAAATTCAAATTTTCTTGGCTTGTTTTTGGTTGCTTCACTTTTGGATACTTCATTTTGGGCAACTGCTTTTGCTGTTTGAGCTCTTGCTTTTGGAGAAGATTGGATATTGTTGCATGCTTGTAGATTTTTGATCTCTTGGACTGTTTTGCAGTGGAAAGCTTTTTGTTTTGCAACCTTAGAACAAACTCCATTATAGAAAGGTAGGAGCTTTGTTCTTGAAATTCTCTTATTTCATTTTATGCTTATGTGAATGGTTGAATGTTTGAATGTGTTGTTTTATTTGTTGGCTGGTTGGTTAGATGGCCTAGGAGTGGTGTAGGATAAGACTATTGAGATTCTTGTGGGGAAAAATAAGTTTTATGGGGTGGTATAAGTGTGGAGGGAGTTGGGATTTTCGTTCCACCTTGCAAAAATAAATAGCTTGCATTTCTTTACTTGTTATGGGGTACCATAAGAGGTTGGGGAGGCATAAAGAAATTGGAGGAATAAGGGGTACTTGGGGGAGGCATAAGGGCATGTCAGGATTTTGATATGCTTTATTTTTGTAGTTTGTTATTAAGTGGTGATACCCATTTCCCCCTTTGGGAGCCATAAGTAGCATCCCCCATAGTTATTTCTCCTTTGGCTTACATGAGGAAGCCTGAGTTTTGATTTGTCTTTTATTTGTGGTTGTAAACTACTATTTTGTTTTGGACTGTGTTCTAAATGTGAAATTGCATGTGTGTTGTGGAAGCCTATTATTGGCATGAGTTGGAAGACATTTCTTATTGCATTGTGGTTGGGGCTTAGGGGCCAATGAAGAAGGATGGATTATCCTTTTCATTGGATGTCTTGGTTGGGTGGAGAGCATTGCCTTTATCCTGCGTTTGTTGTGATCAAACTAGAAAATGAAGGATCTTCACGTTGTTGAATTGGAGCAAAGGAAAAAGACAAGTTTGATAGTCCTTGTTGAGATTATTTCTTATTGTAACCTTTTCCCACTTTGAAGTGGATGACTTGTAATATTTTTTGTATTAGATAGTTATTCGGTTTTGGAAATGAAATCTTATGTTTAAATGAGAAAGTGATATGCACTGAAATCTATATTGTGTAAAGAAACGTGAAAGTGTATTTGAATGATAGGAAAAGAGAAAGAGCTATAATTTGTAAATTTTTATTTGATCAATATCAATAGAAGTTGAATTATTTTCCACAAATAGAGTTATTTTTGTTTCAAATCTGTGTTGAAATATGTTGAGGAATTTCTGTTTGGAAGAAAGAAATACGTATGAATAAAATACATTACTCTATTTGTTGAAATGCATGATTTAAAAAATAGAAGTTGTATTCTTGTTTCTACATTTTGATTGAAGGAAAGATAACTATCTAATACTATCATGGAAAGAACTCAATGTTTTTATAGTATGGCAAAAGAAATAGACTAATCTCTAATTTTTTTTTTAAATGTATAAACTTCATATTTATTTCACGGTAAACTTTGCAAATTTTTATTAAAAGATGTAGACCAACCCTGTAAAATAATGAATTTATTTTGAAACACTAATACAATATAATGAAGATCAAAATGGTCCTAAACAAACCAAAGCACTTAACAAAATTTTATAACAAAAAAAATATACTTCAAAATTGGGCATTGTCAAATTTATAGTTGTTTTGCCGTCAGATCTGGAAATTTTAAATTAACAATCGATAAACCATTTAACCCAAGCAATTCATCCTAAATTCTCCCAAGGACAAACCTACGTGTTTGTTTGACAAGTTGAAGAAGATAGAATGGTGGATTTGAGCAAGTTTTGTAAGTTAAAACATTCAGTTCATATTTTATAAGCCTATAGATAGTTTTCTTTAAAAAACCCTTCATAGTTCTTCAAAATTCAAATCTTAAGCTTCTTGTGCAAAGAGTACTTTGAGAGATTTATGAAAAGTCCTCCTTTTCCAAAAATCGAGTTCCCAATCCAAAGTTATGGCCTTCTAAAAATTTTACTTCATTTCGGGCTCAAAAATAATCTAACTATCAAATTTAAATTATTAAAATATTCACTGGCGAACCTGTAGGTGAAAACTTGTTTTTTTTGCTTTTTGCCCAAAGGGTGCAAAAATCATGAAATTTCCTGCCTCCCCACCATCTCGAACCTTCTTTCCTTGAAATTTTTTTTTCTAAGACCAAAATGTTCTTTTGGAAAAAAATTCTCCACGGCCCCGCATCCCTGCAGTCATTCATTGACTGAAACGTGGCTTACAGAAGAATTGGTGGAGGCGTGGATCATTTTTTTTGCCATATTGCTTTAAAATAAAATTTGTAAAAATTTCCAAATTTTCCTCACAGGCCCAAATACCTGTGGCCAATGGTTGGCTAACAAGTGTCACCGTGGTGCATTGGTGGAGGCACAGAGTATCCAGAAGCTTTGCACTTCAAAAGTCAACTTTTCTCAATTCTTCCTGCTAACCTGTCAATCCGCATCCAATGAATGTCTGACACATGGAATCATGAGCCATCAGCAGAGGTTATATCTTCTTAATTCATAAGGAAAAAATGTTTGTTTGTCCCCATTAACCCACTTCCCCACATTGGCTTAGAATGTGCCACATGTCCCTTGCGGCATGGGGTATAATTTCATTTTTAGGCACAGACTCCCACTATGGACTCGCAGGCACGAGGGGGTAAAGTTCAATTTTCACACCAAGCACCAAGAATCCAACATTCCTCCCCAGCCCCGTTGACCCAAACGCCCTAGGGGAAAAATTTCTCCCCTAGGCCTGCAGGCCTGCCCTTGGAGAAAATTTTCCTTCCAAGGCTCCTCAGCCCATAACTTGAGTTTTATAGGGAGTTAGAAAGACTTCGTTATATATCTAGAAAGGGGAAGAAATTTATTATCTAATGGAATGGTGTTTAGGTGTTTTTGAGTGTGGGAAATGTGAGAAAAATCAGCTTGAATCTTTTAGGTTAGTATGTGAGTGGGTAAGGGGAAAATTACCCTCCTTATTTTCAATGTGTTTCTCTAAAAGCATGAGTTGACCATTCTAGGGAAACCTTATGGGGAAAGGGTTTGTTTTTCATAACCCCTTGTAATGAGAGCTTTGTTTTATTATTTTGGCCCTTGTATCCCTCTAAGTGTAAGTAAGAAATATTTAACCCTAGTGTTAATTTAATATGATTATTAAATTATCACCTAAAGGAAATTTCTACAATACTTGGTTAATTATAATCAGTAATTATAATGTGGTCTTTTATATGTTGTTCTAATGGAAAATATTATCTCCTTAACATGATTGACCTTGATGTACTCTCTTATGTCAACTGCTATTTCGAGACTTGTTTGTAGTCTCACCTTAAACAAAAAAATTATTCCATAATTTTTATAACTAACTTAGGTTGTCCTTGGATCTCGAGCAGGAGTTTTAGATGTGCGTTACACTATCCTATATATCAGTCATCTTATCTATATAGTGACAGTTATAGTTATAAATCACTCACTCAACATTTGATGATCGCATAACAATCATGTATATATATAGCACAACAACTATATTAGAACCCAATAAAAATAAGTGTAATCAACATAATTTAATGAACCAAAACAATCCACAACGAGAGAATAAACTCGAGTTCTTTTTCTATAAGCCTCCTATTTCAAGTTATGCATAAGGACTTCATTAAATCATAAACTCGTTGAATCTACCCATTAGTAAAAGGGTTAATATATACAGGGTTTATTATAATATTGGAAAAAGTAATTAGTATATAAGGTCGGAAATGTTCATTGCTTCAATATTCTACTGTGACCCGATTATTGCTAACATATACATATTTAACTAAACAATAATGTAGTCAAGGGAGGGAACTGATTCAACTCCCTCCAAATTGAGTGAAACATCAAGCTCTTATCAATATAAAGCAAAAAACTAGCCAAGGGATAGTATAAAACAATATCTTCATTCAGATTACAACCCACTATTTAATATTTTTTCAACAACATTGATGATCCAATATAGAAAATGAAACCTATCATCATGCTCAGGACACGATTAATTTAGACCCTTCGTTACAACCTTGAAGTTTAAAAATGTCGACAAACAAAAATATAGAGAGGATATACTTATTACTCCCTTTCTGTCAGGCTTTAAATACTTTTTTATAAAACTTCTACCTTATAATTTAGAGAGTTCCCAAATTAGCTAAGGTGTGGAATATAAATCATTCCTCCGTATGGAAGGGAAAATCTACATATTTTTGCAAATAACATAGTAGAAGGAAACATCAAAATATATTCTACATATTGCACTTCAACAACATTTATATTAAAAATACATACCCTTCCATATTTTTAGCCACTTTAAATATCGATCCCAAATGGTTCTAAAAACCCTGAACTTTCATTTGACAAAACCAACATTTTTTACGAATACTCATTTCAAGAAAAATGTTAAGTAAATATCAGCCAAACATGTTGATAAACAATGTAGATATTGAACATCTACAAACCCAATTATATTCATTAAATTAGAACAAGAACAAGATGAAAGAGAGTCAAAATTCCGTGCTTTAGTGTGATCTATTTGAAACCCACACAAGAAGGTAATTTTCAGAAATGGGTAACATCAATTTACCACAAAATCAGTCCATAATATGAAATATACCCAGGAAAATGGTTTTCAATAATGGGCAACACAAATCATCACTGAATATTTCAATAATTTGAAATACACCCAAGAGAACGATTTTAAGTAATGGGTAACACAAATCGTCACATAATATTTCAAAAATTCAAAATACACCCGTGAGAATTAGTTTTTTTTTTGTAAAGGGTGACTCAAATATTCAATCACTTATTTCAGATTCCGATTCACACATAGGAGAGAAATTTTCAATAATAGAATAGTTCATTCCATGGGATTGATAAAAAAAATAGCAAAATATTGCAAGGTTAGTCATATCATGCCTGATTTTCTAGTTTCTACCAACCACAAGGACACCTCCTAGACTAGTAGAAGCTATCCTCAGGTCAAAATTCCTCTCTTCTACTATCTGGTCCTCTCCATGTCATTCCAAGATCCTCTGGGAGGCACAAGAAGGGAGGACAAGCCAACATAAGGGAAAGAAAATAACTGTGACTATAACTTTAGGAAGCTCCACCCATTATTCCACAATAGCACATGCGGCCCACACCAGAAAAGGTTTGTTTACTCTACAATATTTATTTGAAAGTTTCAAATCCTTTTCAACAACCCCCATATACAATCCTCTATGATATAAACTCGTGCAGCCATTCGAGTTTTGCGTATGCAGTCTGAAAAATGCCACAACAGATTTGTAAATCAAATAATAATTAAAAGGATTATGCAGGAAACTCCCCATTTAGTGCATAGACCAAAAAGGCAAGGTCAAACACATTTAGAATTAAAGAGGATAAAATAAATGGTAGGTTACCATCAAATCCACCCACCTCCAGCCAAACAAAGAACCAAAAATAAATAATTACATTCCACATCCCCTTCATGCCAAGCATGGTACATAAAGATCAAAAGATAGAGGCAATGTTGGTGGGGTGGCACATTCAATTCACCCTTAAATTTATAAATTAAAACAACCCATGCATGAAGGATTGGTCGACCAAGGTAAGATGTGGTGGCTGAAGCCTTTAATTAATTATCAAACATGAACGCCTCTTCTAAACACTGGTTCCAACAACAAAACAAATTCCTCCTCTTTTGCGCAAATCAAGGCTTCATATGTAGAAGTGGATAATAAAACAATAGAAGAGTTTAATGATAATTAATAATGATATTTATTACAATCGACACTAAAATAATGAAATAATCGTCGTTCGACAATTAAAATATTATTATTATTATTATTATTATTTTATAGCTTAATAATTATTAATCATAATCATAATGGTCGATAGTAAATCTTGAAAATTAAAATAAAATAGCCAAAGATTTACAATTCAAAATAATAATTGTTATATGGATATTTCATTTAATTGAACACGTCCTAACAACACCAAAAGGATAATCAAGACACCTCCTTTGATTTGAGAACACGATTTTCCTTTAATAGGGTAATCGTAAAGGACATTGTGGAGGCCCTCAACTAGAAGCATCGACAAAGACATGGGGAGACAAGATGGGGAGGAAGGATACTTATCCTTCCCTGTGACAATGTTGAATTCAGCTAATGGTCAACATAAGCACACACAACCATTCCACAGTTAGAAACAAGGTCACCGAAGAAAGAATTGGGGTAAACGTCGAATAGGGAATTACATTATCCTCCCCTTAAGAAAGAATCTTCCTCAATGAAGCATGGCACTGAAGGAAGGAAACACGATAAGAATCAATGAAAAAATAAATATGAAAGTACACCCTATGGGGAAAATTTAATCGTTAAAGCATGGCCATAGGGTAGCCTTATAAATATTTTGGAAGAATTTTAACTTCCAATGTTCTTTGAAGATTGGTAGTTCCCTCTTATTCATTATTTCATTAGTTTCTTTCTGTTTACATTATTTCTAATTCAATTTTTATAAAATTTATTTGTTGTATAATTTTATTGTATTCATTCTTGTGGGTTCCCAACATTAACTGCTATCACAACACCCTACTAGGGTCATACGCAACACTAAGGATTCACAAGTATAATTTCACATACTTTCGTGAAGGTACCACACCACAAGAGCTTAACCAAATTATGGAAGAGAAAATACACGGTACACATAACATTTTACTTGACACACATCTATCATTAGCATATGATACTTGAACAAAAGTGTACTACAACAACCAGAAATTTCTACAATTCCACCGATGAAGATTTTACATAACTCAAACCAATAGCTATAGGCACATAGTGTCAACAATGGCATCAATGACATATCCAAAATAACACAAAACATATCCAACTAACATGAGTAACACATACATTACAACACCATAACCAAAACATCATAACAACTTTTCATACCTCTCGAAGCATCAATCACACACACACACAAATATCTTATGCCTCTCTCAAGTAGTACTAAATAAATAAATGAATTTCCCTTTTTTCTTCCTAAAGAGGCCAGTTTCTTTATGGCCCTATGAACATAGAGTCCAAAAAACCCTAACCCAAGTTACATAATAACTCGTGATTTAACAAACTGCTAGTTATCTGTAACTCCTTGGGGTGTACACCCACACAATGAATCGGGTCCATGGTCAAACCATTCCGTGGTGCATCCCATGACACTATTCCACACATCATGACGATAAAACCACCATAGAAATATAATTCAAATTCCAAGTGGTAAAGTACAAGCCTTGTTTAAGGCGATAAAATTTTAAAATTTTAAATGAAGATCCGAATCCAAGCAAAAAAATTGGCCAAATAGCCATAATTAGTGCAAGAATCCACATGTTAGTACCAAAAACCAAGGAAATGCCCAAAATATAAAACATGGAAATCAAGAAAACCATTGTTCCCTACAGAAACAAAATCAAAAGTTTCATTTACAAATAAAATACATATATATAAATAGCACATTACGATGACTATGTGGCCTTATCTAGCCAAGAAGGGGGTACTCAACAATTTTCTAGACTTGACACATCTAGCCTCAGCTCATAAAACAACATATCACTAGTAAAACTATCATCATCTTTATCAGAATCATCCCACCACCACTTCAACAAGACTAAACACAGTCATATCTACACTTAGGTTGCATCCATACAACAACCACAAGGAGATAGGGAACAAGGAGCACAGGTCATCCTTTACGAAACTAAAGGTTGGCTCATGTTCTTAGCCCATGATACACATCCCCTAACTCCAAACATACACTTTTACCGATTTCCCTCAAGGTTGGTTAGCGTAAGGTTCACAACATAACATGTAACTAGATCACTAACACAATGGTGGTTCATGCACATTAACCATAGCATCTTATGCATGGTACTAATACAAGGTATGTCAAACACATTACATTCATGGTTTATAACACACAACATCACCACATGTTGTACTCCAAGTGCAATCACTGTACGATAGGGATCATATACCCACCATCTATCCCTAAATCATGACATGAATCATTACATATCACATGAATTATATTTATGATGAATTCAATTACAACATACAATAAACTATCATATAGCATGGGGACACACACATTTCTATACAAATGATAATGAAATCAATATGAAGTCCAGTTTGCCACAAATAAAACCTTGTCGTACAACATATCAGCATGTCCACAAACCACAAATGCCAAAAGGGTGCAACACTCATAAATTAGCAATCACATTCCTTTCACACACACAACAAGACAATGTTTCACAATCAAATTCTCATTGAATTATTGAAAAGGAGGGAGAATACTCTCATTTCCAACACATCAACATGTTAGAAGTTACGTACTAGGTGACATACACAACATGTGCATTCATAAAATCGCAATTACAACATAGCTCACATCACGCTTGAATCACATTACTCTTCCAATCACCGCCACCACAAACATGTAACATCATCACCACTCCAATCTGTCCCAGAAATTCAAGAGCATGGACCTCCACTGTGATACCAAATGTAATACCCACAAAAACGAACAAAAATACAATAGTAAAAATATCAGATAATTTTTTTTTGATTGCTTGGAGTTTACACGTCAGAATAGGTGACCAGAAGGGGCTACGACCAACTGTCAATGACCAAGAAACATATAACAGCCAACATGAACAATTCAATTTTCTCTTCGGCAAGGAACAACAAAAAAGTCCAACCATAATACATAGTTATAGTTAAGGGAATCCCATGGTGTAAAATCCTATAAGGTTATGTATTTACTAAAAATGTCATTCAAACTTTACTTTACGATCTAGAAGATCCATGTTTTGATTCACAAAATTCTTTTTACAAAGGTGAACTTCTTTCTTTTATACTATTGACTAATTAGCTTAAGACTAAGTTTTTATGAAAGAGGATCATCAATTATATGTCAATAACTTGCTTACTTTGTTTGATTAAAAGAACTTTTTCCAAGTCTCACAAGGTTACATAAACATACCCAAGATATTGAATCTTTTTCCTTACCTCCATTGTATAAGGTGACAAGCACAAGCTTCAGTTGCGGGAAAAGTGCCATTTTAGTTTCGGCACTATAACATCATTGTGCAAGGATCAAATGTTTAACAACCAAAATAAGAGAAGAATACAACTCACTTAGGAAGAAGTTAGATGTAGAAGATCGGATTGGATACATCTTTAATATTTCATTAGTTATTAACAAGGATTTGGATGGGCTAGGAATTTTTCCAGAATGATTAAGGATTTCACTTGGGCTTCTCTTAAAGAGGTTGACAAAATATACAAATTACATTTTCAATGGGTGAGATAGATTGAAAGGTTCCTAATCAGCCTCCTCCTACTTATTATGACCATAATATCTTCCAAAATCTAATCATTGATTTCATCTTAAGATCGTTTTAGAATTCACCAAGGAAGGATAATGTTCCTTAGTTTATAAAGGGTTAGCAAGGTATATATATATTTATTTACAAAGGATAGTTTCCTCTTTGATTTCTTAAGGCTTCAAATGTTATCAAGTAGATCACAGCTACATTAATTTATTCATAAATATATATACATACATACATACATACATACAAATATACATATATATATATATATATATATATATATATATATATATACACACACACACACACACACACACACACATACATACATACATACATACATATAGACATACATACATACATACATATATGCATATGCACACACACACACACACACACATATATATATATATAAGGATCATCTAACCATTTATTATTCTTAGAATTACATTGTTACTATGTCCTAGAATGGTTTACAACACAACATTTAACCCAAGAGAAAATTTTACCATTTCTCTCTTGTGAAAACTATGCATGGTTACATTAATTCTTTTCAACACGACGTACCACCAAAAGGGACAAAAAAATTCTATGAAACCATGAGTAGGGAAACAGAGAGTAACAACATTGGTCAAGCAATGCTATACTATTCTTAGAACTTATATAATACAATAAAATCGCTCATAAAAATACGGTAATCAATTTTTTTTATAATAAATTTTCGACTATAGCAAAACAAGTCGAGGTTTCAATAGTTACGACAACAATACTCCACAATAAATTATACTAAGGCACTGTCTTTCCTTCTAGAATTTCCACTTGACCCCTTTTCGTACTCTTACAACATAAAAATCATTCCTACAAGGAACTTCATAACCAACACTGATGTCATTTTCTACAATTTATTCCCTCATCTACTCACAAAATCCATCTGCACGAGTATTGACTTCAGTCAGTTCACGAGAATTGAGCATGATGATACTACACATTGAAACAATATGGTAATATTTAAAAATATTTTGAAAGGAAATTCTAATTAATGAAATGGTTCAAGTTCTAAAACATTAGCAATTTCTTATTCATGCTAAAATTTTCAAAATGGCAACAAGAAGGAAGTCATAACTATCAATTTTAAACCTTGTCTATAAATTACAAAGGATAATACAAACAAACACGTGGGAACCATTGAAATAATAATTCAAACATAAGGTGTTGAGTGCATTAGGATTTCAATCATATAATACTGTAGATTATATGATTGAAATCTAATACTCAAACCATCAATCAAAATTTCATTATCTCACAATTTATACTTCAGTTACTAATTGTAATAAAAGAAAGACTAAGCAAGATGTAAATAATTCAAAACAAAATATTAGGTGTATTGAGAATTCAATCATATAATCATTTAGATTATATGATGGAAATCAATACCACAAACTAACAATTAATATGAGCATTTGAACATAATATAACTTGTTCACTGATCAATATGTTTCTTGCAGATCACTAAAGAGAGGACAACTCATTTTCGACATTAAACAATTCAAGCATCGTAGGGCGAGCTGGCTGAAATGAAATATTTTCATAGTTATCAATCAAAGATCCTTCTAATCTACTCTTTTGTTTAATAAACCAAAATCAAATTGAAATAAGGAAAATAACATTCTGTGGGGTTAAAAGACCCTACCATTGCTGAAATCAATCAACTTTCCTATTAAATTTAAAAGCATAGCCAAGGTAAAAAACATCACATGTGCATCTCATATATATATATATATATTCCACATCAACCGTATAAGCACCTGATAATCAAAAGAAGGGTAATAAACATAATTCAATGAAGCGAAACAATCCACAACGAGAGAAGAAACATGATTTCTATTTCTATAAGCCACCTATTTCTAGTTATGCATAAGGAGTTCATTAAATCACAAATTCCTTGAATCTACCCATTGGTAAAAGGGTTCATATTTATGGGGTTTATTATAATATCAGAATAAGTAATTAGTCTCCAAGTTTGGAAATGTTAAGAGCTTCAATATTCCAGCACCACCCAATTATTTCTATATTATAAATATTGAACTAAACAATAATGTAGTTGAGGGAACGAACTGATTCAACTCCCTCCAAATTGAGTGAAGCATCAAGTTGTTATCAATCTAAAGCAAAATACTAGCCAAGGGATAGTATAAAATAATTTCTTCATTCAGATTACAACCCACTGTTTAATTTTTTTTCAAAAACATTGATGATCCAATATAGAAAATGAAACCCTTCATCATGCTCAGGACATGTTTAATTTAGACCCTTCCTTACAACCTTGAAGTTTAAAAATGTTGACAAACAAAAATATAAAGAGGATATACTTATTACTCCCTTTCTTTCAGGCTTTAAATAGTATTTTATAAAACTTCTACCTTATAATTTATAGAGTTCCCAAATTAGCTAAGGTGTGGAATATAAATCATTCCTCTGTACAGAAGGGAAAATCTATAGATTTTTGCAAATAACATAGTAGAAGGAAACATCACAATATATTCTACATATTGCACTTCAACAACATTTATATTACAAAAATACATACCCTTCCATATTTTCAGCCACTTTGAATATCAATCCCAAATGGATCTAAAAACCCTGAAATTTCATTTGACAAAACCAGCGATTTCGAAGAATAATCATTTCAAGAAAAATGTTAAGTAACTGTCAACCAAACATGTTGATAAACAATGTAAATATTGAACATCTACAAACCCAGTGATATTCATTAAATTAGAAGAAGAACAAAAGGAAAGAGAGTCAAAATCCCATGCTTTAGTGTGATCCATTTGAAACACATTACAAGCCATTGTTTAATTTTTTTTTCAACGGCATTGATGACCCAATATAGAAAATGAAACCTATCATCATCCTCAAGAAATGATTAGTTCAAACCCTTCCTTACAACCTTGAAGTTTGAAAATGTGGACAAACAATAGTATAAAGAGGATATACTTCTTACTCCCTTCGATAGAGGTTTATATAGTTTATATAAAACTTCTTCCTTATAATTTAAAGAGTTCCCAAATTAGATAAAGCATGAAATGTAAATCATTCCTCCATACGAAAGGGAAAATGTACAGATTTTTGCAAATAACATAGTAGAAGGAAACATCAAAATATATTCTAAATATTGCACTTCAACAACATTTATATAAAAAATAATATACCCTTCCATATTTTAAACCACTTTAAATATCGATCCCAAATGGATCTAGAAACCACCAACTTTCATTTGACAAAAGCAACGATTTCGACGAGTACCCACTTCACGAAAAATTCTAAGTACCTATCAACCAAACATGTTGATAAACAATGTACATCTCAAACATCTACGAACCCAGTGATATTCATTAAATTAGAATAAGAATAAGGGGAAAGAGAGTCAAAATCCCATGCTTTAGTGTGATCCATTCAAAACCCACATAGGAAGGCAATTTTCAGAAATGGCTAAAATCAATTTACCAAAAAATCAATCCATAATATGGAATATACCCAAGAAAATGGTTTTCAGCAATGGGCAACATAAATCACCACTGAATATTTCAATAATTTTAAGTACACCCAAGAGAATGATTTTAAGTAATGGGTAACAAAAATCATCCCATAGTATTTCAAAAATTTGAAATACACCTAGGAGAATTATTTTTTTTATAAAAGGGTGACTCAAATCATCATAGATTTATATCAAATTTTGATTCATACACAAGAGAGAAATTTTATGTAATAGAATTGTTTATTTCATGGGATTGTTAAAAAAATATCAAAATATTGCAAGGTTAAGCTTATCATGCCTTATTTTCAAGTTTCTACCATCCACAAGGACACATCCCAGACCAACAACAACTATCCTCAGGTGGAAATTCCTCTCTTCTACTAGTTGGATGTCCCCACTTCATTGCAAGATCCTCTAGGAGGCACAGGAAAGGAGGACAAGCTAGCAAAATCCCAAGAAAACAATTGTGATTGTAATTTTACTAAGCTCCACCCATTCTTCCACAATAACACATGCAACCAACACCAAAAAAGGTGTGTTTACTCTGCAATATTTATCTGAAAGTTTCAAACCTTTTTCAACAACCCCCATATACAATCCTCTACAAGAGAAACTCATGCAGTAAGTCAATTTTGGCATATGCATTCAAACAAATTCTAGAGAAGATTCACAAATCAAATAATAATTAGAAGGATTATACGGCCAACTCCCCATTTGGTGTATAGACCAACAGGGCAAGGCCAAACATGTTTAGCATTAAAAAGTATTTAAGCAATTGTAAGGCCACAAACCTCTAGCCAAACAAAGAACCAAAAACAAACAATTAGAGTCCACTTCCCCTTGATCCTAAACATGTTACATAAAGATCAAAAAAGAGAGGCAAGGTTAGTGGGGGGGCACATAAAATTCACACTTAAATTTAGCAATTTAAACAAGCCATGTGTGAAGGATTGGTTGGCCAATGTGGGATGTGGTGGTTAAATCCTTTAATTAACTATTAAACATGAACACCTCTTCCAAACAGTGGCACCAAAAACAAAACAAGCTCCTCCTCTTTTGTGTAAATTGAGGTTTGATGTGCGGAAGCGGCCAACAAAACAATAGAATAGTTTAATGATAATTAATTATGATATTGATATCAATCGATACTAAAATAATGAAATAATCACCATTCGGAAGTTAAAATATTATTATTATTATTATTGTTATTATATAAATTAAAATAATTATTAATCATAATAATAATGGTCAATAGGCAAGCTAATTTTTTTTTAAAAATAGCCAAAGATCGACAACAAAAATTCAAAATAATTATTATTAGATGGAAACTCCTTTTAACTGGACACACCATAACAACACCAAACCGCTAATCAAGCAACCTCCTTGGATTCGAGAACACAATTTTCCTTTAATAGGGTAATCGTAAAGGAAATTATAGAGGCCTTCAACTAGAAGCATCAAAAAAGACATGGGAAGATTAGACGGGGAGGAACAATGCTAATCCTTCCCTGCGACAAGGTCAAATTCAGCTAATGGCCAATGCGGGCACACTAAACCATTCCATGATTAGCAACAGTGTCACCAAAGATAAAACTAACGTAAATGTTGAACGGGAAATTACATTTATTCTATATAGAGCTCATACTATGATGTGTAGTACCTACATATGCATATACATGCAAGGGCCATAAACTCTGATGACTACTAATAAAAAATATCCAACATGATACCATAAAGTGAGGAAATATTTACAATGAGTGTCCTGTTATCCAACATTTAACCCCCCAGGAAAAATTTGTCGAATATGACCTTTCATAGAGGAAACAAAGGGGTCAGCTCAGTCAAGTGAGCTTGCATTCGATCCAAAAATCAAGTCCAGAAATGAGCAAGGAAAAGGAACCCTGGAGGGTGCCATGTGCCTCATCGGCATAACTCTAAGGGTAGAATCGAAAGTGCGGTACCCAAGCAAGAATAGGATCTCCACATGGTAAGATTTCAAAAAGGTTACACTAGCTGTTAAAAATTCTTAATAGGGAGAGAGCCTACAGAAGCCTCCACATGTCCTAACAGCACAACCCCAAAGGTCAAGTTCAGAGCAGGGTCTCCAAATGTGTGCAAGGCTCCACGTGTCTAGGGATCTAACAAGTTTCTCCTAAATGGGTGGGAAATACAGATTCAGATGTTGCAAAATCTAAGGCCAATGAAGTGATCCATGCGTGATCTCAGTGTGACTTCAAAGGTGATACCCAAAAGGTAGGTCCCAAATGTGCGCCAACCCTCCATGTGTCTAGAGTCAAACATATTGCTCCACCAAGTGGAAGGGACTAAGCCAAAACATAAGGGAATGAAGGGGCGGCCCATGGATGATGCCAAGTGTCCCACCATCATAGTTTCTTGAGCTAACTACAAGGGTCCCATCCATAAGGGGGTTTTTAGAATTATATATAGTGGGCCCCCCATACTCACCCAAAGGAACGAGGAAGGCAGTGTTCACTTGAGGCCCGAATTGGCTAAGTGTATAAAAGGGTCAGCAGAGGGTTCAATGTTTATCATCGATTCTCCTTCAAGGTTCAAATCCAAATATGGTCCCCAAATGAGTGTCAACACGCCACTTAGCTAGGGTCTGATAAAGATTTTGTCAGCCATTAAAAAATTCCAAGCTTAGGACAGTCTTGCAGAAACCTCCATGTGCCTCATCGGTGCAACTTCAAAATTAAATTCAAGAGGCATGTCCAAAACATGCACCAACTGTCCATGTTTCTCAGGTTAGGCATAGTGTCTCCTCTAATAAAAGGGGCTTAGGCAGAAAAAAAAGGAAACATAACAGGCCCACGGATGATGCCACGTGTCTCTTTGGCGTAACTTCAAGAGTGAAGGGAGGGGGTGAAGTCTTAAGGCACACAGGGCTGCCATGTGGATCTTTCACGGGTAAGAATCTTTTAAATATTGTGATACTGTGTTAAACGTGTAACCCTCGATCATTAGAAATCCATAACCTTTGACAAGAAGCTCGAAATTGAGTGAGAGAAGACTTTTTGTGAAGCTCTCGACCTCGGCTTCACACCCACCACCATAGTGTTTCAGTACTCCATTCTTGATTGTGTTAGGCTTCTCACCTACCCCATGTTATCGTAGAATCACATAACCCTAAGGTTTACACAAGTGCATATACGCGAGGTCACAGTGTGATTGGATAACATGGGTACTATATCTAAGTTGTGGGACTTGCTACTTGAGATGTAACTATAGAGAAAGTTGGTTCTTTCTCCTAAACTACCTACCACAATATACTCTAATGCAGGTAAGACTATCTTTCCTAATCTAACTTTCCATGAGACCAAGGAGAGAGAATGAATGAAAATCAAAGCCTACACTAAAGTGATGATACACCAGAAAAGGAGGGGTGTGAGAGTAGTCTTCCAATGCGTGAGATACAGAAGCAAAGTGCAGATTAGAAGGGGCAATGACATTTCTTCACAATCTAGAAAAATGCATTCACAACAACATCTCAAACATACACAATGATAATGGATCCCTGAAAGAACATGAAAGATAGACACAATATTCTTATAATGAAGGTTGAAAGGGGTAAGAAGAGTGCAAGACCAACATAGAAGGGGAAGATGCATCCTAAAACTTGTATTTTATTACTTCATGATATGCACAGTTCAATCTATTAGAAGATAAGGGCCTCGATCACCATGCAAGGAGTCCACTACAAGGGCCTACAGTACATTGGCTTTACAGAGAAATTTTGACAGAGATTTTCTACAACAAAACTAACTCCTTTCACAATGATCCCAACACTCCAATTTTATAGAAAAAGAAGAAGAGAGAGAGAAGGGGAAAATGGAAATCCCAAAAAATTGTCTTTCAACCACTTATAAGATGCATAAAATGGAGTGAAATGATTGTATGTTACTTGTAAAAGGCTCCCCGTACTATCCCAGGTGCTGCAGTGGAGAAAGAATGATGACCATGTCTCTTAATTGCACTCCCAACTACCAAATAAAACGTTGTCATGAACCTGGCCACATTTTATGAAAAATCCCTATTTAATTTCTCATCAAATCCATAGAATTTGTTGATTTATTTATGCATCAAGTATTGGATCCAGGATTCCAACGGTACCAATTTTGTGTGATTTTGTTGAGAAATGAATAATTTATGGCCTACTGAGTGCTGGAAGCTATTTTGTGTCTACCAGGCATTTTCTATCATTTAATGGCAATGAGCATTAACTGTTTGGAGCCAAATATGTTTCTTTTATTTAAAATCTGAGCTCAGATTCAAAAGGTATGGGAAGTTCCGGGGTCAAATGATGACTTTTCCTTTGAATTACATGTATTGCGGAAAAATCGGGTCTGTGTGTCCCAACTGTCCCGAACAATAATCTCCGCATCACCTGATTCGGGCTTCCTTGTCCCTGCGCATCCACTGTTGACCAAGCCATGAGGGCCGTTGAATTCTGCATCATCTGTATCCCACTTTTCTTGGCTCCTTGTGTGGTGATTTCTCTTTTGCGCGTCCCGCACGTACTTTTGTTCCGACCATCTCAGACACTTTCGTCTGCACCACCTGCAATAGATTGACTTGTGGAAAAATCAGGTTTTCGTGTCCCACACGTCCCGACGTCCCAACTGTCTCATGGACCACCTAGGAAAAAAAGTCCAATTTAGCCGATTCCTTTGTATTTTAGCTCCAAACTTTGTACGACGAACCTTGGTACGATCTGCAGCCTCCAGACCCGCAATGTATTAAAACAAGCGTGCGACTTCAATTTTTGATTTTTTTCTATTTTTTCTAACTCGTTGGATTTTTTCCTTGGATGGGGGAGTTAGAGAGAAACCAAGGGGACCACAAAAAACATGATTTTGGGCATTGAATAAATCCTAGTTGCTTGGGACTAAATAATTTGATGCATGTTATCAAAATTACCTCAAGGGGTGAATTTTGGATAGCACCCCCCATGATGGATTATGGGCTTCCTTTCTTTCCCAACACGAAACAATGATGAGGGCATGGGTATTACAATGAGACCCATCATTATTGTAGGGGAATTAATTTCCCTTTTAGGGTGGTTTAACAAGAGTCTGGATTTCTTCTACCTCCTTCTCTAATTATTCCTATATATTGTGAGGAGGGGGAAATTTTCAAAAGGTTGGAAAATCATGCTTTGCCCCCTCCCTTCTTCTCTTCCCTCCAGGAAAATTTGTGAATTTTCAAACCTCCCATTCCAATTGTAATGCAATCTTTCCTGTTGGCCAGTGTAATGGACTTTAGCAAATTATTGGAGCAATAAAATAAGTTTGTTGATGATTTCAACCCTCTCTTATGTTTATTTGCATCTTCCTGATATCTCTTTACAATTTTGGTCAGCTGTGCATTAATATTGTATCACAGTTTTAATGGTTTGTGTTTAAGGGAAATGAAAATGTTAAACATTCCTTTGGTATATCACCTCTTTCAGATTAGGTTTAATTTATTGGATCTCCTTAACCCTGTCTCCTTGGAAAGTTAGAATAGGTTTTAGAATATACCCTCTACGAATTGTATCTGTGCACCTGAACAAAGGAATAGGAACTAGCCTCCATCCATAAAGTTGTCTCATTTTGCAAGTTCTTGCACTTTGAGAGAGGCTCCATGTTATGTAATCACATTGAGATTCTAAACCCATCGAGTTGCATACTTCAGGGGTGTTGTGATTTTTCATCAATAGTTTTGGCACACCCGGTGGGACAAGAAGTCTTGATTTTATTGCAGCAATATTGATGTGCATTTGTTGTGAGTTCCCAACTTTTAAGAAGCTCTGAAATTACAAATTTCACAACTCCAAAAGAGGTAGAATCCACTGGTTCTAGTAGTCGAAGCTTGTCAAGTTCATGATAAGAATACAAACAAGGTCAAAAACTAGAGAGAAGGGTCTATTTGTCTATCTAAATTTATCCCTAGATAGGGAAATAAGAGAAAGAGGAGCCCAAATATCTGTATCTCAAAAAAGTAGGACATTTTCAACATCTCCACCTAGTAGACCCTTCGTTCAATCGACTAGAGTCCTCTGAACAATTAGGATGGCACAACCCAACCACTATGTCAATTTCACTAGCAGCAGTCGTTGGCTCTCAATGCACAAATTCCAGTTCCAACTGCAGCACCGAAGAGCATTCCATATTTTACTTGAGTGAACCAAACAACTTTATTTGACAACATCCAAGATATTTCAAATGTCTGTGCAATTCATGAAACCAATGAAATGGATGTTGCAATCAAATTCTTGGATTCATATTTTAAAGGTAAAGATTTATAGTGGTTAAAGATTCTAACCATAGGATCCATTCAAAATTGAGACCATTTATGCACAGCTCTTCACAATCAATTTGGAGATAAGGGAGATAATATTTCCTTATTAGAGAAGTTGAAAAAAAAACAATAGGGCTCCTGATGAGCAGTATATGGACTTCAATTTCAGATTCCACCGTACATGGGATAAGATTTTGATGCCCGTAAGACTAGCAGCTGAAGGTTCTTTTCTATACTTCCTTATAGCTTTAAATCTTGTTATTTCCATGACGATTCAATCCATGGGAGGTATAAATTTACCCGCATCGTATAACACTATTATTAGATCTGAAAATTACTTGATCCAAGCTGGTAAACTTGTACCTAGGCCACCTATACCTCGATAACTAGAAATTAGAGCTCCAAGCACTAGTCAAGGAGCCACATTAGCTCCCATCCCTACTCTAAGGAATCACAGTTCAACTGAATCTTACACCTCATCTTCTAGCTCCTTAAATGAGCTCCAAGAAGGCATGAAGAAACTACAACACTTGGGTAATGTGTTGGTGACAATTAAGAGGCAAATATCTCAAAATTTCAGATCATATTAGCCTCAAACTCAACCCAACATGCCTCTATATCAGCCTAATAGGCCACCCATCCAAGCTACAAATTAGAACCAAGGAAAAGCTCCTACTAATAGACCATTCTAGCCTTATAATCCTAATGTTGTGTCCTCATCTATAGCTTTAGTACCAGTGAAAAATAACATGGCACAAGAATATAACTATTGTTTCCCATGCAATCAACCTCATAACCAATCAATGTGTTTCAAAGGTGGCTTGAATCAAGCTCTTATTGTGGCAAAAAATGGTGTGGAACAAGAGACATGTCAAGAAGGAAATCGACAACAGGAGGTGACTCAGCAAGAGGCACCTCCAAATGAGACCACGCTTGTCAATTGGTAGGATGAACATTTGTGTGGTATGAATCAAGGACCTCCTCATAGTATAACAGTAAATTCACAGTCCAAGAAAAGGATTATTGGAGAAGGGAAGTACCAAATTCAAAAGTTCCACAACCCTCTAATACTCCACAAGGTATGGGTAATCAAAGTGCAGCTCCTAATTTTCAAGGTTAGCCCAAGCCACATTCTAGACCCGCTCAAGTACCAGCAGTAAGGATCCATGTGCAAGAGAAGATTGTGCAAGGCAAGGGGCAGAAAAAGGATAGCTCATCCCCATTCAACATCATTGAGTAGATGAATAAACAAATGTAAACATCTGAATGTTGAATTCATTGGCTATCCCAGGACAAATAAACCTATTGCAAGCTATTATGGAAAATTGGTCAGCATCAAATCAGCCACCCAATCAACAAGAAAAGGTGCACACCAATACAAATCAACAAGAAGGAAATCATGGAAGGAATGAAGGTAAATATTTGAAGCCCCCACCATTATACATTTCATTGATCATCGTAGATAAGTTGGTGCATAATTACATGATTGATTTGGGGGTAAGTAGCTCAGTCATACTAAAACAAATAGCAGATCAGTTGTGCCTTCAATATGAAGTCATCTCCAAAGGGGCAGTGCAATTGGATGAGACAACGGTAATAATAGTTGTAGTAATCAAATACTTGAGCCTCACATTACATGCATGTCCCAATGTGATCATCTTGCAAGATGTATTATTCATAGACTTATTACCACTCTTTGCATTATGTTTGTTAAGAGACTTTACAACTAAAATTGGAGGCTATTTCTCTTCTGATTGGTCACACATGATTTTCAGAACAATGTATGGAACTACGGATATGTTTAGATCTGATCCCATTGTGAACTTCAACATAGAGCCTCATGTACCTACCCCAATCAACGCAAATTGTTCAACATTTGATCAAGAGGATTATTTAAGCACCCATCAAGAAGATACCAAAGTCAGATGCATCCTAGAATTGACTCTTGATGAATGGGAAAACAATAGAATAGGATGCATGTAAGGTTACACCTCCGTTTGATTGAATCATTAAGGAAATATCAGAATTTAAAGCTCTAAGAAATTATAGGAAATCACCTTCTTCTATGGGTCTCATGGGAAATGGAATCCTATCCCATGTACTTTGAAATTTAAAGTCTATATCTTTCAGCTTCTCATTAGGCGTCCTCTTGATGGTTGTCAAATGCTCTAAAAAGGATAAATTACCTTCCTTCTCTCCAAATTGATTGTGAAGAGCTCTACATAGATGGTCCCAATTCTAAATAGAGCCTGTTGTTAGACACCTGAACCATTGTGAATCTTTACCCTTGATTGAAGAGGCTAACAATTTGACTGCAATGTCCATCTCAGTGATCTCATGAATTGCGCAAACATTTGTAATGTCTTGACTGTGGTCACTAGGAGAAGTCTAGTTCTCTCCAGTGAAATATGGGATTCTCTTTAATGTTGCAACTGGGACTAGATTTTGTGCATTGAGGGTGAGTGGGATACTTCCAGTGAAGGTTACATAGGGGTTGGGTGGTTGTGCCATTATGATTGGCCTAACAACCTTTTTTGATTGGATGAAGGGCCTACCAGGGGGAGGTGTTGACAATGTTTTGTTTGGTGGAGATGGAGACATTTGAGCTCTTCTCCTCCTTCTCCCTCTATGGGGACAAGTACAGATAGACAAATAATCCTTCTTCTCTAGTTCTTGATGTAGTCTGAATCCTTCTCATGAATCTTTTGAGCCTTGGCTACTGAAACCAGTGGACTTTGATCCTTTAGAGTCACCAAATGTGTAATTTTAGATCTTCTTAAAAGATGATAACTTACAGAAAGTGTACATCAATCTCTCTACAATAAATATGGAGACCTCTTGCTCCCACCATGCGTGCTAAAATTGTTAGTACAAAATCAAAGCACCCCTGAGTGCCTGCAACTAGATGGGTTGAGACTCTCAATGTGATTACACAACATGGAGCATATCTCAAAGTGTGGGACTTTGAAATCAAGAGACATCTCTGGATGAAATCTGGTTCCTATTCCTCTATTCGGGTGCATAGAAATAAATTGAAGAGGATGTACTCTAAAACCTACTCTATCTTGCCAAGGAGACATGGTTGAGAAGATGCGAGAAAAGAAATCTAAGCTAACAAGGTAATGCAAAAAAGGAATATTGAACACTCATTTTGCAATTTAAAACAGACCATAGAAATGCAATACAACCACCATCCACAGATAACCAAACTGTACTGAGAGATCCGAAGATAACAATGGACACATGAGAGGGTTGAGAATCATCCACAGACATATATTATTGCTCCAGAGTTGATACAGTACATTATAGTAGCCAAGAGGTAAAACTTTGTATTACAACTTGAATGGGAGGTTTGGAAAACTCCACAAATTGACTTACAGACAAGGGAAGAAGTGAGGGTACAAAAAAAAATTCCAATCCTTTATAATGACCCAAGCTCCCTTTTTTATAGATTTAGTGAAGGGAGAAGAAGAAAAGATGTGGAAAAATTGATTTTGGAGCCCAACTACCAGTCATCAATGCCCCTACAAATCTACCCACAGTCTGTCGGGTCTACTACTCTATGTATGTTCGACGTGTTGAAAAAGGAAGAATGGTAGATCAAATCAAATATGATCTGGTTGTTGGAGCAATCAGATCACATATTAATGGCATGAAGATTTTTTCCCAATTTTCACCTACCTAACCTCATCAAAATTAAAGTTTCAACTCTCCATGGCGTAGACGAGGTCGAGACCTTTCAAATGGTGCCAAATTTGTTATATTTTTTGCACTGGCTCAAAAGATATGTCTTTAAATGTTTGACTCGGGTCTGTACAAAATGACAAAAACCAGTATTAGTAGAATGGTTCCGCAGGCCCTAAATTCACTTTGCACCTTTTGCACAAAACTACAGAAATACAAAAACCCCCTGTAGCTCCGTGATTCATTTTTGTCAAAAAACCATCTTCAGGCCAACCGGTCCGCATTTTCCATTTGGGAGAAAATTCTTTCCTAGGCCCACCGGCCGGCATGTAATTTAGGCCTGACACGTGGCTCCTTGGGCATCATCAAGATGCAGCTCATTTCTAAACTTTTATGCCTTTTCGAGACAAAAAGATTGAATTCCCTTTGACAACCCGCCTTCCCACCTTGAATTTAAGCATGGACACATGTAGAGATGGCGTGTGTTTGGGGACCACTTTTGGATTTACCTTTGAAGATGCAATGAGATGACACATGGTTCATTCCATGAGTCTATGATACCTACCTGATTCAGGACGATGCCTTTCTTGAACCCTAGATACGTGGAAGCCTCATGCTCATTTGAGTCTCTACTTTGAGATCTTACTTAACTAATTTGGGTCCATTGCCATTTGAATTTTGTTGGACCCTGATCACGTGGAGAGATGGTGAAATTTTGAGTCCCCACCTTAGGCTCTTACTTTCGAAATTGCGTCGAGCTGACACATGGTTATTTCCACTTGTTTAGAATTTTCAACTGTCAGCTCTATCCCTTTTCGAGCCTGGGACACATGGAAGCTTCGAACTTGTTTGGGGAACTACCCTTGACCTCGACCCTTGAAAGTGCATCTTAGAAACACGTGGAACTTTTCACCAACTCTTCCATACTAAACCAATTTTGGCCCGCTCTAAATCATTTGTGAAGCCCAAAGTCTTTGAGCGTTTCCTGGTTTCTCTCCTAAGAGCCTCTGGCCTTCTTGATGTTGTTTGACTTCCTTAAGCCTCTAGTTTCTTCATTTCTGAGTTTTCCTGTAACCTAAATATCAAATTTGAAACATAGGCTCGTTCGATGGAAATGCCCCTTATAATTCTTCTTGTACAAGGTCGGGTTTGATCAATTTTGTCGGTGGAAAAATGTAGATATAAGTTTGGCAACTCACGGGGACATCTTCCTGCAAGATGAAGAGATCATTTTCCTTATTGTATCCATTAGGCATGGAGTCGTGGGTGGTGGCCTGACGTTGGTCCTATTCTTGAAGCTTGAATCTGAAATTTACACTTGGAAACCTGGAACCTACCCCACTATTGTAGAAATGAACCCTTCGAGGCCGTTTTTAGTTGCTTTGTATTTGTTCTATTTTAAAATGAGAAACTGTTAAGAAAACTATGAGTCTCCCTATTGTAAATGCTGAAGGGTCTGGTGCATTCACATGGAGGCACATTAAACTGTGTAAGAATGCAAACTTAGAGCAACAAAAACCTATGCCAAAGCACTTAGGGAAATAAAACCTATGCTACAACAAGACAATGTGCATACACACTTAGGTAAATTAAAGTCCTCTACTAATATTTACAAGGTGGAACCTTCCTTTTCAGTAACAATGATTGAGATGGATCCCATTGAATATAATATGCAACTCTTCCCCATCTAATTTAGCCAGCTGGAAGGAATTGCTACTTTTGCAGCTTGTGATCATGTAGGGACCACTCCAAATGACATCAAACTTGGAATGCCTTCCTAGTTTTTCCCGATCTCCATCCTATTATCACCGAATCAAAGCACCCTTATGTTTCCACAAGTGCATATACATGAGCTCACAGTGTGATTGGATAACATGGGTACTATCTCCAAGTTGTGGGACTTGTTATTTGAGATAGACCTCCAGAGAAAGTTGGTTCTTGCTCCTAAACTACCTGCCACAATCTACTCTAATGCAGGGGAAACTAACTATTCTAATCTAAATTTCCAAGGGACCATGGAGAGAGAATGCATAAAATGAAATCCTACACTAAAGCGGTGATACACCAGAAAAGGAGGGTGTGAGAGTAGTCTCCAAATTCGTGAAATACAGAAGCAAAGTGCACACTAGGAGAGGTGATGAAAGTTCTCCATAATCTAGCAAAACGCATTCACAACAATATTTCAAACATACACAATGATAGTGGATCCCTGCATGAACATAATAATAGGCACAATATTCTTGTAATCAAGGTTGAAGGGGCAAGAAGAATGCAAGAAAACACAGCACGGGGAAGATGCATCCACAAACTTATATTTTATTGCTTCTTGATATGCACAGTTCAGTTGGTTACAAGAAAAGGGTCTGGATCACCATGCAAGGAGTCCACAACAAGGGCCTGTAACACATCAGCTTCACAAAGTAATTTTGGTAGAGCTTTGCTACAAAAACTACCTCCCCTCTACAATGAGCCCAACACTCCAATTTATAAGAAAATGAGAAGAGAGAGAGAAGGGAAAATGGAAATCCCAAAATCTATCCTTCAACCACTTGTAAGAGACATTAAATGGATTAAAATGATTGTATATTACTTGCATAAGGCTCCCCATACTGTCCCAGGTGCTGCAACAGAGAAAGAATGATGACCATGCCTCTTAATTGCACTCCCAACCACCAAATAAAACACTGTTATGAACCCGGCCACATTTTATAAAAAATCTCCATTGATATCTCATAAAAATCTATAATTCTTGATTTTTGTGCATTGGGCTCGAAGCCATGATTCGAATGGTACCAATTTTGTGCGATTTCATTGAGAAATACAAAATTTATGGCCTTCTGAGTGCGGGCAGCTATTTTTGGTCTTGCAGGCGTTTTCTGTCATTTGACGGGAATGAGCATTAACTGACTAGAGCTGAAGGCGTAGAGGACGTTGTGATCATTCCAGAAAGTCCAATTTTGTGAAAATTGGAGCTCGGAGTCAAAAGTTATGGTTGTTTGAAGTTTCACGGGTCAAATGTTGACTTTTCTTCTTTGCCTTCGGCCGTTTCAGCTTTTTGCGTCCCTCGCGTACTTTTGTCCCAACTGTCCCACGGACCGCCTAGGACACATTCTCTCACATCGTCCGATTCGGGATTCCTTGTCCCTGCTTCCAGCTTTTTCACCTTTTCACGTCTCACACGTCCCTCGCGTACTTTTGTCCCGGCTGTCCCGGAAAAATATCTCCGAACTGCCCGAAATGGACTGTCTTTCGGAAAATCAGCTTATTTGCGTCCCACACGTACTTTTGTCCTAGCTTTCCCAAACTGTGCGAAACAAAAGACTTGGATGATTTTTCTTACTTTCGGCCATTTTGGCTTTTCGCGTCCCAACGTCCCAACTGTCCTACGGACCGCCTAGGACAAAAATGTCTGACTTAGCTGATTTTCTTTGTATTTTGGCCCCAAGCTTGGTACGACCCGCATTGGTACGATCCACACCCTTCAGACCCGAATTTCTTCAAAACAGTCCTGCAACCTTTTTTTTTGTATTTTTTCCGTTTTTTCTAACTCGTTGGGATTTCTTCTTGGATGGGAGAGTTAGAAAAAGCCGAGGGGACCCCGAAAAAAATGATTTTGGGCCTCAAATCAATATATTTTCTCGGGACTAAATAATTTGATGCATGTTATCAAAATTACCTTGAGGGTGAATTTTGGATAACACATCTCACTTCAGAAATAATTCCCACTCTTTAAAGTTCCTTCTTCTTGCCATCTTATCAAATTTCTTTTTGATCAATTCTTGATCATTCTCTATGATTTGTGTTGCATGCTCTCTTTCCTCTCCTATTTCCATCATCTCTGCACACTTGATTTCCATAGGTTCAAACTTAGCTAGTGCCAACTATTTCATGAGCTCCAAACTAGGAAGCTCCAATGATATGGGTAATACTGCCTCTTTTCCATATACAAGCTTATATGGGGAGCTGTCTATGGCCCTTTTGCATGTGATCCTATCAACCCATAAAGCTTATTTGAGTTTTGTGTACCAATTTCTCTGATTTTCATCAAGATTCCTTCTGATAATCCTTAGTAACTTCTTGTTTGTGGACTCTTCTTGGCCATTACCTTGAGGGTAATAATTTGATGAAGTGTTGAGGTATACACCATTCTTGACAACCCATTCAGTGATCCTTTTACTAAGGAATGCCAATACATTATCTCATATAATAGTGGTAGGGACTCTAAACCTAGTGGCTATTCCTTTATAAAAATCCAAGATGTTGGATTCATTTTCCTCCTTAAGTGGCACTTCTTCAGTCCACTTGGTGAAATAGTATGTTGCTGTAGGTATCCACTTGTGGCCTTGGCTTGAATTTGGGTTAATCACTCCAATGAATTCTAGACCCAGTTGCATGAATGGCTGATCCACTGAAATTAGATGAAGAGGTAGGGCTGCTAAATTTTCCTTCCCTGTGAAGAATGCAAACTTCTTTCACTTCTTGATCTAGGAGTAGCAGTCCCTAAACACCTTAGGATAATAATAACCAGCTTTCATGATTTTGAGATCTAGAACTTGAGGAGAAAAGTGGCCTCCTTCTTCTCCAACATAGAACTCATGCAACACCCTCTCAATTTCTCTTTTCCCAATGCACCTCCATAGAGCACTATTGATATCCTTCTTGAATAAGACTCCACTGATAAGCACATATGGGATGGCTTGTAGTCTCAATTATCTCCTTTTTACTTTATTCCATTTTGGAGGGCACAAACCTCTTTATAGATAGTGCACCAAGGTATGAGTCCAACATGGAATAGGTTCACCATTGGCTGGCCCTAAATGATCATTTTGTAGTAACAAGATAACCTATATTTCATCCCCTAACTTGTCTTATTACTTAGAAGCGAACTGCTCACATAGACCCTTTCCACGGACCAGCTTGGTCACTTTGATTTCAATATCATACTCCATTAGCAAAGTGATCGACCTTCTCTCTTCTCATTCAATTCCTTGTTTAGGATAAAATCCTTGACACAAGCGTGAGACATTAGTAATTGAATCCTATTGTTTGTTACCAAGTGTCTAAACTTCTTCAAACTCCTAATGGTAGCAAGGACATGCTTCTCAATGAAAGAATACTCTACCTCATAATATTCCAAGATCTTAATGAAGAAGGCTATGGGTTGTTCTGAACCTTCCTTGTTAGGCTGAACCAAGATAGCTGAGATTGTGTCTAAACTTCTAAAAGCATATCACATGAAGTCTTTTGAAAATTCTGGGTTAACAAGAGTTGGGGCCTGTGATATTCCGAACTTAATGGCCTCAAAAATATATTTTCCTTCCATTTTTCATTTGAATGCAAGACTCTTCTTCAACATCATTTTTAAAGGCTTCAAAAGAGTGGAAAAATCAGGCAATACCTACATAAAATTTTATTCTCCCTAAGAAGGTTTGGAGAGACCTGTTGTGTTGTGGAAATGGAAGTGTTCGTATGGCTTCAACCCTTTTAGGATAAATTATTAACCCTTATCTTGAGACAATGTGGCCCAACAATTTTCCCTCATGTGACAAGAATACACATTTCTTTGGATTCAATGAAACTCCAAACCTTCTACACCTTTGAAAGACCTCCCTAAGGTGGAAGAGATGGTCTGCAACATTCTATGAGAATATGGTGATATCATCTAGATACACTAGAACTATATTGTTGATTAATCCTTTGAATGCCATGTCCATAGCTTGCTGAAATGTTGCTCCAACATTTGACAGTCCAAATGGCATCTTCTTATAAGCATATGTACCCCATTTGGTGGTGAAGGTTATCTTGAATTGATCTTCCTCTTTCCCCATTATCTGATTATAGCTTGAGTATCCATCTAAAAATGAAAACCTCTCAGAGCCATCTACAACCTATAATATTTGCTCCATCGATGGGAGTGGATAATGGTCTTTGAGTGATGCTCTGTTCAGATCAAAAAAGTCTACACACAACCTGATTTCTCCATTTCTTTTCCTACCAGATACCAATTTTGTAACCCAACTTGAATGTTTGATAGGGAAGATGATGTTGGCTTTATTAGCTTGTTCAACTCTTTCCTCATGAGGGGTTCAATGTGAGTGTTCACTGACCTCTTCTTCTATCTGCAAGGTTTAGATCCTAGATCTAGCTCAATCATGTGTTGTGCCAACCTCAGGTTGAAACCTCTTAAATCCTTGTAAGTCCAAGTGAAGACATCTAGGAATTCTTGACAAATTTGAATGAATTCATATTTTTCTGGTTGAGTGTTTACCTTACCAATTCACAATGTTTTTCCTTCTTCTATGGAAATGGGCTCTAAACCTTCACCCTTCACCTGAATATTTGCTTTCTCCTTCCAGAATTGATCATTTGTGTTCAAGATTGACTCCAAAGCTACATGACCCTTTTGTAGTTTGTTGGTTCTTAGCTGCACCACTTGGTCACCATACCGGTGTTCCAATTTCTTTTGGTTTCTGGAAGATAACTTATCTTCTTATAATAGAAAATTGACAATTTGTTGATCATTATCAAAGACTTGCCAACTTGTTTTATTATCCGCGACATCTGGCCTTACAACCACCTTAGTATGGGGTTGAGACTTATCACTTTTGATACTCTCTACTACGTCATATTTTGCCCCAATTGCTGCCAGTCTTTCTGCTACTTCGTTCTTCTTCCTTGGGATGGAATTGAAACTGAATGCTTCGAAATCCTTGATGAGGTCGCATACCCAGTTCTCAGATTTCTTGGCAGCATTTTTTCTTTGGACTTGATTCATAACTAGCTCACTATCGCCAAACACTTCCAAGTTTTTAATCCCTCTTTCCCTTTCCCAATCCAGTCAATGGATCAAGGGTTCATACTCTATTATGTTGTTTGAGGAAAAAAAATTGAAATGGAAGGGAGAATAGTATTTTTTACCTTGAGGTGAAATGAGCATAGCTCCTCCTCTTGCTCGTTATCTACTTCTTGAGCAATCAAAGAAGAACTACCATACCTCATTATCATCCTTGTGCTCTGGCTTAGTGATGTGAGGAAGACGATGATTCTCCTCATCCAAATAGTATAATCCTGGCTCTGATTCCTCTGTTTCCTTGTAAGGATCAAAACCATGCCTCTTGTTCACCCACTCGTCGAGGGTAAAGTCTAGAATACACACAAACTTGGTATCTACCTCAAAATTCCTTAGGAGGTTTTCCTGATCAAAAGATGAACAATTTTCATTGATTGGGCTGGGTACATGAGGATCCATATGGAAGTCCACAATGGGCTTAGATTTGATTGTATCCTTAGCTCTATATCTTTTTATAAAAATCATGTGTGACCAATCAACATACAAATAGCCTCAAATTCTAGCGGTTAACTCCCTTGATAATCACAATACAAAAGGTGGTGGCAAGTCTATGACTGATACATTTTACAATAAAGTCACATTGGGGCATGTGTGAAATGTGAGGGTCAAATCCTTTATGACTCTAACCATTGTTACCATTGTTCCATCCAATTGCACTACGCCCTTGGAGATGAATTTGTATTGAAGACCCAGTTGATTGGATATTTTCTTCCGCATTACTGAGATACTCTCTCCTGAATCAATCATGTAATTATGTACCAATTTTTCCCGAACAATGAATGAAACATAGAATGGAGGGGGCTTTAGATACTTACCTTGTTTTCCTCCATGGTTTCCTTCAGGCCGAGCCGCATTGGTAAGCACTTTCTCTTGTTTATTGGGGGGATGATTTGAATTTGACCAATTGGCCATGGCACCCTGCAATCGGTTTCTCTTTCCTAGGATAGCCAATGAATCCCACATTGAAATATTCAAATTTACTTTCTTCATTTGTTCAATGATGTTAAATGGGGGTGACCTATCTTTTTTCTGCCCCTTTCCTGGTACATTTTTCTCTTGCACATGGGTCATTACAACCGGTGTCTGAGTGGGTCTAGAAGGTGGCTTGGGCCGACTTCGCACATTGGGAGTTGTACTTTGAGTGCCAATACCTTGTGGAATAATAGAGGATTAAGGATTACCTTAGTTTGATGATTGTCCCTCTCAAATATTTATTTTCTTGGACCATGTATTGGCAGCTATACTTTGAGAAGGGGCTTAGTTAACTCCACATATGTCTTCAGCTTGCCAATTGAGAAGCATAGTATCACTTAGAGGTACCTCTTGCTGACCTCCTTATTGTTGATTTTCCTCTTGATTGGGCTCTTGGGACACACCAATGGTTTGTTCCATCAAGGCCTGGTTTAGTGCACCATTGAAACACATTGATTGGTTAAGGATATGACTGCATGGGAAACACCAATCATATTCTTGTCCCATGTTGTTTTATGTTGGAACCAAGGCCCTAGATGTTGAATTTGTGTTTGGATAATATGGTCAGAAATGCCTAGTAGCTTGAGGTTGTCCTTGGTTTTTCGTTTTGATTTGCAACCTGAGTTGGGTGTCTATTTTTTGATATGGGGGTCTAGCCTGATACTGAGGTTTAGGATTATATGTCCTAGAACTCTGAGCTTGATACCTTTTAATAGTCACCAGCTCATTCCCTAGGTTCTACAGTTGTTTTATAACCTCTTGTAGCTCTTTTGAAGTGCTAGAGGATGAGGTGGAAGACTTAAACTGAATTTTGCTTCCTTGGAGTAGGCATGGGAGATAATGTGGGTGTTTTAATAGTGCTTTAAGCTCCTAGTTCCAGATAAAGAGGCATAAGTTGTCTAGGTGCTAGTTTACTAGCCTGAATTAAATAATTTTTAGCTCTAACAGAAATATTATAGGCTATAAGTAAGATTACACCTCCCGTTGATTGAATCATTAAGGCAATATAATAATTTAAAGCTCTAAGAAAGTATATCAAAGAACAGTCATCTATGGGTCTCACGTCTAATGGAATCCTATCCCATGTCCTTTGAAATCTAAAGTTGAAATCTATCACCTAATCATTAGGAGCCCTCTTGATGGTTTTCAAAAGCTTCAACAAGGATAGATTATCTCCCTTCTCTCCAAATTTATTATGAAGAGCTCTACACATATGGTCCCAATTATGAATAGAGCCCACTGTTAGACTCCTAAACCATTGTGAAGTTTTACCCTTGAGTGGAGAGGCTAACAATTTGACTACAATGTCTATCTCAGTGGTCTCATGAATTGCGCAAACATTTGCAATATCTTGAATGTGGTAATTAGGAGAAGTCGAGTTTTCTCCTATGAAATATGGGATGCTCTTTAATGCTGTAACTGGGACTTGATTTTGTGCATCGAGGATGAGTGGGTTACTTCTAGTGAAGGTTACATAGGGGTTGGGTGGTTTTGCCTTTATTATTGGCCTAAGAACCCTTGTTGATAAGATAAATGGCCTACTAGTGGGAGGTATTGAAAATGTTCTGTTTGGTGGAGATGGAGACCTTTGAGTTCTTCTGCCCCTTCTCCCTATGTCTAGGGACAAGTGGAGATAGATTAAACAATCCTTCTTCTCTGGTTCTTGATCTTGTCTGAATCCTTCCCAATGAATCTGCTAAGCGGGGGATGATGGAACTAGTGGACTCTAATCCATTGGAGTCACCAGATGTGAAATTTGAAAGCTTCTTAAAATCTAAAAACTTATAGCAAGTGCACATCAATCTTGTTGCAATAAAGATGGAGACCTCTTGGTCCCCACCGAATGTGCCAAAACTGTTAGGTCAGAATCACACCATCGTTGAGTTCTTGCAAATAGAAGGGTTGAGTCTCTCAGTGTGATTGCACAAAATGGAGCATGTCTCAAAGTGTGGGAATTTGATATCGAGAGAGCTCTCCGAATGAATGTCGGTTCCTATTCCTCTATTTAGGTGCATACAAATAAATTGTAGAGGATATATTCTAATACCTACTCTATCTTGCCAAGGATACAAGGTGGAGAAGATGCGAGAAAATAAACCTAATCTAACAAGGTGATACACCAAAATAATGTGGAAAAACCATTTTGAAATTTAAAATAGACCATAGAAGTGCAATGAAAACACCATACATAGATAACCAAACTATAATGGGAGATCATAAGACAACAATGAACACATGAGAGGGTTGAGAATCATCCACATACATATATTATTTCTCCAAAGTTTATACAGTACATTACAATAGCCAAGAGGCAAAACTTTTTATAAAACTTTAATGGGAGGTTTGGAAAACTCCACAAATTCACTTGCAAACAAGGAAAGAAGGGAGGGTGCAAAATAAATGTCCAACCCTTTACAATGAGCCAAGCTCCCTTTTTTATAAATGCATTGAAAGGAGAACAAGAAAAGAGGCAGGAAACTTGATTATGGAGCCCAACTACCAGTCATCAATGCCCGTGAAAATATGCCCACAATCTGTTGAGTTCACCACTCTATTTCTATTTGACATGTTAAAGAAGTAAGAACGGTGGATCAAATAAAACCTAATCTATTTGTTGGATCAATCAAATTGCATATTAATAGCATGAAGATTTTTTCCCATTTTTCACCCACCTATCCTTGTCAAAATTAAAGTTTTGGGTCTCCATTGAGTAGACGAGGTCGAGACCCTTCTAATGGAGACAATTTTTTTGAATTTCTAGCACTATATTGAAAGATATGTCCATTTGAATGTTTGAGATGGATCCATACAAAAATGGTGAAAATGAGTTTTAGTATAACGGGTCTGCGGGCACGAAATTCACTTTACACCTTTTCCAAAATAATTACAGAAATGCAAAATTCCCGACAACTCTGAAATTAATTTTTGTTAAAAAAAATCTTCGGGCCCCGCCATGGTCAGCATTTTCCATTTGGGAGAAAATTCCTCCCCGGGCCCGCTCACCCGCACATAATTTAGGCCTCACACGTGGCTCCTTGGGTGTCAGCAGAGGTGTGGCTCATTTTTACACTTTTACACCTTTCGAGTGAAAAATATCGAATTTCCTTAGACGACCCACCTTCCTACCTTGAATTTAAGCATGGCCATGTGTAGAACTAGCACGTGTTTGGGGAGCACTTTTTTATTTACCTTTGAAGATATGCCAAGCTGACGCGTGGCTCCTTCCACAAGTCTATGATACCTTGCTGATTCGGGCCAATGCCTTTCTTGAACCCTAGATATGTGGAAGCCTCGTGCTCATTTGAGTCTCTAATTTGGGCTCTTACTTAAGCAATTTGGGTCTGCTGCCATTTGAATTCTATTGGACCCTGATCACCTAGAGAGCTGGCGCAATTTTGAGTCCCTGCCCTAGGCTCTTACTTTCAAAATTACGTCAAGCTAACATGTGATTCTTTCCACTCGTTTGGAAAATTCAATGGCTGGGTCTGTCCCTTTTCGGGCCTAGGACACATGGAAGCTTCACGCTTGTTTGGGGAACCACCCTTGGCATCGACCCTTGAAAGTGCTTTGTTGAAACACGTGTCAGCTTCCACCGTATCTTCCATACTAAACCAATTTGGGCCTGCTCTAAATTGTTTGTGAAGCCCAAAGTCTTTGAGCCTTTCCTGGTTTCTGTCTAAAGATCCTCTAGCCTTCTTGATGTTGTTTGCCTCCCTTGAGCCTGTAGTTTCTTCATTTCTAATTTCACCTATAACCTGACTGTCGAATTTTAAAAAAAAGTAGGCTCGTTCGATGTAAATTCCCCTTATAATTCTTCCTATATAGGGTTGGGTTTCATCATTTTTTCTATGGGGAAAAATTGAGATAACAGGAAGATCAGTTTAAGACAACATTCAGCATGAAATGGGGCACATATGGTTAAAAGAAGATGCCATTTGGATTGTCCAATGCCACAACAATGTTTCAGTGAGCTATGGATATGGTGTTCAAAGGCTTAATCAACGAGATAGTGCTGATATATCTAGATGATATCACTATCTTCTCAAAGAATGTGGCAGATAACCTCTTCCACCTCAAGCAAGTAATTTATTAGTGTAGAGGGTTTGGACTATCATTGAATCCAAAGAAGTGTGTATTTTTGGCACATGAAAGCAAGTTTTTGGGCCACATTGTCTCAAGAGAAGGGTTAAAAATTGATTGTGAAAGAGTTGAAGCCATTAGAACACTTCCATTGCCATGTCCCAAGAAATATCTCTAATGCTTTTTGGGAAGGATAAAATATGTCCGCAGATTTGTGTGCTTGATTTTTCCACTCTTGTGAAGCCTTTAATGACAGAAGAAGGAGAAAAGAGTTTTCAGGCTATCAAGTACGCAATATCACAATCCCCAACTCTTATTAACCTATTCTTTTCAAAGGACTTCATGTTGTATGATTTTGGAGGGTCAGATACAATCTTAGATTTCTTGGTTCATCCTAATAAAGAAGGTTCAGAACAACCAATAAAATTCTTTAGTCAGAGCCTGGAATATTATGAAGTAATGTACTCTTTTATTGAGAAACATGTTCTTGTTTTCATTAGGAGTTTGAAGAAGTTAAAAAACTTGATCTCGAACAAAAAGATTCAACTACTAGTGTCTCGTGTTGGTGTCAAGGAATTTCTTTTGAACAAGGATTTGAATGAGAAGAGAGCGTGTTTGATCACTTGGGTAATGGAATACAATATTGAAGTAAAAGTGACCATGTTGGTCCATGGAAAAGGTCTATGTGAGAAGCTCACTTCCAAACAATGAGATGAGTGAATAGATGAAGAAGAGGTTGTCCTACTACTATAAAATGAGCTGAAGCAGCCAGCTAATGATGCTCCCATTGCATGTTGGACTCAATACTTGGTGCATTATCTCTAGATAGGTTAGTGCCCTCCGGAAATGAGAAAAGAAAAGAAAAGGTACTTTAGATTACAATCCCTTCCATATGTGCTTGTTGACAGTGTTTTGTTCAATAGGGACATCAATGGTTTCTTATTAAGGTGCATTGGGACAATCCAAGTTGAGAAGATATTACATGAGTTCCATGATGGAGAAGCAGGAGGCCATTTTGCTCCATAGGAAACAACCCTCAAAATTATGAAATCTGGTTACTATTGGCCTATAGTGTTTAGTGATTGCTACTCATGGATCAAGAAATGCAAGAAGTGTGTATTCTTCATATAGAAAGCAAGATTGGTAGCCCTGTCCCTTCGTCCAATTTCAGTAGATCAGCCATTCGTGCAATGGGGATTAGAGTTCATTGGAGTAATCAACCCAAATTCAAGTCAAGGCTGCAAGTGGATACTCACAACGACCAACTATTTCACCAGGTGGACTGAAACAATGGCACTTAAGGAGGTAAATGAATCCAGCATCTTGTATTTATATGAAGGGATAGTCACAATATTTTGTGCCCCTGCTACTATCATATCAGAAAATGCATTGGCATTCCTTGGTGCAAAGATCACTAAATGGGTTTTCAAGAATGGTGTATACCTCAACACCTCTTCAAACTATTACCCTCAAGGTAATGTCCAAGCAGAGTCCACAAACAAGAACTTACTGAGGATCATTAGAAGGAATCTTGATGAGAATCAGAGAACTTGGCACACAAAACTCAAATCAGCTCTTTGGGCAAATAGGGTCACACCCAAGAGTTCTACAGGTAGCTCTCCATTCAAGCTTATATAGGGGAAGGAAGAATTTCTTCCAATATCACTTGAGTTTCCAACATTAGAACTCATGAAACAACTGGAACTAGCTGAGTTTGAGCCTATGGAGATCAGGTATGCAGAGATGATGGAGTTAGAAGAAGCAAGAGAACATGTAATGTAGACCATGGAGAAGGATCAACCGTTGATCAAGAATAGATTTGACAAGGAAGCTAAACCAAGGACATTCCAAGTTGGAGACTTGATACTAAAATGGGATACAGAATGTGCAAATCCAGATAGGCATTCCAAATTTGATGCCATTTAGAGTGACTCCTACATGATCATTGAATGCAAAGGTAGCAATGTATTCCGACTAGCTAAGTTGGATGGTGAAGAATAGTAGATTCCAGTCAATGGAATCTATCTCAAACATTGCTACTAGAAGGAGAAGTCTCACCCTTGTACATATTAGTCTAGGATTTACAATTCCTCCAAGTGTGTATGTGCATTGTCTCATTGTAGTATAAGTTTCATTTACCTAATTTCTCTGTCTCTTGTTATGTTGCTCCAAGGTTGTATCATTGTACACTTCAATGTTCCTCCGAGTGAATGTTGTAGCGGTCTATTTCAGAAACAGGTGAAAACCCCAGGTCAAGGATTTTTTCTACTCTCAGAAATATCATCTTTAAGATTTTCTTATGAAGATTGAGAGCGCAGACAGAGGGGTAGGTTCAGGGTCACCAAGTGCAAGCATCAGATTCAAGTTTCTAGAACAAGATCAGTATCAGGCTACCATCCATGACTCTTTTCCCAATGGATACAACAAGGCAGCTAATCCGTTCACCTAGTAGGCAGGTGATCCTGCGAGTCGCCAAACTATTATCCTAATTGCCCCCCCCCGAGAAAAAATTGGTCGAATGCAACCTTGCATAGAAGAAACAAAGGGGTTGGCTCAGTCATGTGGACTCACATTCGATCCCAAAATTAAGTCTGGAAATGAGCAAAGCAAAGGAACCATAAAGGGCGCCACGTGCCTCATCGGCACAACTCTAAGGGTAGAATCCATAGCGGGGTCCCCAAGCAAGCACATGATCTCCACGTGGCAAAAGTCCAAATAGTTTACACTGGCAGTTGAAAATTCTTTACAGGGACAAATCCTGTGGAATCCTCCATGCGTCCCAACGGCGCACCCCCAAAGGTCAAGTTCAGAGCAGGGTCTCCAAATGTGCATAGGGCTCCACATGTCTAGGGTCCAACAAGTTGCTCCTAAATGGGTAGGAAAGATAGAGTCATCCTTTGAAAATTCCAAGGCCAACGAAGGAAACCACACGTCATCTCAGGGCAACTTCAAAGGTGAGACCCAAAAGGTAGGTCCCAAACATGCGTCAGCCCTCCATGTGTCTAGAGTCAAGCATATTGCTCCTCCAACTGGAAGGGACTAAGCCAAAACACAAGGAAATGAAGGGGTGGCCTGCGGATGATGCCAAGTGTCCAACTGTCACAATTTTGGGAGCTAACTACAAGGGTCTCACCTGTAAAGGTGTTTTCGGTATTATATATAGTGGACCCCCTTATTCCAAACACTGTAAAGGAACGATTTATTACACTGTCCACTCGTAGGCCCTACTCGGCTATTTGTAGGTAGCAGGGTCATCTTTCTTTGCTTCTTGGTCTAGATGAAACGCTTAATTTTTACCCACATTCGATAACCAAAAGACTGGTCCCCAAATGAACTGAGCACATCCATCATTGCGACACAGCCTCGGTCCGAGTTTTTGGTTTCCTTGGATTATCATGAACCCATATGGTTTTCCGAGCTTGCAGGTTCACCATGAACTTGGAGGTGATCTGATGTCTCAACTTTGCACTTTGGTGGTTTCTTGGATTTCCAAAGTAACCCTCTAGAGGCAAGAACCAAACGTGCTACTTTAGTCATTTTTCTCCTCACAATGTCCTTCGATTCTTGAGGTACCATAGTGTCTCTGCCAACATGAGGGGGCGTATTTATTGAAAACATACACCACAAATACAACATAACTGCAGATAACAAAACGTGTCAAATACGGCGCAAATACAAAATTGTCAACAAAGAAGTGGTGACAACCTCGTTGTAGGTGACTCATGGGGCTAAGACACCAAGATCTTGCACTGGTAAGCCTCCATGTAAATCATTGTGAGCCTTAAGTTAACATGCCTGACCCTCAATCATAATGTATCCATATCCTTTGAGTTTCAATATAGCTCAGAATTGATTCGGAAGAACACTTTTTGGGAAGCACATCGACAACGGCTTGCCAATGTCTTCCTTGACATGTTTCTTTCTACCAATCTAGAATGTGTCAGGATTGGCACCTTGACAAAAAGATGGATTGATGAAGGCTAAGTCCCCATTTTCATAAACCAATAGGGAACATAGTCAATGATGTGTAATAGTCATTGTAGTGAGACTTTTTCATTAACATCTGTCACGGAAAAGTGACCAAAGGTTGTTAATATTAATAATGGTTGCAAAAAGATAGTCCATATTTCTTCTACCTCCTCTAAGTATTCGTATATATTGTGAGGAGGGGGAAATTTTCAAAAGGTTGGACACTCTTTCTTTGCACCCTCCCTTCTTATCTTCCATGCAGGCGAATTTGTCGAGTTTCAAACTTCCCATTCCAATTGTAATGCAATCTCGCCTCTTGGCCAGTGTAATGGACTATATGAAATTCTTGGAGCAATAGAATAAGTCTGTGGATGATTTCAACCCTCTCTTATGTTTATTTCCATCTTCTTGATATCTCATTGCAATTTTGGTCATCTGTGCATGAATAGTGTACCACGTTTTTAATGGTTTGTGTTTAAGGGAAATGCAAATGTTCAACATTCCTTTGGTGTATCACCTCTGTTAGATTAAGTTTAATTTCTTGCATCTCCTTAACCCTATCTCCTTGGCAAGTTATAATAGGTTTTAGAATAGACCCTCTATGAATTGTATGTGTGCACCTGAACAAAGAAATAGGAACCAGCCTCCCTCCGGAGAAATCTCTCATTTCGCAAAGTCCCACACTTTGAGAGAGGCTCCATGTTATGCAATCACACTAAGAGTCTCAACCCATTGAGTTGCAGACTTCAGGGATGTTGTGATTTTGCATTAACATATCCTATACAAAGAATTGAATGATAAGGTCACTCGCAACTAGATCTCTAGATCTAGATATGTGGTCCCACATATCTATGGCGTCGGGTTGATAATAAAGAGTTATGCGCCTTGAGGTCTCTTTTCTGCTAAGAGTGCCTATGAAATCTCCTTTGTGTGACTTACAAAAGTGTGGGCTATTGGCAACATAAAGAGAATACAAAAGGCACATTAAGATATTGAAGCTCAATTTCATGTGCTACCAAGACAAACGTTTTCAAACAAATGCACAATCACAATTGTTTAAGTGGAGTGTCAATAAATTTAAGTGAAGGAGTCCTCTTTATGGATTTATGGCTCCAACATTCAAAATAAATGCCTAATCATACTCATTTGGTTCTGGAGTGGTCCACATGATAAGTGTTTCTCATGAGCAAGTAATTGGAATCTCTTTTCAATTTACTTTTGAATAACTATTTGGAATATCATCATTATGTTTTTGGAGCATAATTTTTCTATTTTAGATTTTCATAGGCATTCACTTCAGCAGAAAAAATTATACTCTTTTAGTGATCGCGGATGAACTCTATTCTACCATATGTTTATTTGAGAAATGGTGGCATGCGAGGACACTTATATTGACGGCGAATGAAAAAAAGAATTTGCTGTCTATATTTGTCTCTTATGGATAAATTACAAACCAAACCCGATATATATTCTCAAGGCCTCGCTGTTACTAATTCCAGTGAAAGGAGAGGGAAAAACTAAGGTTCTTGGATTTTCCTATCCTATAGAAACGTTTGCTTTACAGTAGTGGGTAATATGGCAATTTTGACGGCTGCATGAATTTTTTTGACAGTTTAACGATTAAGTTTTTATGGGTGCGGGCCAAGATTATCACTGATTTTCAATGTGTTGCACATGGATTTGAATAGTTTTAATTGGATTATTTTATTACCTAATTTGCGTAACGTACTATATTTATTTGTATTAATTTGCAAACCTAATAAAATGCAAATATATAATTACTGTAGGATGTGTCTTATTTGATCTGAAATTCAATTTATGGCGACGAGCATTAAACAAATTAAAAATATACAAAACGTACGACATTAAAACAAATAATACCACTAATATAAATACCAGTCTCTCGTCCATACATAAATAAAGACATTGAATAATTCCTACGAAATTTATTTTGAAGACGATAATAAGCGAAAAAAACTGAGCAAGATAATAACAAATGAGCGACAAATCAGAATAAGAACCAGGAAACACTGAGCAAGGTAATAACTAACGAGTGAAAAATCAGGAAAATACGCACTTGTAACTAAAATAGTTCAAAACGATGTTGAAGATAGAGTTAAATTCGGGAAAAAACATTGCATATAATTGCCCAATTTGGATACATCATTTGTATACGCATTGAAGACAATCAATACAAAAGAAAACAGATACGGTTGAATTGGAAAAAGAACATTAGAACAAAAGACACGGAAATATTCGGTCTGCAAAACACATGGAATACAGATCTGAGAAGGAAACGAAATGAAGAATCAGAAGAGAAGGCCTCTGCACATAAAGAAAGACAAGTGTGGACATAGGTTTATACGAACAAGGGCATATCCAAGAAGGCCATCGTAGAAGTCTTAGAGGAAATTACAATATTTAAAACAGAGCATCCAATCACCGCAACATAGATTTTCAAAGGTTTTAAAACCAAAAGCTTACAATTACCTAAATTTTAGTAAAATATAGGGACCAAATACTCTCCTAATTCGGTAGACGAACACATTATTTCAGCTTCCAAATTCGACGGTACAAAATTCACGAACTATTTACATAAAAAATACACATAAAATCTCATACCCCAGGTTCGTAGCAAACAAAAATAAAACTACTATCATAATTCATTCCACAGCAGTATTTGTCAGAGCTCATGCATAGTGAATTACAGAGAGATGAAACATCCACAGGAATTAAAAAAAGTAACATAAATAAAAGAACACCTACCACACCAAATTAAGAGCTCCAAGCGAGTCTGTATGGCTGCTACAAAGTAAACAGCGACTGTAAAATCCCCTTTCAAACGAAGATACAGATGCACAAATCAAATACTAAGCTCCTATATTATGAAATGAAGTATAGCTTAAAACAATAAACAACGTTGCCTAAAAAAAATTAAACCATCACGGAGGAAACAATAAATCAATTTTAGGAAAATGTGAATTTTTGACCCTAGAATTATCGAGCAGATTAATTATTTTAAAAAAATTCTTGTCAAGAACTCTTTGTACTAGGAATGAGTACTAGATATCCAAGATTATAAATATCCAACACATAAAAATGGAAAGAGGAAACCTTTTTGGATGGATCATTGGAGGGGGAAGAAAATTAAATTAGATCTAACAAATTTGTGTTCATGGAAGGATAGATATATATAAGATATGTATGTTAGTTTCTTAAGATGATACATGGAGAATTTCAGAGAATAATTTTTAAAAATTATATTATTAAATGTTTTATATGTATTAGAAATGTGAAACCATGTTTAATAGAATATACGGTTTCAAGTGTAATGTAATGAGTAGTCTATTTTTAAAGTTTAATCTTAGCATTTAAATTCATTTAATTAATACGACAAAAATGTTCTCTTAATTTTGAGTTCTATTTTATCTAAATAAAGTTTAATTCTTGTTTTTTTTGTTAACAAACAATTGATAAATTGTAATTTACGAAAGTAGAATTGAAAGCCAATTTTAAACACATATATTTTATGAAGACCAACAGAATATTGTATATTGACGGGTGGCATCTTTTATTAATCAATAGATACATTATAGATAAGATAAAAAAAATTATTAACCATATGATTAATACCTCTCAACAGATTTCAAATTTACATATTTATTATATTTACACTAAAATATATTCACACAAATATAAAAATACAATAATATATATTTAAGTTGAAGACGTTCCCCCTATATTTAGATTTAATTTAGAAAAGACTCTTTGGTTGTTTATGGCATGGAGTTAAATTTGATGAACGGTTGGAGGTTTTTGTCTCGAATAAAAAAACAACGTGAAGAATAGGGAACAAGTGCATCATTATTGGTCTTATCTGGAGATTATGAGGCAGACGCCCATGGGCCCATACCACACCCCCAGGGTTGCGCCACATTTCACACAATTCAGCCGGCTGAAATCCATCAAAAAAAGGGCTTAGAATAACATCACTAGGCCAAAGGAGTTTTCACGAATTTTATCAATTATGGTTTTAAGAAAACTGTAGGGTTATATCAGCAACATAAAATCATTACACAACTAGAGAAACCTGAAGAAGGATCTTGTTCAATGGCGGAAACAATAGCAGTTCAGCCACTGGTCTCAGTGCAATGCTTGGAAAATGAGACATCAAGCGCCTTTCCCTTGTTGTAACGTCCACCTTAAATGACATTCTAGGAACACGTTAAAAATCCTAAACACTTAACCTGAAAGTTGCGGAAAATAAATTCTTTTGTTTAAGTTAGAAGGTTACAAGGTTGTCACCCCTTACTGTGCACTTAATTTATTTACATTAATAATATTTACTTTACAAAGCATGGACTAGGCCTAAGTTGAATGATTAAATATTTTTGATTTATCTCTAAGGTCAATTTATTAACATTCAACTAGGAAGGTGCCATAGTTTAATTTACACGGTTAAATCCTTTCTCCTCTTTAACTAACATTCCCAACCCAATACTTTACCTTACTTAGCTACTATAGTTCCATTATTTAAATAACTTAAAAGTCAATTTCATTACTTTTCTAAAATACACTAGGAACTAGATTAGTGAGTTTGCACACCAAGGTAATTAAATGGTCCCATTCACCCATCTACACACACCTTTAATTCTTATTTAAAACATCCATAAAAATATATTTCTACTAAAAAAATGCAGGGTTGATCCTCAACCCTTGGATCAATTTAATTATGGCCACTAGATCTTAGGGATTCTAAGCTAACTATAAATATCCTTATGAATCTTTATTTAATCTCTTTCTTTACTCAAGTTTCCTCATTTGGTCACTTTTCCTTCATTGAATTGCTAGTTTGGAGAGACGGAAGCCATGAGAGCAAGAAAGGAAGAACTATGGAGAATTCTACAAGGAAATCAAGCTTAGTTTAGTTAAGATTGTAGGTTTATCATTGTAATTTACTTTATTCATGAATTGAAGGGGGTTTGGACTTTTCAAATCTAGTTTTATTACAAAACCATTTTTATTTGGAGTTCTCCATTTGGGGGAAACCCTACCTCTATTAATATATAAAATTTTGTGTACTTTGAATTTACCATTAGAAGATTTTATTTGCTTAAACAAGGAGATTAGCCATTATAGGTTTCCTGGAGGTTTTCTCTAATTTTTTACATGCTTAATTTTTTTTTGTGACCAAGTTAAAATATGCATAGGTGTGGATTTACATTTTCTGTAGAAAGTAATAGAACCACCGCCCTACCTGGGTGAAAATTCATGAACCGCCGAATTTCTAGAGTGATAGTTTTGAGACCACCACCTTTCCTGAGTGAATGTTATGAGACCGCCACTCTGTATAGAATGGCAGTCTAGTTCCTTAGAAACAGAACCTTAAAACTGTATATTTCCAAAAAAAAATTTTTACTAAAGTGTTCTAAAATTCGTTTTGAGCTTGATTTTATGTGCCTGAAGTTTCTAGTTGTAATAATTAGTTCTATTTATTAATTTCTTAGTTACAATTACTCTTTTTAAAGCATTATCTATTGCAATAATAACCACAACAAATACAATATCATTTCCATTTTTTTCAATAAATTTTCTTACAAGTCCAGAAGCAAAAAGGATCTAAATCTACTTCTAATATTGTTATTTTTACTTACTACAAAATGCAACGTTTCAATAATGACAATATACTTCAATTTTGTTGTATCCTTCCATTTTCACTACAATTTATATGTTCAAAATATCTATAACAACTTTTTTATACATTCAATTTTACTATGTATACATTAATTGCATCTTACAACTTCTATATTCCCTCTTTCTCATTTACAATAATACAACTTCACAATAAAGATAAACTTTATTTTCGCATTGAGAAAAGCTCATTTTCTTTAAAACAAGGAAATTCTTTTCTCACAATACAATCAAAACTAAGATTCTAAGAATGATTTACATTTTGGTCCATTTCTTTCCATATCACAAATTAAAGAGAAGGAATATTTCACAACTCTTCAATGAACTACTTCAAATAATATTACTACTTACAAACCTACATCTCCCTTAAACAAAATAAAATAATACAAATCTTCCACCTTGAGTGGGAATAACAACAAGGATTTATCAGAAGAAAGGATTTCTTGAGGACACCAACAATGCTCCATGTTTCACATCACCAGGAACAGAGCTCCACCATGCTACATCTGGTCACAACAAGAAGGGGTGAGAGGCAATACTCTCCACCCAGCCAATAATTCTAATGAGGAGAAAAAGGCATCCTCCTCGTTGGCCCCCGAGCCCCAACCACAATGCAATGTAAAATGGAACCAACTCATGACAACTAAAAAAGATTCCATATCACAATAAAAAAATTCACAACCATACTAGAACACAAACAATACAACTACAATCACAAGAAGGAAAAACAACAAAATATACGAGGCTTCAAAATGCAAAACCTAAAGTAACAAGATCTATGGGGAGGTCACTTAAGGCTCCCAATGGGAAATGGGTGCCCACATTAAAACCCTCCAATAAAATTCTCAAAACCCCTACACACTCTTATTCCTCCCTCAATAACTTCTTATGCCTCCCACATTCTCTTATGCCTCCCTACAATCTCTTATGGCCTCCTCAACAAAATAACCAAGAAATGCAAGAAATTTCTTGTCCACGGTCGAGCACCCAACCCAACTCCCTCCAAAACATGAAATAAAATCTTATTCCTCCCCACATGTAAGATCACCGTATTCCCCTTCTACACCACACTTAGGAAATCTACCCAAGAACCCAACAAGCACTCAGAAACACTCAAAAACACACACATATGTATATAAAACAAAAGAAACCATTTGAAAAGAGTTTAGCTCCTACCTTTCCATGGTAGATCTTGATCCAAGAGCCACACACAATGCTTCTTCAAGCCCAAAAACATCACTAAGAAGCTCCAAAAAATCCACAATCACTCCAAAATACTCTAACTCACAAAAATGCAAGAGCATAAAGAAATCAAGTTACCCCCAAACAGGTAAAAGAACTTGAATAAATAGAGAAGGGAGAGAGGAGGATGAGCTGGCTCCATGTAGGATGCCACATCGGTCATCGTAAAATCCATCTCACAAGTCAAACCTCAACCCCAATGCACCATAAATTGGTGGGTGAGAGGAATGAAAATTTACTTACACACATAAACCAAACCCACACCCCCTAAGGACAAACTTTAATTTCAAGAAAGAAAGTGCAATAATATTTTACCTTTTTATCTTTCTTAATACACACAATGGGGTCTATTTTTGACCCCCCAACCCATAGGTAGGGTTGGTATAGAAACTTAAGAGGTGTGGGAGAAGTTTTGACTTGTCCCACAAGCCTAAAAAATTTGTCCCTAAGACGAAATTCGAATTTCCGTGAAGCGTTAGAGTGTACAACACTAAAGATCAAAAGCACTCAAATTACAACATGTAATCCATGAGCCATATAATCTAATAAATTAATTATTTTGACCCATTATTAATTAATTTAGTAAACTAATTAATTTACTAATCTAGACATAAATCAAGTGATTAAAAAAATGGGAATAAATCATTATAAAATCACATACAAAAATCAAATCAAGGAAACTAAATTAAAGTATAACACATAACGACTTGGTCACAATAGGAGGTGATCCCCCCATGGGGAGCCCCTAACAAAAAATCAACACAAACACAACAAAATACTGGTTGCCATGGTGACCCTTGGTTAATTCATCTAGCATCCCAATGTGATTGGTCTCAAGTCACCTCGTTGTTTTTTGTGACATGTTTACCTGCAAAACACATAACACCTTCTTCGGCCTCGTGACTCCATCAAAAACATCTAGAATAAAATATACAATATAAATTCACAACCATCTATATATGAATCAAAACAACTTCTAAGCAAGTAACTATTTCATTTCCAATTTATAACAACATCTCGATTCCACATTTCATCAATATACATAGGATCATAAGGTTAGCTCAATTGTCTAGATCTACTTAATATGACGAAATAGAGCATGTCATATATATATATATATATATATATATATATATATATATATATATATATATATATATATATATATAACCATGTCAACAACATATCAACATCCATATAAAATGTCTCTAATAATCCACAAACATCATACATCAATCGAAATCAACAACATTCCAGTATCTCTAACATCTAACATCATGCTAAGTCAAAAATCTACAATAGTATCTATAAGTATAGTCGAAAATATAGAAATCAATAGAAAAAAGTGTCAAAGGGAAGTGGGCACTACATCCCCCTCCCCTTAGAATCAACTTCCTCCTAGAATTCATTGGAATAGGTGTGAAAACTTGACTCATAACAATGTAGCATCCTCCCATGTAGCTACAGTCTCATCATATCTGTCCCACTAGACTCGAACCTAGTCAATCTCTCTTCCTCGAAGGCCCAGGGTCTTGTGCTCTAAAATTCAGATAGGTTCCACCAGCACCTGCCCCTGATCCTCCACCTATAAGGAGGTCCAATCTAATACATGAGAAGGGTATGCAATATATCTCCTAAGTACAGAAACATGAAACACATTGTGGACGCAAGACAAGCTAGGTGGCAATGCTAGACAATAGGCCAAAGGGATGACATGCTCCAAAATCTCGAAGGGACTCACAAATATAGGAGTAAGCTTAGAAAATTTTCCATAATGGATAGGTATCTTAGGTGGTGTGATATGAAGAAACTCCTTCATGCCCAACTCATAACTACAATCTGCCCTATGTTGATCCACATACTTCTTCTTCCTATCTCATGCCTCCTACGATATTTGTCTGATCATAACAACTTGCTACTCCATGCCCTATAGTAAAGCTGGTCTAGGAGAAAACCTATCCTCTAACATGTCCCAACTTAGAGGTGTCCTGCACTCCTTGCTATATAAGTCCTTACAAGGAGCTATGCCTATCCAACTCTTGAAACTATTATTGTAGGCAAACTCCACGAAGTAAAAATACTCCTCCCATCTCGACTGATGATGCATAACGTACATCCTAACCATGTCCTCCAAAATCTAATTCACCCACTCAGTCTATCCATTCGTCTTAGTGTGATAAGTTGTGCTGAAATTGATGTTCTTTCCAGAAGGGAGAAGTGTACAAAGGATCACGGTCACAAATGATCTTCCATAGAATGCCATGTAACCTGACGATCTCATCAAGATCAACTTGTACCACTGCACTAGATTTTTAGGTGGTCTTCACCAAAGAGAAATGAGAAACCTTCGTTAATTTATCCACCGTGACCATGATGGTGTCGTGGTTGTATCTCGACGTCGGTGACCCAACTATAAAATCAATGGAAATGGTGTCCCATTTTCACTCCATTATGGCGTGAGGAAAAATAAGGCCATCCAAATGCATATGCTTGACCTTCACTTTCTGACACTCTAAACAAGATGACATAAACTTAGCCATGTCTTTCTAAAGTCCTCTCCAATGGTACAATTGTCTTAAGGTGGTGTGCATCTTCTTCGCTCTTGGATGGGCTAAATAAGGTGCATGATGAGCCTTTGTAAAAATTTCTTGTCTAAAGACTCCATCTCTATGAACATAAACCTAACATCTATAACAGAGAAGGCCATATTTCTCTAGTGAAAATCCATCAAAATTCATCTGAAGGGGTCTCTGAGACTCAATCTCTTCTTTGGCTGCAAGGTAGAAGCTGTCATGTGGAAGATGTTGTAAGATCTTGCTTTGTAAATCTATACCCACTGAAGTGGCCATAGCCACATGTCTTCATCTACTCAAGGCATCTGTAACCATGTTCTCCTTCCCCATCACATGCTCTATCTCCATATCGTACTCACAAAGTAATTCCATCCAACATCGCTGATGAGCGTTGAGGTTGGGCTACATGAAAAGGTGGTGAAGAATCAAGTGATCAATCCTGAGTGTCAATCTCTAGACAGGAAGGAAATGTCTCCACCACACTAACCACTCTACCCTTCTACATCAACACACCTCCAAGTCCTGCTAAAGAAGCATTTTTGCAAATGAAGAACTCACCTTGAGGATTTGACACTACAAGAATAGGCATTGCCATGAGATATTCCTTCAGTGTCCTAAAGTCCTGCTCACATTTATTTGTCCATACAAACTTCTTCCCTTTCTGTTGAAGGGAAGTGATGGGGTGCGTAATCTGAGAAAAGACATAAACAAACCTTTGGTAGTATCCTTCCAAACGCATGAAGCTGCACACCTCAGTCACACTAGTGGGTCTTGGTTAATCCATAATAGCTCAAATATTGAAATTATTGACTGTAATACCTTCCCTAGAAATGATGTGGCCCAAATATTTCACCTCTGCCTGAAAGAACACACACTTCTCCAAGTTCCCATATAGTTGTTTCTCACAAAGAAACTAAAGAACCTGAAAAAGGTGCTCCTCATGCCCCTCACATGTATGTGATTATATCAGAATGTCATCAAGGAAAATGAGCACGAAGTAATGCAAGAATGTCCTAAATACCCCATTCATCAAACTCATGACCACTGCGAGGGCATTTGTCAGACCAAAAGGCACCAATGTGAACTTGTAGTGTCCATATCTCGTACGGAAGGTGGTCTTATGAATATCTACCTCTGTGATCCTCAACTGATGATACCCTGACTTAAGATCTATCTTAGAGAATATTTTGGCTCCCTTCATCTAATCAAATAAATCATCAATGCACGGAAGGGGATAACGATTCTTGTTTGTTACTTTGTTCAGCTGGTGGTAATCATTACACAACGGTAGATATCCATACTTCTTCTTTATAAAAATGACCATTACACCCTAAGGGGATACACTAGGATGGATTAGGCCTTTCTCAAGAAGGACCTCAAGTTACAACTTAAACTCATAGATCTTATGGGTAGTCATTTGATAAGGTGCTTGTGAGATAGGATTTGTGCAAGAAACAAAATCTATGTGAAAATCTATCTCATGTGGGGGAGGTAACCCTTGTAGTTCCCTTAGAAAGACATAAAAAAACTCTCTCAAGATGAGATGGTCATCAAGGTATGGCCCACAAGACTCATCCTATGATCTTTCATTAACCGTAACAACATACATCTGGAAACCTCGTCGCACACACTGCTTAAGTTGCATAGCAGAGATGGTGTAGATGGAAACATGCCTCCTAACTCATGCTATCACAAAATAAACTCCCAGATCATCTATACAAGCAATAGTCTTATGGTAAGAGTCCACTCTAACTCTGTGTGTAGACAACCAGTCCATGCCCAATATGACTCCATATGAACCCAAGAGAAGGATTCAAAGATCCGAGGTAGTGGTGAAGGGACGCAAATCCACTACACACCCCTTAACTAAGGAGTCTACAAAAATCTTGGCTCTATAAGCCATTTCAATGTCCTAACTAAGACCCTGCCTAAATTTCATCATCATGTAACACTCTACTATGGATGGTGGAATAAAATAATCTGATGAACCAGAATCAAAGAAAATGGAGGTAGGAATACCACAAATTCTACCTGTTGTCTCTATCATACTACTCTAATGCTCAATCTGGCAGTTCTCAACTACTACATATATCTGATGACTACACCCCATGTCACCAATAGTAGAATCTAAAATTTTTGTCTTACCCTTGTTACTAGGGTTCTGTGAGTGAGCACTCTCTCCAATGATGTATAATAATGCCAAAACCATAACAGCTTCCTGGTCCTGTCCAATGAGATGCAGTTCCAACCAGTACTCTAGAGGTCTGTGTTGTGGATCTTGATGATCCGGCTATGGAATGTTGAGGTCTCTACTACCGAGCTCCTATTTCCTAAGCTCTCAGCAACCCTGTGTCCTAATGAGACCCCTAGGATGATGTTGCATACTTTGTCCTCTCTATACATCAAACCTCTGAGTAGGTCTGAATGATGGACGAGTGTGCTACTATTGCTACTGTTGAGGTGGCTACTATGGTGGTTTGAAAGAAGAATGTACTAAACCCTATCCACCACAAGGAGTAGGAACTGACCCCCTTGATCTGTTATCCTGAATCTTCTAGATGATGCTCCAAACTTTGTCCCTGGCCTACTATGTCTTTCCTCGTGTCTCCTCTATAATATAATCCTTCTCCACGACTTGCACTGAGGTCTATGGGGAGTGAATTTACACCACACAACCGAAATCCAAATTCAGGCCCCTGATGAACCTGTTAATCCATACCTGCTCATCCTACACGTATTCGACATAGTGAAGTAAGTCTAGAAATTGACTCTCATACACCGTTACAGTCATATATTCCTTACGAATGTCATGGAACTCATATATCTTCTACTAAATAAACCTATGGGATAAGTACCTGCCCCTGAACTACTCCTCAAATAGCTCTCAGGTAACTATTTTTGAATCAATGTGGAGCTTGTGCTCCTTGGTCCTCGACTTGACACCTACTCCATCCCTTCTAAGATGGATCGCAATACAAGATTTCATGTTGCTAGTAAAAGGGAAAAGCTTGAAGCACCTGCTCAAGCTCACTAACAAGGCCTCTACATGAAATCCACCTATATCTCCAGAATAGTGAGATGGTCATATCTTCAGGATCTCCTTAATAAGGTTTGCATCTATCAACTGGAAACCCCTAGGCCTCTATGCATGCTCATCTCTACATCTAGGGCTCCGAGACCTATCCTTATGTTCTGAAACCATGTCTCCATGTCCTCTCTGTGGTGAATCTACTCTGGATGAATCCATGTGGGATTTCTCTTTCTTATATTCCTCCATGTGTCAAGGAGATGCATGAGCCTTAATAGATGTCTCCCTATCATGTTGGGTTGATCATCCTCCCAAGGACCCTACGTATAACAACATTGACATCCTGAAGCATATGTAAAATCTGGGGTAAAATGCCCACTACGGCCTGCTATGGAGGTGGCAAGTCTAGGTCTATGTGAAAGGACCCCTCATCTGGTCCGCTTCTCCTACACAAACCAAGGTGAGAGTTAGTTCATTATTCTAAGTTTTATTCCATTTTTCTATGTTTACTAAAATATACAATTTTTCAAAGAAGTAATTTTCTAGGTTTAGTATTGTTCTAGGTTTAATATTGTACTAGGTTCAATGTGCATGCCTTTTATTTTCCTATGTGCCCAAGGTTCTAAGATTTGAACCCACGGCTCTAATACCAAGTGTAACACCCACCTTAAATGAGGTTATAGGAGCACGTTAAAAACCTTAAACACTTAACCTAAAAGTTGTGGCAATTTTTTTATAATTTAAATTAGAACGTTACAACGTTTTCAACCCTTAGTTTGCACTTAATTTATTTACATTTATAATATTTACTTTACAAATTATGAACTAGGGCTAAGTTGAATGATTAAATATTCTTGATTTATCACTAAGGTCAATTTATGTGCCTTAGTTTAATTTACTTGGTTAAATCATTTCTCCTCTTTAATTAACATTCCTACCCTAATACTTTACCTTACTTAGCTACTACAGTCCCATTATTTAAATAACTTAAAAGTCCATTTCATTAATTTTCTAAAATACACTAGGAACTAGATTAGTGACTTTTCACACCAAGGTAATTAAATGGCCCCATTCACCCATCTACACATACCTTTGATTTTTATTTAAAAAATCTATAAAAGTATATTCCTACCAAACAAATGTATGGTTTATCCTCAACCCTTGAATTAATTCAATTGTGGCCACTAGATCCTAAGGATTCTAAGCTAACCCTAAATATCCTTATGAATCTTTATTTAATATCTTTCTTTACTCAAGTCTCCTCATTTGGTCACTTTTCCTTTATTTAATTTGTAGGTTGGAGATAAGGAATCCATGGAAGCAAGAAAGGAAGAACTATGGAGGAGTCTACAAGGAAATCAATCTTAGACTAGTTTAGATTATAGGTTTATCATTGTAATTTATTTCATTCATGGATTGAAGGGGATTTTCTTTTCAAATCTGATTTTATTACAAAACTATTTATATTTGGAGTTCTCCATTTGGGCCAAATCCTACCTCTATTAATATATAAAAGTTTGAGTACTTTGAATTTACCATTAGAAGATTTTATTGCTTTAAATAAGGAGATTAGCTATTATTCTTTTGTTGGAGGTTTCCTCTAAATTTTTACATGCTTAAAATTTTGTTTTGCCCAAGTTAAAATTTACACAGGTGCAGATTTATATTTTCTGTAGAAAGTGACAGAACCACCACCCAGAGCAAGCCTTTGGTCCTGGAACCACCGCCATACTTGGACAATGATTCAAGAACCTCCTCCTTACCGAAGCGAAAGTTCTGAGACCACTACCTTGTCTGAGAAGTGGTTACGAGATCTTCGCTCTGCACAAGGTAGAGGTCCTGTTCCTTAGAAATAGAATCTCAAAACCTGAGAATTCTGAAAAATAAAATGTTACTACAGTGTTCTAAAATTCATTCTGAACTTGATTTTATGTGCCTAAAGTTTTTCAATTGTAAAATTTAGTTTCATTTATTCATTTCTTAGTTAGAATTACTCTTTTTAAAGCATTATCTATTCCAATAATAACAACAACTACAAGATCATTTCCATTTTGTTCAATAAATTTTCTTACAAGTCCAAAAGTAAAAAGGATCTAAATCTACTTCTAATATCGTTATTTTTCATTACTATAAAATGCAACATTTCAATAATAACAATATACTTCAATTTTTTTGTCTACTTCCACTTTAACTACAACTTATATGTTCAAAATATCTATAACAACTTTATTCTACATTCAATTTTACTATGTATACAATATTTGCATCTTACAACTTATATATTCCTTCTTTCTCATTTAGAATAATACAACTTGACAATATAGATAAAATTTCTTTTCCCATTGAGAATAGCTCATTTTCTTAAAAACAAAGAACTTCTTTTCTCACAATATAGTCCAAGACTAAGCTTCTAAGCATGATTTACATTTTGGTCCATTTATTTCCATATTACAAATTAAAGAGAAGTGAAATTTCACAACTCTTCAATGAACTACTTCAAATAATATTACTACTTACAAAACTACATCTCCCTTAAACAAAATAGAATAATACAAATCTTCCACCTTGAGTGGGAATAACAAGAAAGCTTTATCACAAGTAAGGATCTCTTGAGGACACCAACAATGTTGCCTATTTCACATCACCTAGAAGAGAGATCCACCATGTCATTTGATTACGACAAAAAGGGGGGGAGGAGACACTCTCCACCCAACTAAGAATTCCAATGAGGAGAAGAAGCCATCCTCCTCATTGGCCCCCAAGCCCCAACCACATTGCAATGGAAAATGGATCAAACTCATGGAAACTAAACAAGCTTCCACATCATAATACAAGATTTTACAACCATACCAAAACACAAACAATACAACTACAATCACAAGAAGGAAAGACAACAAAATACACAAGGCTTCAAAATGTAAATGCCAAAGCAGTGAGATCTATAGGGAGGTCACTTATGCCTCCCAATAAGGAAAGGGTGCCTACCTTAAAACCCTCCAATAAACATGTCAAAACCCCTACACACTCTTATTCATGCCTCAAGAACCTCTTATGCCTCCAACATTCTCTTATGCCTCCCTAAAATCTCTTATGGATCCCTCAATGAAATAACCAAGTAAGAAATGCAAGCAATTTCTTGTCCACGGTGGGACACCCAACCCAACTCCCTCCAAAACATGAAATAAACTAGTATGCCTCCCCACATGTAAAATCCCTATAGTCCCCTCCTACACCACACTTAGGAAATATACCCTAGCACCCAACAAGCATACAAAAACACTCAAAAACACACAAATATGCATACAAAATAAAAGAAACAATTTAACAAGAGTTTAGCTCCTACCTTTGCATGGAAGATCTCTATCCAAGATTCACACACCAAGATTCTTCAAGCCTGAATAATCACCAAAAATCTACCAAAAATCTACAAACACTGCAAAATCCTCTAACTCCCAAAAATGCAAGAACACAAAGAAATCAAGTAACCCCCAAACAAGAAAAAGAACTTGAATAAATAGAGAAGGGAGAGAGGAGGGTGATGTGGCTCCATGTATGATGCCACATCACTCATCCTCAACTCTACCTCACAAGTCAAACCTCAACCCCAATGCACCATAAATTGGTGGGTGAGAGGAATGACAATTTACTTACACACACAATCTAAGCCCACACCCCCTAAGGACAAACTTAATATTAAATGAAGTGAAATAATATTTTACCTTTTTGTCCTCCCAAAACACATAATGGGGTTTATTTTTGACCCCGTAACCCATAGGTAGGGTTGGTATAGCAATTTAAGACATTTGGGACAAGTTTAACTTGTTCCAAAAGAGTCCAAAATTGGCCCTTAAGGCCAAATTTGAATTTCCATGAAGGGGTAGAGTGTACAACACTCAAGATCACAAGAACTCAACTTACAACACATAATAAAAGAGCCATCTAATCTAATAAATGAATTATTTTGACCAATTCTTAATTAATTTAGTAAAGTAATTAATTTACTAATCTAGACATAAATCAAGTGATTAATAAAAGGGGAATACATCACTATAAAATCACATACAAAAATTAAATCAAGGAAAATAAATGAAAGAATAACACATAACCCCTTGGTCACAATAGGAGGTGATCCCCGTCATGGGTACCCCCTAACAACAAATCAACACACACACACACACAAAATTAATGTTTCCATGGTGACACTTGTTGAATTCGTCTAACATCCCAATGTGGTTGGTCTCCAATCTCCCCATTGTTTGTTGTGACATGTTTACCTACAAAACACATAACACCTCCTTTGGCCTCATGGCTGCATCAAAAACATCTAGGATAAAATATACAATATAAATTTAAAACCATCTATATAATAATCAAAACAACATCTAGGTAAGTAACAATATCATCTCCAATTTATAACAACATCTCAATTTCACATTTCATCAATATCCATAGGATCATAAGGTTAGCTCATTTGTCTAGGGCTACTCAATATGACGAAATATCACATGTCATAAATATATATATAACCATTTCAACAACATATCAAAATCAATTTATAAAATGTCTCTAGTAATCCATACACATCATATATGAATAGAAATCAACAACAATCCATTATTTCTAACATCTAACATCATGCTAAATCAAAACGCTAACATAATAAGTATAGTCTACAATATCAAAATCAGTAATAAAAGGTGTCAAAGGGAAGTGGGAACTACACTTGTCAAAAAAAATTATTGGAATCCCTTACATATAAAATCCAAAATATCCTTCCTCCGCCTACTCAAATATGGAGATCTCTGAGATAGAAACAACCAATGATAATTCTATATTCCAAAGGAAACAACCACAAAAATTGTGTTCATGTAACAGAGTGATTGATTGCAAGAGTTGGGTACTTCTAAAATTTCCTGATTTGCTGGACAAAAGATTTGGACCTGAAGAAGGGATTGACCTTAACCTCACTACTACAAGGGGGGGTGTTTTGAGATATTAACAGAGACAAAAATTGACAAAATTGTCTCAAATAGAGACAATAAAAAGGTGTATATCGTCTCTATTATTGTCTCAAAGTGGGTGTCTCTAATATTGTGTTTAATTATTGTCTATCCAGAGATAATAAGGATTGATATGTATTTTGTCTCTTAAGAGATAATATCAGTTTTGTCTCTCTAGAGACAATATCATTATTGTCTCCTTAGAGACATTAAAAAATAGTAATAGTTTGTCTCTCTAGAGACAATACTAATTTCAATTTTTATTGTCTATCTAGAGACAATACAAATTTAAAGAATGAAAAATATTAATTTAAAAAATAAATAATAACCAAATATGATATAGTGCAATTGATGGTTGTGTATTGTCTATAATCTCAAAGTGGGTTGGTAATTATTATTATAAATTAAAAACAATTTCATTTCAATCTTGTGTCTAACAAATGGGTCAACAAAATTTTTATTAATATCAAATAATATAAAATACAAAAGGGTGTCTAAATTTCGTTAACCCTTTAAATACAATGATAAAATATACAAGGGTTCCTAAATGCCATTAGCCCTTCACAGACAATATGAACACCTTCTCTCCACCACTAGCTACAAAGGCTCCTTCTACTTCCCTTGTGCTACTTTAAGGTTCTTTTTCTTATGTTTACGTTTTAATCTTCATGTTTTTCACTTTGATTTTCTAAAATTTAATACAATTCTCTACTATCAATAGTAGCGAAGGTGCATTGGATTTTACACAGCCATAACTCTCTTCAATGACTTTGCTTGAATTTCCTATAAGGATTGCATCAATAATTTGGCGTAAGTAGCATGTAGAAAGAAAATTAATATCCAATAGAGTATAATGACAAATAATATAATCTTATAAAATGTAATAAGTACGATCTACTAAAATGTCCATCACTTATTATACAAAAAAAAAATAATAATAACTAGCCTTAATAGAAAACTAGAAAAGAAACAACATACTAGCAGTAGTCTTGCCATCCTTCTTGAATACATCTCTAAGCTTTTCTAAATAAGACAAACATACATTGGGATGAATACTGTCATCAACATAAAATGTCACACGCTTTTCACATCCATCTTTAGGATCAATAATCGTAAATGTGAAAATAAGAACCATAACAATAGATGATGTCAATATCTTTAATTTAACACCAGTCCAAGTACAAACCTTCATATATTACACAATACCTAGTGTTTCCTACCTTACTTTAAATAGGGGAAATAAAATTTACATAACTGACTGAAGAAAATCAAATTTACATACCAATGTCATAAAATCTAGCTTTAATTACAACTACAACATCTGCAACTACTTTAAGGCCTAAACAACATTGCTTGTTGACATTCCTGACAAGTAGAGTCTCTGAGGACATGAAAAAGTAAGAAGAAGCAAATATATGTCAAAGAAACTTAAACATATCATGAAAACTTTGACTTATACGTTATGTATTAAAATAAACATCTAGGAATCCAACATTAAAAGTAACCATCATGCACTCACTAGCCCTTTGAGAACTAGATTCAAGAATGGTTTCCACAATAATATCTGGAACAGTTATGTACAAAAATAATTCAGTCGAATCATATCGTCTATATGTGCACTACATTTAATACAATTTCAAACTAATGGTCATGCTCCATATACACTCAACAACAACAATCAAGGAAATTAACTAGAATACCTTTCTCACTTAAAGTTGAATCTACGTCTTTCGTAATCTAAAAGACAAAAAACAAAAGCATGCATACTAATTCAGAAAAGAAACCATTCCCATTTCACTATATAAAAAATAAAACTATAGTTCCAACCATCAAATTTTCCCAACATGTTCACTGGATATCTACATACTTGGTACATTTTATGGCATTACACTTTGCAAGGATATTCTCTAATCATGCCCACATATAAAATGCCTTAGAAAATACCTTATTAAAATGCTCACATTGCCTATTTCCTAAACCAAATACAACATATATGAGTTTTGGAAGCAAAGGCATCGATTCTTTTTTTTTGGATATGCCAACAAATATGAACAATGATAAGCTAATTGTAGATAAAAATGATATATAAGTGATCTTAAAATTTTACATAAATACCACAGACACACACCTCAAAAAACCACTAACATAATCTTGATGCATTATGTGTGGGCTCCCCCATCTCCATAACTATAATGAAAGCATAAATATATAATTGTGTTAATTTCATGTTGAAAGAACTACATAACCTTTAGGATTGAATAACTGAGAAAGGATAAATTAAGGAAACAAATTTCAGCAAAATGCAGCATAAAGAAGATAACCCACTAATGTATAGAGTTCCAAACTTACATTCCCGGATTCAAAAAAACTAAGGTTTAGCTTTTTTCATATTGATCATTATCTTCTACAAAATCATCCTTGAAGAATTCAATATATGGTCACTATACCATATAAATACAAATGATGTTAGCAAAGTTCAACCTAGGACCAAGAGATTTAGGAGTAATAATAAGTTATGCATACAGATTCAAAACATATATAAATGAGAGCTAATTGTAAGCATTAACTTACTAGATCAACACCTATCTGTATAAAATAACTATAAGAGCTTAATAACAATAAACATCAATACTTTTAGTTACAAATTTCCATAGCGTGATCTTGAAGAGAAAAATCCAATGTGCATAATACCTAATGATATATCCTTTAAATTTGACATGTCTAAGTCTCAAAGACTTAAATACAAGCAATCTTAAAACTGGTGTGTGGCTTAATCTTATTCACAAGCTCATTTCTCATAAACACAAATGTTTCACAACATTCTATGGATGGTAGATTAGCTATTGACAACTTCAACTGGTCAAAATGCAACCCCTGGTCATAAGTAGTGACAAGAAAACCATTATAGAGCCCCAATAGTCTTCACACAAATAATATGGCATGTCTGTAATAGTTTTATTTGAAGCATCATAGTCCTTGCAAAAACTATCATACCAAAGAAATAATATAATTTACATTTATCTCAAAGGTAAACAAGGAGGGAAATTTTTTTGTAAAACATAATATTGAAGGAAAAGAGGTGACACGTTAACATCAAAAATGAAAATTCAAACAACACAGAACAAAACAACATCTATACAAAGTACCTGGTAAATGATACTGACATGATATTGAGTTATCAATACCTCACCTTCTTTCCCAAGCGAGATTGAATATTGATCACTCATGTGTTCCCATGCAACCTCCAAACATAACATTTCTTAGGAGAAAATAGAAGCGGTATCCTCTCCTTCTACAAATTCTCTGACTTCCCCAATGATGAACCTTTAAGAGTCCCAAAACACAATGAAGAACTATGAAACGAAGTATCATTCATTAATGTTTGATGTGAAACATGCATACATATCATAGAAAGACATCAGTTTACGACTTCAATTAATTGATGATAGAAAAGAATTTAAGAAGGTAGTTTAAACACCAACACATTGAAGGTTATTGATGCTGGCCATTTACAAAGCTGGATGACATAGAAAGTTGCCCAAGAATTCTAGCAGCAAGATGTAGACATTGGAGCACTGTGTACATAATTTTTTTAGGTGTGCTATGTATTATTGAATGCACTGTCTAGTATGGTTTTTTTGAATGCCTTGTTTTGTATGTTTGTCGGTGGTTAAGAAGAATGTGATGCTAAAAAATTCATGGCAACATGAAACCAAATTTATTGTCGTCTTGTGTAGGTAGGTGGTTGATGTACCACTTACATCTGTATATGATGAAAAAATGACTGTGGAAAGGTCAAACAAGTTGGTTTCATTACAAAAAAATTCATTACGTGAAGGTCAATCTTGCAAGTAAATAACACCTATTGGCATAGTTATGAATGGGCATACAATTGCTAGAATCTATGCCACTACATAGGACATGAAATTTGTTTGTGTATTTGGAGAGTGGTAATCATATAGCAAGGGAGTAGGTACTCTAGGAGAGATTTCAAATCTATTCAACACATTTTTTAAAGTTTCAGCCATAGGAAACTTGTCAGGTGTCTTACAAATTCATTTCTTGCTTTGTAGACTTTGGGAATTCTTTTGACTTGGCTCTGAGACTTCTACTTTTTGAAAACAATTTGATGGTTTTACTTGTTAGCCTATTTTTGACTTCCTAAGGTCTTACAAAATTTGTTTAGACTTACTGATTGGTGGCTTTCTTTTTTCTCCTGATTTGTCCTTATTTTTAGTCAATTTGGAAAGCATGTGAACAAGCCAAGTAGCCTATCCTCTCTTCCTTTGACACAAGGGGCCAATCCTACAACTTGATTTTGTTGAATCTAAAATATATACAAGATCGTTTCCTTGATAAGAGGTTGCTCTTCCCTCTTTTGGTTTGACAAAGGGATTAAAATATTTCATATCTTTAACTAATTTGGGAAGTGGATGGAATGGAAAAACCGTAAATATTTCTATAAGTTGTTTTAATCTTAGTTCAAAATGTATACAACGGTCAAAAATAATTTTGCAAGTCCCTCTACTAGAATAATTATAAAGTTTGAGAATGGATTTTGGGATACTATAAAGTGGCTCAAAGGGCGCCCTCTCCAAGAGGTACCTCTAAATAACTCTATGTAAATATTTCCTTCTCCTCGAACCTTTCCCTATATTTTCCAAATTTGCATAGATCTCCTTTCTATGGATATGAACTGTCTGCTTCAAAAATAGTGTACTCCAACATACACCCATCTTGTGCCAGAATGGTATCTTTATAAAACGGTATGGACATCCATAAAAGTATTAACGATAACAAAAAAAAAATTAGATGTTGTAGTTATAACATCCATGGTAAACATGTATGTAAAATGTGGAAGCGTAGACAATGCATGTGAACTATTTGACATAATGCATCAAAGATATGTTTTCTCATTGATAGCTTGATTAAAGGATGTGTACTAAATGGATTTTTTGAAAATAATTTACAGAATTTCAAGCAAATGCAATTGGCAGATTTAAAACCAAATTCCATATTTTTTTCAGCATCCTACATGTTTGTGCCAAACTAAGGAATATTGCTATTGGGAGAAGGAATGAAGGCTACAAAAAAACATGAGAGTAGCCATTTTGTAAATAATTCAGGCCTATTAACATAACCAAAGAAATTTTAAGGTGATCTTTCTAATATTAACTCAACAACCACCTATTAATAGCGAGATGAATTTTGATAGATGTTTGTAAAATAAACCCCAAGACATAGCTCAACTCCAATAGAACATGAGTTGAGAATCCTTGTTTCTCGATTGTAACCTGGTGTGATTTTGGGAATGTATTCAATAGCCTCCAAATAGTTGATTAGGTCTTGTGAATCATGACATACAGGTCCTACATATATCATTTAATCTTAACACTTCATCACTACTAACTGCAATGTCATTGACATTCATATTCTTAGCACCTAAACATTTACATGCACCAATAGTACTAGTAAATGCATTGGGGTCATGAGAAAGTACCTCATCGGAGGGCTCAAATATGTCAATACTAGGTTGATGAATAGTGAACACAACATTTCATCCTGTATCCATGGTATTACGAATTGTTTGCATAATAATTGCAGGAGGTCCATGATTTAGTCCTAATATTGTCTCGTCCATTAAAAATAATTGAAGGATTTTCTACCAGTTCCACTACAATTATTAGCGTTTTTCGTTGTTTTGTGAAAAAACCATTAACTCTAGGAAGACCAATAAGTACCCCTTGTAAGGTACTCAACTCTACAAGCTGGATAACTTCTTTCACAAACATGTGTTCAAACATCATCACTTCTCTTCCAAATGTAAGATTTATTGTTTTAAAACTCAATTACATAAGAAAACTAAAAATCATTTGCAAAAATTTAAGTGTTTGCATGGTTTTCTTTTCATTTAAATATGAAAAAATAGATTTGAGTACCAATTCGGTTAGGATCCACAATAAGATGAACAGAATATTCCTGTTTATACAAATAATGTGCCCCTACTAAGGGAAGTGATTAGAGAGGATTTCTCACAAACATTGACAAAAAAATACAAGACATTAAATAGGTTTTGGAGGATCTATATTATTATCCTCCTACCAAAAATATTTGATAGGATACAAAAGAAAAAAACTCTATTATATTCCATGAATTATTCAATCCTCCCTCCCTTGTCTAGGTATGGAAGAAGTATGTCATGGAAAATACAGATGTTGTGTTAATACATGGATCTATATAGACATCTCATTTTCATACAATATTTATATTTATTGGATTTCAACTATGTATTGCACAAGAAAATTTTGAAAAATATACAATGAACATGATGTTATGCTTTGATAAAAGTATCCAATAATATATATCATTGTTCGGTATACCCAAACATGACCTATTGAAAAATTGGATTTTTTGGATCTACAAGAAAGACCTTTCAATTTTTTGTTAGTGTATATCGTACTTCATTGGCTTGAGAAGAAACCAGAATATAAAAGAAAATAGTAACCTTTGATAGCATTTTCCCCTGATCTATCAGACCATTTTTGCAATCTATAAAGTTGATTAAAAATAAGCATACTCTTGTCAGGTTTGGAATATTATTCTAGTGTTTTACTTTAGCATAAGAGCAAAGACCTTACATGTTATGTATTCTGTAATGTTTGTAATAATACTATATATAAGAAAGTTACGAAGTTGATGTTCATTTTTCATGATAATATTTCTATCAAATTTTTAGCCTATATTGAGGGTGTATATATTAAAATGATTGCATAATATCTTATAGTAATTACTAATAGTTGGTTAAAAACTACAATACCAAACCTATTTCATCCAGAATGTAGAATGGTTTTTTTACATGTTATACTTACTTGCGGAGGTTGGTGCAATAAAAAACAAGCTAAACCTCAGATATCAAATGTTTAAACAAATAAGAAGATAAAGAATCATAATGAAGTGATCATTTTGTAGTTAGTGGATAAACCAATAATATAAATTACACATTGCTCCTACAAAAAAAAACTGATTCGAAAGCAATGTTCAAAGCTTACCCTTGAAGTGATTTTTCATTAGAGAGGATTCCAATGGAAAATTATATTCTAAGGAGCAGTAATATACTAAGTAAAACCTACTTTCTACCTTGGAATTTCTTTTTTTCTTCTAGATTTTTGCTTTCTTTATGTGGATTTCTACTCTGACCCAAACTATCTTCAAGCTTGGTTAATGTGCCTCCTTGTTAGTATAGTCATAAAATTATAAGACTTTGCAACTAAGCACATTATAACTTATTCCTAGGATTGGAAAATTCTTTGAGCAAAAATATAGGCTATATTTGAAAAGATTAAGTGGAATAACACAACAATGAACTAGGATAAAATTAGAATAGAATGTTTCCCATATGAATATTATTTATGCTCGAATACACTTAAAATTGGTTATGAGTGATGGTAGAATAAAAAATAAGTATTAGCAATGGTTGATCTCTGCTAATATTAACGAAATAAATTAGCATGTAGTGGAGTTTGTATGGTTGAACTCTTTTAATGTTAATGGAGATAATAAGTGTCCACTAGATCATTCAAGCATTTGAGATAGATTGTATAATTTTATTAATAAATGACTCATTGAGAGTTATTAAGAAATATTGGATTGAGAAAACTCTAAATAATTATTTATAAATTTTGGTAGTAAACAATCTAACTAGTATTAGTGAGGATAGTACATTTTTGAGGTTTGGTCCATCAATATATATGTTGCAATTTCTATAACTACCTCATGCTAGCCCACCAGAATTGGTTGGTCTTCTTGGAAAGGATATATGTATCACAAGGCATTCACATTATATCAAAATGTTTGTTCTAGATATATGTCATAAATGAACATTTCATTTTTCTTGGTATATAGATCTTATTTGTGTTATCATTCCTGTAATTTATACTAATCAATTACTATGGTTTAGTCGAAAAATAGTCATCTCATATTTGATTTTACGTACAAAAACTGTGGGCTTGTGGTAATTTTTCTTTTATAGGTAGCTCTATGCCAACTTATTTTCACTATTAAGGGATCTATTTGGGTTATTTTTCAGTTAATATACATTTAAATAAAACATAAGCATCATAGATTAAATTTTAAGGTCATTACTGGTAGGTTTTGCATGCTTCAAGGGACATGATTTCTCATCTCAGATTCAGCTTTTATTTTCTTGCAATGTGAGAAGCAAAACTTATTGGTAAATCAAACCTTTCCTTCTTGGCAATCTGAAGAAGAACATCCATGATTTGTGGGATTCCTAAAAACCTCAATTACAATAATAGAAGACAACTGACTACATATATTGCTTGCAAATATTGTTGCAACAAACTCACTTCATGGGTTAGTGGGGCATCTACTTTGATGACTTGACAACAACTCTTTGAATTACGACATAATATTCTCAAGCAATTCAATACTATTTAAAAACACACAATACACCATGGGATATGGCTATGTGTCATGATAGGAAAAGTACCTTGACTCCCACATTTAAACAAAAATTTTACGCCTAAATTGAGATATGACATTAGCCTATGGAATCGAGGTCTTCTGTAGAAAATTTGTTAAGATGGTTTATTTCCTACAACTTATGATCTGTTTAGGGTACAAATTCTCTTCCTAACCATGAAGAGTAAGAGTGTCTCACCCATTTTTTAGACAATGCTAATGTGTGTTCGTGGTGGAATAAAAGAAAAAAATACGGAACAACCATTTTTTAAAATTAAGCCTTGTAATGAACAACCTCTGAGTAGAAAACAAGCATACTTCCTCTAACTTGGTTATGTGATGGGAATGTGCCCTGTATGATCCTTCTTAATCTATGAGTAATTTTTGTAATATTAGCCCCGAGTGAGAAATTCCTAAAAAAGTGAAAAATATTTTTTATCAAAATGGAACTGATACAATTACTTTTGTTATGAACCAAACTTCTGATGAGGTTAATGTAATTCGGTTCAAATAAAACCATTATTTATATTCCTATGTGCATTTTAAAGGATTTTTCAAGTAATTTCACTTGTTGTGGAGAAGAATATTTGTTGTTCTCTATCAAAGCAAAGATAAATAGCCATTATCCTTGTGAAGGACTATGCATAATTCCAATTTTTCTTTTGCACATAGTAAGAAAAAAAAATATTATGGTTTTCAAACTCACTAAGTCAACCCCTCTGTAGTATGCACACATACTTAGTGTCTTGAAATTTATCGATATGTTTAAAATTTTAGGTTTGACTTGAAGGGGGGTCAGAATAATCCTTATTATTTATTAAGTAACGATTCTTTTTAAATATGGGTTTAACCTTTGGAAAACCACTACCTGATACTCCTCCTTATAATTGGACCCGTTAAAATTTTTAGTTTTGACTTAAAGGGGTCATAATACTCCTCCTTATATACTGAGTAATGAATCTTTTTAAACACAATATTAATCTTTCCACAACCACTACCTAAAAATTCATGCATAAAAATTGTATGCTTTCATAAATTCTTAATGTATTAATGTTGGTTATTTGTATACAACGAAGACTTGTACCGTAATTTAGTCATCAAACCATTAAATAATTCCTTATTATTTTAAACTCAATGAGTCAACCCATTGTCAAACACAAGAGATATGTGTAGATTTGGAAGAAATGACTGATTATACTTACAACATGGGTACTAAAATTTTCCCTAGTTGAACAGGGGTACCATGTAAACATGAAAATATTCACAAATAAAAAGCAGGGGATTCAAACATAGATGTGATTATTTTTTAAAATCCATGAATTTATATATAATAAATAAAAAGGCAAGAAAAATACCTGAATAAGAAAATTGAAGCCCTCTAAGTCAACTCTCTCCAAATGGAACTTTCATGAAAATGGCTAAACTAACTTCCAGTAGAAACACCAATGTATATTACAACACGAATTCCCACAATTGGCCACAAACACCACCCTGGAAATGGAACATGAGAATCCTATAAGAAAATAAAGTTAGCAAGGAAATCCAATTTCATGTTAGTAGTCTTAAAGGAAACCAATGCCCAATTAAAAAAAAAATCCTAATTAGTTGCCTTAAATATTGGGTGGTTTGATCCTTTGATGGATCCATATTTTTTCCTTTTCATTTTTATATAGGCTATAATCATTATAGATCTTTAAAGGTTATAATATTTTTCCTACAAACCCTTCCTCTACACTCTATTTCAACCTAATATAGACCATGCCACTTTGTTTTAACTTGATATAGAATCGAGTCCATGCTCTCTATTTTTATTTTAAAATTCCATAGATATATTAAACAAAAGTGTTAATTCAAAACACTTAAAAAATAGACATCAAAACCCATACAATGTCTCAGTTATTTCCAATAGAGAGGACCTCTCCCAAATCCAACGTGGGAATGGTGCTCTGGAGGTTTCTGGGATAACCCTTGGTGAAGTCGAATGTCTAGCTGTCAAAGCCGATGACTGATTTGATGAGCTAGTTTCTTAAGTCAAGAAGATATTTTTGCAGTCGAGGGTTTCTTTGGTCCAGGTTGGGATTCGCTTCCTAGTCCTTTCCCATTTTGGTCCATGCGCCCTAGTCCAACCGGTCATCATTCATTGTGTCGTTGAATATGTAAAATTTTCCTTTGTCGTCATACCTTGATCCCTTCTTGTGGTTTATGATAATGTCAACCATGCACCGCACTCCATTCTGATGGAACACCTCCACCACTTGCTTGAGCTAATCTAGACTTCAATATTTTGACTAGTCCAGGTCATACAACTTCATCAGAAAATACCCTGAACACCAAAATTAAAATAGTTAGATGTGATACCCATATCTGGCACATGTGCCATACAATACCTTACCTTGAGGAGTGACGTAATAACTGGGTGGAGGAAATTAGATGTCTTTTATGCCCACATTTGTGTCATATTTCACACTTATTTTTAACTTAAGCCATACAATGTCCCACCTTGCTGTCAAGGGTATAAACAATATCTTCAACCACACATACTTAGTTTACCGAACGACATCCCTTATGGACTTATCAAAGAAGATTTTTTTTTTTGCTTTCTTCATATATAAAGCCATTGAAATGCTTATTGCCTACCATGTTGGAGAGATAACAGTGATTCCTACCTGCTAGCGAAACATCGAATCGCACGTCTGGTGATGTCATGAATCCTTTACCTCCTCCTTTTCTTGCAAAAATTTATGCGAGCCTTTTTACAAACCCTCGACTATGTTTCTCAAAATCCTCCATTTCCTTCTTGTGACAACTAATGGTGAAAGGCAAGAAAAATACAATAGATTACAATAAAGTTAAAATATTTGAAACAAAAAGGTAAGTTAGAGACAAATTTTTAATTTAGAGATAACTTTTTGTCTCTAATATATGCCTCTAAACAACCCATGTTGTAGTAGTGTCCCGACAGAAGCATTAAGTCATTTAGAAAGTAAACCCCAAGCTCATACAATTGAAGGACCAAGCCATGCTCGAAATGAACTGGTGACTTGACCCAACACTAAAAATGGTAAAAATTGTAGAGAAGTTTTTGTTTGAAGAGCAACGTCGAACTCTGCAACAATGAAATTGTACAACTCTGTGATCGAGCCATAGCCACCAAGTTATGTTTCAAATCTCTTGTCCAAGAAATATTGGTGCAAGTGAGGGCTAGACGAAGATGTTTTATGAATGCTAAAACAACCAACAAGATGAAGGAAACATTGGCACAAACCAAAGGGGGATTAAGCCTTACGCAAACTAGGTAGTTGCCTAGGGCGCTAGTAGTCACGGGGTGCTTAAATCTAAAAATTCCCTTTTTGTTGGCCAATTTTAGAACTTAACTTTAAAATAAGTTATTTTAAGATTAATATTGATCAATCCATTTATAGATATTATTATATAGTAACATAAATTTCACGTATACACATAAAAAAAATTTGTAATATTTTTGCAAGTAAAAGAAAATATCACATATTAAGCACATATGATTTTGTTGGTATTGTTACCCATTCTCTGATGTAGCTCTAGATTATGTAGGTGTGTAATTTGTTCTAGAAAAAGGTTAATGTATTTTGTATAATTTTATTGACATTGAAGGAACAAAATATTTGATTTTCTATTATTTTTTTATGGAGGAATCCATAGGCCTGGTCCAAATACAACTCTTCACAAAACAATGGGAGCTACATGAACATTTTTGTTTCTCTGCAAAAAAAAAATGGTGCCTTATTTCAAGATAGAGTTCTTATCACCTACTTGATATGGCTAAATCAAACTTGTAAGAAGCCTTGTATAAAATATTGTATTTTTTGCATTATGAGCATCTCATACAATTAATGTTTTCCATCCACAAAGTATTTTGCATCCTTCTGTGATAATTTAATAAGATATTTTAAAATCATTTTATTATGACTACGATGTCAATTTAATAATACAAGAATATAGACATTTTATTTATTTACTTGATGGAAAAAAATATCAACTAAATTTTTTGAGGAGGGCGTGCACTCAAACTATTGCCTAAGGCACTCTTGACCTTTAATTCGGACTTGGAATGAACACAAAGACGATTATGGTGGAAATACTTAGTATCATCTTGGACTCATCAGTGGCACACTTTGGGGAAGAAGTCAGCAGTAGGAAAGCTGCACTTCAAAGTCACCAAGCTATCATTGAGGAACTTATAGGTATTATGGTATTTGGCTCCAAGATAGAAATCTTAGCATGAAGAGGGGCACAAGCTCACGGGATTGTTGTAAGTTTGGCGGCTGAGATTGAGTGAGTTAAGTCTCGGTGAAGCAGCGGAAGGCTCGGGTAAGAGTTGAAATGGTGAGCTCTGTAAATATGCGATGAATCAAGCACTTGGAAAATGCGGAAAATGCAGAGGTAAATGTCCCTGATGGCCCACATTGATTTGAGCTTGGTATGTCGTGAAAACCTCACTTCCTCAACGTGAGTGCCAAGAATCTTGTGTGGGGCCGACGAATGCATGAGGTACCACACAGATCCGACAGGAAGCGTGAGACATGTTACAGGTGAAGAAATCAATACGGGAACCAATGACACAAATGGAAGGGTTTGGGGAGAGATCAGTTCCCCGCACAATAAAAATGCTCGTACAACATTAGAGTGATATGATGTATGAAATGTTGAGCTGGCAATGTCTACATACCAAAATCTGTATCAAAACCTCATATAATCTTTGAGAAAATCAATCAAGGAGACCTACACAACTTTAAATGATAAACCATTTAAAATATATGTAAAGAACATCATAAAAGGAGAGAATTATTTTAAATGTATTATTCCAGAAAAGATTTAATTCTTAGTCTTGTCAAGGCCAAGTAACCCTGGAAATCTAAAAACAACTACCTACACTTGGATGGACGTATCTTGAGTAATTATCAACTAAATCGTGAAAATGAATACTTGTTAGAATCATGGCTCCGAGATCTACGCACAACATCTAAAAACATTAAGAATTGATGCAAATTTGCTAAATAATTTAATAGTAAATTAAAATAGATGAAAATGATGGTTTAATGGTGATTGAAAGTACAATTAAGAGGAATGGACATCATTCTCTCCAACCAGAGGTTATGGGATAACATGAAGAAAAAAATTAATCCTCATCCAAGTGTTCACCAAATTGAAATGTATTCAATTAATTATTTTACCAAATTAATTAAATATTATATATCTATAAATTGTAATGCAATATGTAAGTCAAGTTGAGTCAACTTGAAGTTTAGATTGGGGTTTAGGATTACTTGGGTAGTTTCATAACTGCTTCTTGGAAAATATGCCTATATAAGGCTTAATTGTAATTGTAATGGGGACCTCTCTCTCTCTCTCATTCTTTCATTCTATGCTCTTGGAGAGGCTATTCTATCTATACATTTTTCTATTGTAACTTTGTGTGCATATGAATACAATACTTGTATACTACTATGTTAATGATTTTAAATTTTAAACTCTGTTAATATGCTTTTGATTAAATTATTAACATTGATGTTCCTTCATAGTATTTTGGATAATCAGGTAAATTAAACTTTGTGTCAATTATCAAAGCATTTGGACTTTGTGCCATATCGTCATATTCTAAGAGAGAGTAATAATTTTTTTTTCCCCAAATTTTACGCTCATTGTATTTAATTTTTCCAAATAGAGAATTTCTCCCCTTCCCGTTGAGAAAACCTTATGAGGCCATCTTGTACAACCAAGAAGGACTAGTGTTTCCTTGATAAGATATATTCTTAAAAATTTGTGTCTCAAATTTGTACATATTGCCTAACACCTAGAGGTTTGTGTTCTTTTCCTATTCATTATTCCTTTTTATTTTTATTTATCATTTCTAAATTTTTCCACCCTTTTGTAATTTCCGACTAAAAGAACCAAAAATACAAAAATAACATCATATGAGGGAACTTCCCCTCTTAGAAAGTAGAGGAAATTTTACCCCATCCAAAGGTGAATTTCCCTAAGAGTTCTTAATTTTTGCATACTTCCATTGTGCATATTAACTGGCAAACAATCCAACCAATAGATTCAGGCTCTTATAAAATGATAATATTGAAGTAGTGTTGTTGAGTCTTATGGGTTTCCTTTAAGTTGGAGTATAAGTGAAAATTTGATAATAACGTAAGACTTAGATTAGTCATGTAGTAGTATAGTATGAGTGGATATGAGATAAAACAAATTATAATAATGATGTAAAGTTGTTGATGTAGCAATATAACTAAATAGATCTTACATTTGCATTTGATATTGAAAAGGCATTATATTTAATTTTTGTATTGAATAGATGTTATATTTGTATTTTGTATAGAACAGGAGTTTGTCCTTTTTCGTACATAAAATACTGAGGAAGAAGATGTTAATATATGAAAATGATAAAATAATTATATTATTAAAATGGTTGTAATGAGAAAAGGCCTAGTTTCATACACGAAACATAAAATAAGCCTAGATAAAAATTTCTATTATTAAAATGGTTTTAATGAATAGAAGCCCAGTCTCATACAGGAAACACAGAATATGAGTAGATTTTTAGAAGAGGCATATGTGCATTCTCATATAAGAATCATAGAAGGATAATAAAGACAAATTTCATTTTATTTTAGAATGAAAATATTTGTATTCTCATAGTCCTATTTTATTTTTAAATGAAATTTTTACATTCTCACAACCCTTAAAGATAGATAATATTACTAGTGAAAGAAGCTTTTAAATGGGAAAAATGTCATTCTCATAGAAACATGCAATTTTTTGTTTTTTTTCATCATTACTAATTATGTTATACTGGTTTGACTATCTCTAATAGAGCCAAGTGATGCACTATATACCATTGATAGGGGTCAAGGATTATTCAATTCTCATCATACAATATTTTTATATGATTGTAAAAGTTATAGAATGAGTTGTGAGAATGGAAAGTGTGTTGGTAAACTCAATATTGAATGTAAGCATGTTAACCACTGATAATCTTGCTATGGTGCCATAGAGTGGCATGAATTTATTGCCATTAAGTTTTCCAATTTCCCTCCAATGGGCGGTAGAAGACATGCTTGACAAACAAGCACCTTCAATTGATAAATAGTGGTAAACAATTTATTTGTAAATTAATGGTGTCACTATGCCATGGTCAAAAACAAATATAAATATTAAACAATACCATAGCCATGTTTTAGGTATATGATTCCTATATGACAATCGACATCTACCCATTCAATACAATCAACATTGATCTTAAACATTTTAATACCTCTATAGAAATGGATAGCTAGCCATTCTATTGAAGATACAAAAGTGTGTTTTTCAAAGAATGGGTGTATGCCAATTCTAATAATTGTAATACAAGCAATATTGAACTTATTCTTTTCAAAAGCATGAAATTATGTAACTCTTCTTTTTTGATTTATTCTGATATGAAGAACAACATATGGTTTTCTTTCCCTTGCATGGTGGAGAATTAGCCATTATGATTTTTTTTTTTTATCTCTAATCTTATTATATGATTCCTATACCATAATGGGCATATTCCCATTGTATATGCCAACTCTCACATAGGAATCATAACATAATAATAGAGAAGTAATTTATTTCATAGATTTACAATGTAGTAAATTCTATATCTATTATTTTACGATCATTTAATGAGATAAGTCATATTCCCATTCTATATATATGACCATTATCACATATGAATCATAACTAAAAAATAGAAAATTAAATTTCATCGATATTGATTCTTGTGATTTAGTCAGAGATGAAGTTTACATGGTAGTGAAATGGCCATTGTAGAACAAAGTAAAGTTCATCTCTATTCTTCTAGGACTCATATATGACAAAGAAAATATGAAAATTCACATATAGGAAGATATATTGAAGTAAATCATTTTGAGAGCTATATAAAGGCTGCAATAATGGGGAATTATCTATGTCGAAACAAATTAAATTTTATCTTTATAAATTCTTGTGATGATGTACGAAATTTTTTTATGTAAAATAGTGTCTGTGAAATGATCTTATTTAATGTCTACATTTGTCTCATTATTATATGCTACTCTTACCTTGTTTTCTATATTGATTATTGTTATGATGAATGACATTTTTTTCTTGTTTATCAGATTTGTAGTTTTCTATATGATTATAAATTTAGGTTTTAAAAGTTTTTTTCCGAAAGGATAATCAACCATTTTAGAATATTCATTTACAAATAATTCAACATGTTTATGAGTTGAAAATTTATTTCAGTTCATTCAACTGACATGCATAAAATTTATTATTTTTTATATGGTATGCAAGAATCAAACAACTCATTAAGAAATGATACCTTTGATTTGATACACCTACAAGGGTGGAAATATTCGGAAAGTTCCCATGCTAAATAAATTAAATGTTATCACTATTCTCTTTATTATATGTATTCACATACTTTTATGATTAAGGAAAATGCCCATTCTGAAATAAATATTAAAGAGAATACACATGCGATTTTAAACTTAATCTTTGAGATACCGCTATAAAGGATGTGACGATGAGAATATGACTATTGAAAACAAGAAAAAATCTCTCAACTACCCACTCTTTAATACCTATTTAATGGATATGAGGGGGCATCTGCCATTTTATACATGACAAAAAATATTTGTTTGTTTCAAAATTAAAATATGCCCATGGGAATCGTATATGAGAATATAGAAATAAAATTTTGATGCCCATTGAATACAAAAAAAAAACAATTTTTTGGCATGAGAATGGGCATATGTCCATTATAATACAAACAATGTTGATTTTATGAGATTTCTCATATTATTCCTATTTATACCTGTGTAAAACTTGTGACACTGTTTCATCCACACTATTCTTAGAATTCTTATATTTATATTCAAGAAAATCTTCTATGATTGCTATATAATAATGGGTATCTACACATTTAATAAAAGATGATGCAAAAAAGGTATATTGATTTCCTAACTCTTCTAGCAAGATGTGATAATGTGTGGCAGCTGAAAAACACCACATCAAAATGACAACACTCGGGTATAAATTCATGATTTTTTTTATTACATTAAGGACCTTAAGAAAATGTTAATTTCTTTAATTACAATTAATTAAAGGTTTATTTATTTACTCGAAACACATTTCATGAATTAATTTCATTTATTAAATCCAATAGTATTATGTTATTAATCTTGCCCATTCATTAAGTAATCCCAAACTAATTTTATTCAGATAGTTGATTAGTCCTTAGTAAATTTAAGTTAATTATCTACTTAGGTTAATAATAATTTTAATCCAATCTTATAAAAACTATCCTCAAACTTAATTAAAACTTACCCATATAAGATTTACCTCAAAATATTAACATTATAACCTAATGCTAACTTTAATTTATTTTCTAAAATAACTTTTAAAAATTTCTTAGCATAACATTAACCTTAGGCGAATCCTTTTAATTATTAAGGTGAACCATTTAATCACTTAACTCCCCCATTAATAAATTTCCACACCCCATACATATTTTTTAAATCAATGACTTTAAATAAAATATTCCTAACACATTTATAATTCTGCACACCTGACAACATACCTAGGGATTTATTAGATTAAATTTACCCAAAAATTATAATTTTATTCACCCATCTCTAAAGGGATGAGGATTAAATCCTAGCCATAGGATGCATTTAATCCTCGACCTTAAATTTAAGCTCTTCTTATTTTTCCCTAACAATCTTTATGGGAGCTGTAGACACCTATAGTTTGGCTAATGCACTATTACGGATAATATTGCGCTAGTCGTGTTTCTCCCTGCAAACCAACGATACACCGCCGGTTCCATCATGCTAACTTTCTTCCTATGACATACCTTTTGTCTTTTTTCCTCTTGGAAACCATTTAAACAAGCTATAATAGCTTCGTTCTAACTACATTAGCTTCTTACTTTCTTGTAGTCCACTTCTACCACCTTCCTAGTCTTTCAATCCATTCCATTGAATTTAACTGACCCTCCAAAACTCTCTACAAACCCTAATAACCTCCTCAAACATTTTTAATTAAGCTTAAACATGGTTTATCACTCTCTAAAACTAGTCAAAGTAAGCTTTGACTTGCTAAAAGTGTTTTTTGGAATTTAGTGTTTGTCCCACATGCACTCAAGTTTCCCCTTTTCCCAAATGGAAAACTGTATATAGGCCTAGACCCCCTCTCTCATTTTCAAGAATTCCTCCCTTCTTCCTAAGCATACATTATAGTATTTTGCATCTAGGTTCTAGATTTCATTTCTAGTTTAGATACTGAGCTATTCATTTCATTTTTGTTTTGCTAATCCAATTTAGAGGGTAAAAGAGAAGAACCATTGGCTCAAAGGCCTATAGTGGGGAGATATATTTCTCTTAATCACTAAAACTGATTGCTTAGGGCTTGCTAGGTTCATTATTTTAAGCTTTCAAAGAATAGAGATAGTTTTAATTAGCTTAAGTTTGAGTGTTTACTTCATAATGTATGTTAGTTAGAAAATCTTGCTCATTTCTTATTGGATGGTCCACTGATTTTTTGCTTAAAGCCTTTGGGGATTCTTTAGGAATTCTTATCCCAAATACATGGCTTCTACAACTTTTCTTTGAACACAGGAGCTTTATCTTTCTTTCTAACCTAATTGTGCCTCCATTTGCACAAGTCAAGCTATTGGTAATGTAATAATGAAGGAAAGATGGTTTGGGTTGAAACTACGTTGGGTATGGCAGCTATGTGAAGGAAATGGAAGGATTTTCTCTCATATATCATGATTACAATTATATCTTTCCATCTCATGCTTACAGTTATATCATTTTTATTGTAAAACTCCCGTGGCCTTAGTAATCTACATTTTATGTGTGTAAATTAATCTACCATGGTTATATATTTATTTCTAGCATATATTATTACCATAGTAAGATATGGATGTATATATATAAGTGTGTGTGGGTGTGTGTTTGTATTATTAAATATTTTTCAGGGTTCTAAGCATCTGAAATAGGATGGGCGCATTACTTTTCTAGGTGGCCTTGTTGCGAGTTTTTTTTTTAATTTTTTTGCAAGTATTTGGGTGGGTGGCATGGCCAACCCACCCCTATTTTATATAATGTGGGGTGGGTTAGTAATGACACCCACCCCTCTCAGTTTGAAGGTTATGGGGTGGGCGGTATAGATGACCCACTCCCATTTTATATAATGTGGGGTGGTTCGGCCATACTGTCCACCCTTCTTTGATAAAAGAAATTTATATTTTTGAATCTTTTCACTAAAAAAAATCTGATTGCTAATCCATAATAGCTTTTTTAAATAATATTTATATTACACACACACACACACAGATATATATATATATATTTAAAAATATACATACATACATACATATATATAATTTATATATACATATTTATCATCAATTTTATATATACAATAAACTGATTTATTTTATATATACAATATTTCTCCTTATTTCTCCTTGTGGGACTCTTATGTTCATCCTCCATTAATGGAGGTCCTTTGAGTTCTTCAAAGTCATTTTTCAAGTTCAAATTACTTGTTATTTTTCTCATTTCTATTTTAAACCTTGGATTAATGAACTCTATTTACATGCATTTGTGGGTTTAACGTAGAAATAGGAAGCTTTGACTAACCAATAACCTGTTTTCTTTTTAAAAAATTAAAATCTGTGTATTTTGTAGGTTTTTTATAGGGCACACATAGGTGTCTTGAGGTAGCGCTTACATGTTGAGATACATGTGTCTCTATTGGAAAGGTTGCATACCCGTCAGGGTGTCCTCTGTGTTTATGAAATTTTTCTCTGTAGGGACGCGTCCATGTCTCCGTTGGTCTATCCGCATCTCCATCTCTCTGGATGCGTCTTTGTAATTAATACTACTATGTAAAATTTTAAAGACTTATTTTACTTGGGCCGCATATCCATCGGTAGGAGCACACATGCATTGAAACCCTAGCGTACCTATTAGATCAAGGCGCGTAGGTGTTGGTATAGGCACATACCCATTGGTTGGGGTGCGTACATTTCAGTTTAGGTGCGCAGGTGTTACTGTCAAAATTAAAAAATTTACATTCTGTTTTAGCTATTTCTCTGACATTTTTGATGCAGGTTTCTAGAAAGTTGACAGGTTTAAAAATAGGGCTAAACTCTTTAAAATTTCAGTTTGCATGATTAAGTGTTTTTCATTCCTTATCTTAGATTAGGATTTGTGAAACGTGCGTATGCTCTCTCCTCATGCTTTCCAAAGTGATCTTGGAGATCAAAAGCACTTACACAAAATATATTTTATATGTTAAAAACACTTTCTTTTTAAAGGATAAAGTAACATTTTTATGTGCTTTTAGTAGGACTTCCACTTTGCATATGCTCTTCCTTCACGCCTTTGGGTGATATTCGGAATCAAAATCAAGTTTGCATTCTCTTTTACCTCAATTGGCAAACGATAAAACTACTAACTAACTTGTTGTCTATAGGACCTAATGTTGGTCAAAGAAAGGTGTTAAAACTAAGCGAAAACTTCTAATACACGTGTGTTTGCAGATTGCCAAATGGTGTGCCACTTTTGAAACCACATTAAGATTAAAAAAGATAAAAAAAAACACCACACTTAATACATTGTATTGCAGGTTTTGGAAAAGGGTAAGTCCCTCTCCACTTAACTGGAACATAACCCCTTTAGCATAATTCCTTAAGCTATAACAATGGGGGTGTTTCCAGGAACCCCAAAGTAGTCCACTGCTAAGTAACCTTGTGGATGAAATGGGAAGTGCCTCGCTTACCACATTGACTAGTACACCTTGTGAGATAGAGTTACCGGTTGTCCGTATGGCGACCTCCGTTATAGTACACATAACAGCACTAGTCTGTTCTTGAAGGGGGTAAAGTAAAGCCGAGATACTCCCAAACTAGTCAGTGTGAATTTTTGGTTAAATCGCGCTCGCTTAATATAACCTTGTAACACCTAGTTGAGAGAACTTATTAAGGAGACAATTTTGTCTGGAGGCCAACTTTACTAGTCCATACGCATCGTTTACCATCAAAAAGTGATAACTTGTTTGGATTCAGCACCTTGTTTGTCAAACACGGTAACAAACCCATTCTAAGTTGGATCTAAGTGTTTTTCATCATGAATTTGAACAAACGTATTACTTATCTTAGCTTCCTTCTCATTTTTCAAATGAGGTGAAGCTCTTCCCAAAGTGAAACTAAGTCTATTTTAACATGTTCTTAATCTACACCCATGCATCCATAATTTTCATGTTGGAAGTCAAACAGAGGCATACTTTACAGTTTATGTCAACAATAGTGCTAGCTACTTTTTTGTACATTTACACTCATCCATGTTTGCGGCTGGGGTGTTAAATAAGTAAAGCAAGTGGTTACATTTTTGCATCTTTGGCAGTCCTACGATCTTGATTTCAGGATCTTTTTCATTGTTACGGGTCAGTTTTTTCATTCTATCTCTCCCTATTTTGTCAAATTTTGCTTGCATTTTAGTCATTTAGTATTGCAATTTACATTGCATCTCACATTCTTTGGGCATGTAGTATAAATCCCTCTATTATGTGGTTACACTGCTCACATCATCGCAGACTTCTTGTTATACCTTCTACTTGATTTTAGTTCTAACACCATCTAGGTTTTTTGATGAGTGTTGATAACGCATTATATATATTGTTATGATGTTGTCTTGATATCGACACCTTGCTTGTTTGGTTGACATATCTTGATAGCGTTGTTGCGTTGTATCTAATTGCTACTTCCACTTTTCAATACACTTGGCTTGTTGTCAGTACTTGAGTTAGTTCTAGGTATACCTTGTTAGGGGAATTTGTCAGTATTGTGTTGATATTCAAGCCTTGTTAGATTTCTAACTTCATCCCACATATCTAGTACAAAATTTTCATTCATCTTGGTCTTTCAAATATAGATTTGACAGAACGCAACTTAGGTGAGTGATACATTTTCATCTGTCCATATTGATATCCTGTGAAAGCTAGTAAACATAGTGTTGCATCTGAGTATCGGCTAGTAATGCCTAAACTTTTCAAAATGGCAACAAAATCCAATGAGCTTAATGCAGGAGATAATCCTTTCAATGATTTCCCCTTTAGCAGAAATAATTTAGGACCGCTCTTCTCTCAATTCAAAGATACGGAGACGTTAATCGATCATAGTGGAGAAGAGTTAGACTCTTCGAGAGAACAACAAAGGTTAGACCTAAAAAAAATTGACGAGCTCTTATATTATAACAAAGATGAAGTACTCGTGAGATTCTTGGCATTAGGAGCTAAATTTCCGCACGAGTGCAAAGAAGATACAAAGGTCATCGAACCTAACTTAGGAGAGTGAAGATTCATCTTAGACACAGATAATCCTTTTGATGTGGGATATGCATCCACTTTTGGGCAACATAAGGCCACTGTTGAAGGTGAAACATCACGTAAACCTCTCTTTAAGGATTCGCGTAAAGTGAAAACCTCCCCTCCTCAAAAATTTGATGAAGAAGAGGATCCCTTGGTTGAGGAGGAGACCCTCCAAAAACAAATCTTGAAGTTGAGTCAGAAATTATCAAACCTAGGTGCTTCAAAAAGAAACATAGGTATGGAAAAAGACAAAAATAAACTTAACGAGTTTCAATTTGATCCGCATACTAACTATACCTTTAAAGAAACTTAGGCTCAAAGGTCAATATCACCTACTAAGGAGCAACTCATTCAAGCTGAATTAAAATCTATGAAAGATATGATCACAACATTACAACAGGGAAATATAGGCCAAAACAAAAAGTATCTCTATGAAGAACTATGTCCTTATCCCTTTGATAAAGACATCCTATTATAGCCATTTCCTAAACATTTCACTATTCCAAATCTCAACAAGTACAAAGGCAAAGGTGATCCCCATGATCACATCAAATACTTTTACATGGCTTGTCAAGAGGTCACCTACAATCATAATTTTCTAATACAACTCTTTCCCCGTAGTTTGGGAGCTTTGGGGATTGAATGGTTCTGTAGCATACCTAAAGTATCTATAACAACATGGACGGAACTAGTAGAAAAATTTGTGCGGCACTATTCTTTCAAGATTGAAAAGTATGTCATGATGAATGACCTTTGCAATGCAAAGCAAAACCCTAGTGAGACCTTCATGGGTTTCTTACAACGATGGAGAGCACTGGCTAGTCGTTTCCCTTGCGCTTTACCTAAAAAAAAATTACTGAGCATTTTCGTTCCTAATTTAAACTCAGAGATAGCCTTCCATCTTCAGATGCATTGTGGATCTAACTTTGAGGAAGTTATAGAGAAAGGTAGCCAAATTGAAAAGGCTCTTATTACCAAAGGAACACTTAAACCCTTTGACAAAGACAAACATGAGGCCAAATCTGTAGACAAACCTAAGTTATTTAATAAGAACAAACACGTCGTCGGTGATGGAATTACTTACTCCAAAAGAGTCCAAGCTATGCAGACGGGTCTGCTTTTGAAGATTTCGTAAGGACCTCATCCCAAGGAACCTACAAAAAATACATTCACAACGTTGAGCGAACCCCTGACTGCTATATTAAAATAATTAGATGATGCTAAAATGGTAGAGTATACAAGTACCATAGTACCATTCCCAAAAAATGATCCAAAGCCTTGTTGGTATAAAGACCATGAATACTATGACTTCCATCATGTCAAAGGACACAAAGCAGATAGATGTCTACGGCTGAAACACTTCATACAAGACCTCATTGAAGAGGGAAAGAATGTCGTCGAAAGAACCGTTTCCTAATCACACTCATAAAAAGAAAACGAAACCAGATCACAAGCAGGCATCTAATGACTATCGCACTGTTGTGTATGTTTACCCTAGTGATAATAGTCTATTCGACTCCCTTATAGGTTGCATCCATTCACCTGATGAACGAGTAAACACAATCCAAATTCTCGAAAAGAGTTGTGTAGTTTGAACATTACGTTCTCGCTTAATCATACCTGATCCAATACCAACTGCCAAAAGCTAGTATAATTTACTAGATCAGCTAGAGAAAACACCAGCTAAAATATCCATTTTGGACCTTCTTAAAATATCTACTGCTCACAAGGATATATTATTAAAAAAATTACAGAATTCTGAAGTCTCTACTAAGGTAGATCCTGCACACCTACGAGCTATGGTCACCCACCTTGATCCCATTGACCATATCACTTTTGATAGCAATGATATCCCACGTAACAACCCTGAGCATAATTTTCCTCTCTATTTACAAGTGTTGGTTACCCGTCGTAAGATTAAATGAGTTCTTGTGGATGAGGGATCTAGTCTAAACATATGCACATTGAAGCTATTCAGGTAGCTAGGCCTTTCAGAAATAGATCTAGGAGCTAAGACCATCACCATCACAGTGTATGATAATGAGGCAAGAGAATCTGTAGGTACTATCATAGTGCCCATGGAAGTAGGTCCAACCTATCATGATATAACCTTCCATGTCCTAGATTTAGATATCCCATATAACATGCTCTTGGGGTGTCCATGGATCCATGCCATGTAGGCTATCCCTTCGACATTTCATCAGTGTATCAAGTTGTGCCATAAAGGGTGTATAATCACTATCTCATGTGATCTTGAGCTATTCACTCACTTTCAGGCGTTGCACAGTTTCTCTTATGCATCCTATGAGTGCCCTTCCATGGATGTCGTCATCCCTCTTAAAATGGAAGCTATAAAGAATCGGGTGGACTCAGAATTGCTCACACCTTACAATCAGGACTTCCCTTCTTTGTTCAATCCTTTTACATCTTAGGAGGCTACATCAACAAAATATGGCCCAAGAGATCCATTTACTCCTGAACAAGCATTTTTAATTTCAGACTTGTCAATGTCACCTAGGACATGGGGTAAGCCCTATTTTAAGTTCAAAAGTACACGAGAATCTTGTTCAGAACCATTGGATAAATTTGTTCATAGTGGCCTCCTGTTCGAAGGAAAGATGTTGGAGGATCCCATTAGTAAGGTACCATAAGGAACCATGGCCTCATGCCATCAAGCACCTCACTATACTAAAGGACACCGCATGATGTTTATCATGGGTTATAAAGGATACAGATGTAGAGCCAACACACAGGGCCATCTAGAACCTATTCCTACTTTTCGTTTCAAATATGATAAGCACAGTCTTGGGTTAAAATCCCAGGATGGTTAACCTGTTGAGATTGATGCTACCTTTTCTGAGTGTGAGGACATTTCGTATAATGTGGATAGCAATACAAGTTCCCAATGTAGCCTCTACGAAGATTTGGCCTCCATGAACCTATTCCTAGATTAATCCATCCTTACCCTATCTGAATCCATCCCTTCAACTAATTATCAAGTCACCCTAGTTTATCCTGAACTTGTAGATTGGGACCAACAACTTTACATACCACTTGATATCTTCGAGAATGATGAAGCATTCATGGAATTCATGGGACTCAGGGAGTTTCTTCCTGCTAGGGACCATAAGAAAAGATTAAAAATTCAGTTAAACACATGTGCATACTTTGGAGAAGAGGAAGAGATGTGTGGCTACTTGGGTAAGAATGTTGTGAATAAAAGTAAAAATACTTTAGAGCAGCCTAGTACAAAGAATAAACGGAAATATCACAGTGAAAAATTCTTTGAGATACTTGTAGAAGAACAAAATGAAAAGCATGTGGATAAAATAACTTATCCATTTGAAGATGATAAAGAGATACCTTAGGAGGAGGATCTCTCCCACCCTCCCGATCCTACCGGAATGAAGGACACATCTAATATGCTCATTGAGGAAACCATTAGTGTTAACATTGGTTCAAAGGATTTACCCAAGATGATCAAGTTAGGGGCTTCACTCTCAGCTCAGGAATAGACAACCTTTGTAGAAATATTAAGAGAATACATTGATATCTTCGCATGGACATATTTAGATATGCCTGGCATGGATCCAACACTAGTTGTGCACAACCTTGTTGTGCACCCAGATGCCAAGCCCATTAAACAGAAACTGAGGAAGATGCACCCTACAGTTGCACTTCTTATCAAAGAAGAATTGGAGAAAATCTTCACTGTAGATTTTATCAAACCTATTGATTACTCATATTAGATCTCAAATATAGTTTCAGTACAAAAGAAACCCGTTGGAATTAGGTTCTGTACTAAATTCTGTGACATCAATAATGCATGTCCTAAAGATGATTTTCCTTTACCAAACATAGATATGATCGTATAATCTACCACTGGCTATAAGATTCTATCCTTAATGGATGGCTTCTTGGGATATAATCAGATAAGGATCACATAATAGGATAAGCAAAAAACTACCTTCATCACTCCATGGGGAACCTTTTGTTATAAAGTCATGCCGTTCGGACTCAAGAATGCCAGGGCTACTTATCAACGTGCTATGACTATCATTTTTCATAATATGATGATGATATTATGGAAGACTATGTGGATGACATATTAGCTAAATCAAAGAGAAGAGAAGAGCACCCAGAAGTGCTTAGACGTATCTTTTAGCACCTCCGAGACTACAAGGTTTGTCTTAATCCTAAGAATTGCGTCTTTGATGTATTATCAGGAAAAATCTTGGGATTCATAGTATCATATAGATGGATAGAAGTGGATCCCACCAAGGTCACTGCTATTATGGAAATGCCTCCACCCACCACTCTTAAACAACTCAGAATTCTGCAAGGAAAGATCCAGGTTATTCTCTGTTTTATTTCTCAGCTTGCAGATAAATGTCATCCATTCACACATCTTTTGAAGAAGGATGTTGCTTTCAAGTGGGGGCCCTAATGTCATAAGGCATTTGATCTACTCAAGTGGTACCTTGTAAATCCACCTATACTAATGGCCCCTATTCCTGGAGAGCCTCTCATTTTATATATTTTTGCTACCTAGTTTTCTATTGGTGCAGTACTTGCCCAATACAACCTTGGCCATAAGGAGAGAGTTTTTTATTACCTTAGTCATACATTGATCGCCTATGAATTGAACTATTCATAGATTGAAAAAGCCTACTTGACAGTCATCTTTACATTTCATAAAATATGCCATTACCTCCTTAATAATAAAACTAAACTTATTTCCAAAGTTGACCCTCTTAAGTACCTTTTATCCAAACCCGCATTAACAGGCCGAATGGATAATTGGATCATTCTTTTGAGTGAATTTGAGATAGATTTTGCAAATCAAAAGTCCTTAAAATGATAGGTATTGGCAGATCAATTGGCAGAAGCACCTTTACCAGGAACAGAGCCTTTGTGTCTGGATCTCCCAGATACATCTATGATGTATATCGAAGAATTCATAGAGTGGAAGGTCCATTTCAATGGATCATTTACTTTTCATGGATCAGGAGCAAGAGTGGTGCTTATTACTCCCATAGGAGATATTATACCTAGGGCATTCTGATTGGGGTTTCCTTATACCAATAAAATTATAAAGTATGAAGCACTCATTGTTGGCCTCAAGCTAGCTATCACTTGGAACATAAAACAGCTGTGAGTTGTTGGAGATTCTTAGCTCATCATTAAGCAGGTCAACGATGAATACAAGGTTAAAGATGAAAAACTTATTCCCTATAAGAAGTTGGTTGAAACCCTGAAGGAATATTTTTCACATGTCATATTCAAACAAAAACCTAGATCTCATAATAGATCTATGGATGCCATGGCTTCCATCGGCTCTCTCTTGCACATCCTTCCTAAAGAGAGTAAGATTCCTTCTTTTTGGAACACTTACAGATGCCGGCATATGATATGCTAGAATCTTGCTTAGCATGTGAATTTGTTGGTCCCCTATCCCCATGGTATGACCCTATTTACCAGTACCTATAAGATGGGACCTTCCCACTTGACATTACCCATTTAGAGAAAAAATCCCTTATCTTTTGCATTTCCATTTATACCCTCCTAGGAGGCAGCCTTTATCACCTTAGCTATGACAGGAACTTGCTTCACTGTCTAAATGTTACTGATTCAGTTCATGTGATTAAAGAGGTAAATAGTGGTATCTGTGGGGCACACACTAGTGGCATGGTGCTAGCTAAGAAACTTTTACGAGTAGGCTACTATTGGCCTAGCATGGAATCTGATTGTGGCAACTTCGTGAAGAAATGTGAACTTTGTCAAAAGTACGGTAATCTCATACATGCACCATCACAGGTTTTGCAGCCTATCGCAACGCCTTGGCCTTTTTCAAAGTGGGGTTTAGATATCATAGGGAAGCTCCACCGTTCTTCATCAGATGGTCATACACACATCATAACTACCACTGAGTATTTAACTAAATGGGTAGAGGTTGTTCCTCTTACCTATGTCACTGGTGCGTAAATATCCAAGTTTATCATGAACCATCTTATTTTCCGTTATGGTATCCCCTTCGCCATTGTCACTAACAATGGTAAATATTTCAAAAACAAGATGGTAAAATCCTTGTGTCCATCCCCTATTACCCTCAAGGTAATGGGCAAGCAGAGGATACAAACGAAACTCTTGTGGGAATTATGGAGAAAATGGTCAGTAAAACCAATCGTAATTGGCACTTGTAGATCCATCCCGCCCTCTGGGCTTATCGAACCTCCATCCGAACCCCTATGGGTGTGATCTTGTATTCTCTTGTCTATGGCATTGAAGCCATCATATCTTTGGAAGTAGAGCTTCCCTCTCTGAGGATATCTCTTAGGGACTACCTCGAAAAAGAGGAAGACTACAGAGTTGCTTGCTTGGAAGAGTTGGAACTGTTAGATGAACGGCATATCAGAGCGCTTAATCACCTTAAAGTATATCATAATAGAGTATCCAGAGGATACAAAAAATGAATCATTCATATGGAATTTGATGTAGGTGATCTCGTACTAAAATAAAATCATAAGAATACCACCAAAGGCAGGGAAAAGAAAGGTAAATTTGAGGCCAATTGGCTTAGTCCCTATGTGGTGACCGCTAAATATATATCAGGGACATATAGACTTGCCTATTGAGGTGTTGAAGAGATTTCATAGCCCATGAATGCCATTCACCTCAAGCGCTTCTATGCTTAAGTGTGGTTGGAATATTGAGATAAGAAACTAAAAAGTAGAAAACAAAGAAAAAACAAGGAAAAAAAATTTAAAAATTGAGAAAAAAAAAGTAAAGAAAAAATAGGTCATCCTCGTGTGAAAACCACACAATTGTGGCGCAGTGGGCATGTCCTTTGGTGAAAACTAGTTTTCGATGCTCAAGGAAGGTTTCTCATACACAAGTCACTTTTGCGACATGCTAAATTCCGCAGTACCTTGGCTAGGTGTAGGGATCCGACCTCAAGCTCCCTTGCAGGACCTGTGATCTAGTTTACTTACACTATATCTGTGTGAAGGATGTGGCCTATTTGTATATTCCCACATCACTCTGGGGGAAAATTCACATTCCACTTCATTGTACATTAACACGTGGCATTTGACCCTTTGTATATTCCCACATCCCGTTGGGGGCATTCCACGTTTCTTTGAAGCTTGTACATTGCTTTCAAAACATGACCTTGGAAAATACAAAATCATTTAGAAATTGATACACAAAAATCTAAACATTTGGAAATGTTCCCTTCTTAGGGATAAAGCTACATTCATCTCACAATGTCAAACTTATCCTTCGAGATGAACTCAAAAACATTAGAAAATATGTCAAAGCTATCCTACAAAAACAAAGTGGTAGTTAGATTGCTTTTAGTTGTTTTGTATAGTTTTGGTGTACTTAGCTTTTTGTGTTGTTCGTTCTTTGAATGATTCTTTTCTTGTCTTATATTAGATCTTGTTAGGTTTAATTGTGTGCTGCACTACTTTCATTATCAGGACTTTCATGCTTGTAATTAATTGTTGTATGTTTCTTTGATTGCTATGGGAATGTGCTAGAACTCATTTTTACATGCTTAGATTAAAGTGTTAGATTAATATTAATTGTTAGTTGTGTTGCATTGTGTTTTGGCATATGTGTATATTTGTTTAGTTTTGTTAACTTTTGCTTGTGTGTTTTTGTAGCATGTTTGTTTGTTATCACATCTATCATCTATCATCCATCACTATCATCACATTTATCACATCATTTACTACATCATATATAAAAAAATGCTAAGTATTACATCATGCATGTATGCTAAGATAATCATCACATATCGTATCATCAATGGGGGCAAGAGGGGTTGCGCATAATCACTAATCTTCCCCACCCCCCACACCGATATCATCTAGTATCATCCCAAAATACTAGCCATATGGAACCAAACATCTCATAAATAAAAAACACATGATATTAAATACAGGAGTATATCATTGCTATGAAAGAAAGACATGTACATATCTACATCTGAAAGTATGTCACATACATTAAGAGGAAAAGATACAAAATGAACATTAATGAAACATTATTACCATGATACTATTCCACTGCATGACAAATATATACAAAAAAGTGTCCATATGGTACACGTATAGTAAAAATATCTGTGTCAAATTCCGGTATATACAAAATGCTCTGTCCATCTGCCATATAAAAGGGGCAGGGATCAAATACTAAGCCTACATACAAAGCCATTTTGGTACATAAAAAAGTACCTACATTGATAAAAATCGAGCCATAATCAAGAGGCATCCGCAAAAGAATCTAAAGAATCTATAAATGGTCAAAACTCGCCTTCATAAGAGGCATATAAAATGAATACATACATATATATCATGGCACGAGTAGGAGAATCAGATGAAACTCTCGCCCTCATTGGGGCTGCTGGGACCATGTCCTGGAGGATAGAATAATGGACACTGTGATGGGCCTGCCCCTGAAGAACTTGCCAAATGTGAGGGAAGACCCTGTGTACCCCTCTACTATGTACTCGACTATGTGGCTGGCTGCTGTACTGACCTGGCTAACCTCCATGATTTGGAGCCTATGTGGCTCACATCAAGATGGGAATAGGGAGTCACGCGCTTTGCTTCTGGGACTACTCGGAAGTAGGTTGTCCTGTAATAAAGAGCCTCATCTGTGGCCCTGATAGTGTCATGTATCAAATTATCATCTTCTGTGGCTAAGGCTACTTGTAGGGCAGCATCATGCTCACCTATCAATCAACCTCTATAGGCATCAGCTTGCCTAATAGCAGTGGCCTCTCAATCTCTCTCCAGTGTGCCTCTCTGTAAATCACTATGGGCCTGGTCTCTCTCTATCAGATAGGTTTTTCCCTCGCCATCCACTTGGTCATGCTGCGGCCTGGTGTACCTTTCTATGTATAGGGTTAGGACCCTGTACCTGTGGCTATGGGGCCCTACCTCTAACTCAATGTTGTGCATCAAAACACCTTCTTCATCCGAATCATCATCATCGGTATCACCTTTGGTGCCCTCACCATTGCTAGGTAGCCCCACTAGGGGAGGCCTCACACCCGCATCATATACTTCCCTTGGAATGGTCAGCTTGTGTGGAATCACATTGTGATACCAGGGTGCATACTCTACTATGCACCTTAGATCCCGCACCTACCTCAAAGGTACCCATGCAATGGGTACCACCTGTGTAAAAATGACCCAAGCTCTTTCAAAGGCTATCTATGGCCCCATGTCAAAATACTCATGCACCCTCTGTGTGTACCACATATTAGGCCTTGGAACATCCTGTGTTGTGCCAAACTATCGTTGACATCTATCAACCCTGTAAAACACCCGCATATAACTGCAACTACCCATGATAAAATGATCTACTCTGGCTATGGATAGCTCTCGGTTATCCTCAGGCCACTGGAAATGTCAATATGGCCTACATACTATGGTTTCCTACTATAGGTCATCGAGTTCTCAATGATAGGGATAAGGATCACCCCTATAAGGCCAAACATCGTCCCCGACTGGGACCCAACCCATGCTAGATGGCTCCTCTAAAGCCCCAACTCTCAGAGTGCCTAATGGGTGATCGATAGTAATGTGATCCCAGACCCATATCATAAGGAGTCTGGCCGGGCCTACCGTATTCTAATGGTAGTAGGTGATAAGGTGTAGATCCAAATAAAAATGTGCCAGAATGCACTGGCCCCAGCAATAGGTCTCTCCCTGTATCAATCCAAGAATAACCTTGAGTAGTCCAATGGGGAATGAAGAAATGGTCTTGTCAGGGAGTAAAACTCCACTGACAAATGCCATCATGTATACCACTACCCAATGTCCATATGTTAGTATATGTTAGTATATAGGTAGCTAATGAGTGGCCACTGCATCCCTCTATCCATAGAATCATCTTTCTCTTGGAAGTCATTGAAACAAGTTTTGAGACTAAGCTTGTAGTAAAGTGGCATCCTCCTAAGTAGCTGATGTCTCATCATACCGATCCCACTAGATGTGCACATGATCAATCTCATGGCCTCGAAGGCTAAGTTTCATGCACTCTATGATGCATACATGCTCCATAGTAACCTATACTTGCTACTACACCTATCAAGAAGTCCAATCCAAGACATGAGAAGTATATGGAACATATCGCCGAAAAACATAAACATGGAAAACATCATTGATGTAAGACAAGATTGGTGACAAGGCTCAGTGGTAGGAATTGAGACCAATCCACTCAAAGATCTCAAATGGACCCATGAATCTTGGATCTAAATCAAATCCTTTTTTATAACAAATAGGGATCTTATGAATTATGAATCTCAGGAAGACCTTTGAGCCCATCTCATAACTTTGGTCAAATATCCTTTGATCTGCATACTTATTTAACCTCTCTAGTGCCTCCTACAATATTTGTCTAATCAATGTGACTTATAACTCAATATTGTGTAACATGGCTAGCCAAAGAGATACCATATCCTCTAACTTGTCCCAACTCAATGGAGTCCTACACTCCCTGCCATATAATTCTTTAAAAGGTGTCATGCTGATGGAACTTTGAAAACTCTACCACATAAAGATACTTCCCCTAATGCTACTGCTAATCTATGACCTACATAAAAAATCATATCCCCAAGTATCTGGGTGACCCACTCCATCTAACCATCTCTATCTAGCTGATAAGTTGTACATAAATTAATCTTCAAGAATCTTCCACGGAATCCCATGAAGTCTTAAAATCTCATTCAAATATACTCAAGAAACTGCACTACCTGTATATTTGGTCTTCATTCGATCAAAATAAGTTAATTTTGTCAATCTATCTTCCATGACCATTTGGTGTCATGGTGATATCTCGACCTAGGTAGCCACACAATAAAATACATGGAAATGGTTTCATATTTTCACTCCAGTATAGCATGAGGATAAATAATGCCAACTTGATGTTTATGTTTATCCTTCACCCTTTGACACTCCAAACACCGAGATATGAATAGGGATATATCCCAAAAAATACCACTCAGCAAGAACAATTGCCTCAATGAAGCATGCATCTTCTTCACCCCTAAATGTGCTAAATAAGATCCACAATGAGCCTTTTCTAAGTTATTTTGTCTCAATCCTCCATCTGTAGGTACATAGATCAGGCCCCTATGTCAAATAATCCCATCTGAATCCAAAGATATCCACTTAAACTTCCGCATAAAGAGTCTTTGTGCATTAAAATCTTCTCTAGTTAAAAGATAGAACCTATTCTAAGGAAGCTGTTGCAAGATCCTAACTCTAAAATTTATACCCACTGATGTAATAATTTCAAGGAACCTCTGTCAACTAAGGCATATGCAACATGATTTGTGTTCCCCTTAAAATTTTAAATCTCCGTATCATACTCACATAGAAGCTCCATCCAATGTTGTTGACGAGCATTGAGATTCGACTGTGTGAAGAGGTGTGGTAGGCTCAAGTGGGTTGTCGTGAATGTGAACCTATTGCCTATCAAAAAATGCCACCACTGAACCAAAACATGGACCACTGTTATAAGCTACAGGTCATGATTTGGGTAATTGAGCTACTAATCTTTGAGCTTTCCAGACTCAAATGTAACAACTTTTCCGTCCTACATCAATACTCTTCCTATCCCTACGAATGAAGAATCTATACATATAAATAAATACCTTTGTGGATCTAAAACTACTTAGATAGGTGTTGTAGTAAGGAATACATTCAAATTCTTGATGGCCGGATCATAATTGTCTTACCAAAATAAATTCTTCCCTTTCCGATGTAGTTAATTAATGGGATGAGAAATACATAAGAAATTCATCACAAATCTCTTGTAATACCCTTTTAATATCATGATGATGCATACCTCAGTCACATTGGTGAGTAGTGGTGAATCATTGATAGCTATAATCTTGGAAGGATGGACTATGATACCTTCCCCACAAATAATTTGACCTAAGTACTAAACCTCTTATTGAAATAATGCACACTTCTCAAAATTTCCATAAAGTTGCTTCTCTTGAAGAGACTACAGAACTTGGCCAAGGTGCTCCTCATGCATGTGTGAGAAAATAAATATGTCATCTAGGAATATGAGCATGAAGTGGTTCAAAAATGTCCTCAACATGCCATTCATCAAAATCATGAATAATATGGGTCAATTCATCAGACCAAATGACACCACTGTGAACTTGTAGTGGCCAGATCTTTTGCAAAAAGCAATCATAAGAATATTTTCCTCAACAATCCTCAACTGATGATACCCATAATTAATATCTATCTTGGAAAACATGTTAGCCCCTTTGATTTGACCAAAAAAATCACAAATGTGTGGAATGGGGTAATGATTATTAATCATAACTTTGTTCAAATGTTGGTAATCGATACAAAATCGCAGGGATCCATCGTTCTTCTTCACAAAAATCATTGGTGCAACGAAATGGGATACACTAGGATGAATGAATCCCTTTTAAAGAAGGCCCTCGAACTCAATCTTGATTTATCAAATCTTAGGGGTAGTCATCCTATACATCTCACATGAGATAGGATATGCTCCAGGAACCACATCTATATGAGGATCTATCTAACATGGGGGAGGTAGGATGGGTAACTCACTAAGAAAGAAATTGGAAACCTCTCTCAAAATGGGATGATCATCGAGGGAAGGCCCACTAGACTCATCCTTTGATCTGTCATTGACTGTAATATCATATAATTGACATACCCAATGCACACACTGCTTAAGCTGCATAGTCAATATGGTGCAAATAAAAATAGGCCTCCTAATCCCAATAATCACCGACTCAACACATAAATTATTCACATAGGATATCACCTTGCTATAACAATCCCCTCTAGATCTATGTGTAGATAACCAATCCATACCAAAAATTACTCTATAAGAACCCAAAGGAAGGATGTCAAGATCCATGTTTGTGGTGAAGGGTCCTAGCTCAAATACACACTCCTTGACTAAGGAGTCCATTGAGATCTTGGATCAATAAAACATCTCAATATCCCAACTACGAACCTACCTAACTTCCACCAACATAAATCATTGTACAAAATATGGAGAAATAAAGGAATCATAAGAGCCTAATTAAATAATATGGAGGTAGAAATACTACCAATTCTACCTGAATTCTCTATCATTCCGCCCTGGTGCTATGCCTGAAAGTTCTTGACTGATGTATATATCCTATAGCTTCGTACCATGTGATAAATTTTTAGCTCTAAAATGAGACCATTACCCTTTTTACTAGGGTTCTTTGAACAATATCTCAAGCGATGCCCCTATACCCGCATCCAAAACAACTGCCTTGTCCTCTCAAATAAACAAAAAGCCATCAAGGTGCTCATATATTCCAAGAGGTAGACCCTTATGATCCCTCTACTAAATTTTGTTTCTATGGTGGATGAGCTCTGACTAAGTGAGCTTTGGGTAGAACTTGTGTCCTGATGGGTCCCATAGTTGGACGCCCCGTGATACATCCTCTCTATGGATCATGCCTCCTTTGAGACTTGAAGGGTAGATGGTCCTACTTTTGGTGTTACTGGTGATGTTCTAACCTTGAGGAAGACTGTATAGATCCATTTCCACCATGAGTGGGATGGGTGACCACCTTTCATTCACTATCCTATAACTTCTGGATATAACTCCTTACCCTGTCTCATTATTGTTGTGTCTTCTACATGTATCCTTTGCAATATAGGCCTTCTCGATGGCCTCAACTAAACTTTGTGGACAATCAATGGATAATGACCCTCCAAGATCTAAATCAAGACCCCAATGAACTTGTGCACTCTAACTTGCTCATCCTACATGTAATCGACATACTGAATAAAATCAAAGAATATTCTCTCATACTCAGCCACTATCATGCTCACCTATCACAGATCGTTGAACTCATCAATCCACTACTAGATGAACCTCCTAGAAATAAACTTGCTTTGGAAACAGTCCTTAAAGAGCTCCCATGTTACCAAATATAAATATAAGTGGATCTTATGCTCCTCTGTCCTCCACCAAATGCATGCCCCATATCTCAGCAAATTGATAGAAACACAGGCCTTCGAGTTGTTAGAGCATAGACATAGCTTGAAGTATCTTCTCAACCTAGCTAACCACACCTCTGCCATAAATCCTCCTATATCACTAGCATAGTGGGAAAGATGAAGCTTCAAGTTATCTTGAATATGATTGGTCACTGGCGTCTGCACACCCCGGGGTCTCTCCTCATGGTCATCCCTCTATTGATCCTCCTTATATAGTAGCATTCACCTCTTGTAAGGTCTATAAAATTTGCAGTAATATATTGGTGAATTCCTACTCTAGGGGTGGTTCATCTAAATCAATGGGTAAGAACCCCTCATATGGCCTATGCCTCCTACATAGACAAAAATGAGACTTATTACATTATTCAAGGTGTGTTTTAGTTTACTAAGTTTTCTACCTTTTAAATTTTTCAAACAATTTCAACTGTTATAGGCTTAGGTTGAAAGATATTTTCAGTTGTGTTCCGATGTTACCCTAGATTCCAAGTGTTAAACATCAATATGATACCAAAGTATGACGCCCAAAAAATGCCACGTCAAAATGAAAACACTCGACTTTAAAAAAACAACAATATATTTTTTTATTAGATTAAGGAATTTAAGCCAATCTTAATTTCTTTAATAATGATTAATAAAAGGATTACTTTATTTACTCGAAAGACTATTTTTGAATTAATTTCATTTAATAAATCCAGTATTGTTATCTTATTAATCTTCCCCATTCATTAATTAATCCTAAGATAATATTATTCAAATACTTGATTAGTCCTTAATAAATTTTGTTTAATTGCCCACTTAGGTTAATGCGAATTTTAATACAATCTTAGTAAAAGTATCCTGAACCTTAATTAATTCAAACTTAGCCATATAGGATTTACCTCGTAATGTTAATATTATAAGCTAATGCTAACTTTAATTTATTTCCTAAATTTTCTTTAATAAACTTCCTAACATAACATTAACCTTAGGCCAATCCTTTTAATTATTAAGCTACAACCTTTAATCACATAACTTCCCCTTTAATAAATTTCCACACTCCATGCACATATTTTAAATAAAGGACATTAAAAAAATTATTCCTAACGAATTTAAACTTATAAACACTCGATAACATAACTAGGGCTTTATTAGATTAAATTTACACAAACATTATAATTTTAATCACTCATGTCTAAAGGGGCGATGATTTAATCCCAGCCGAAGGATGAATTTAATACTCACCCTGAGATCTAACGTCTTCTTATTTTTCCCTAATTATCATGATGGGATATTTATCTTTGATTCTAACCAAATTGTTCCTCCATTTGTAAGAGTCAAGCTATATGGAAGTAAAGAATGGAGGCAAGAGGATTTGGGTTGAACCGTTTTTGGCAATGGAAGATATGGGAAGAAAATGGGAGAATTAAATCTCCCATCTCATTATTACAGTTTTATTTTTTTTTGTAAAACTCCCATATCCTTAATAATCTACATTTTTATTTTCTGAGTAAATTAATCTACCCTAGTTATTTTTTATCAAATTCTTGTAGATCTTATTACTAGATTAATAGATGGAGTTATATGTATATGTATATATATACAAACCCAAAAAAATTTGTATAGCTACACACACACACACACACACACACATAGATATATACTTATTGATATATATTATATTATGTATTTAACAGGGTTCTAAAGACTAAAAATAGGTTGGGCGCATTTCTTTACAAGGCGGCTTGGTTGCTGGTTTTGGAGTGGGCGGCATGGTTGACCCACCCCCATTTTATATAATGTAGGGTGGGTTGGATTTTCCACGCTCCCCTCTCTGATGAATAAATTATTATTTTTGAAGCTTTTCACTAAACAAAATAAATTTGATTCCTATTCCATAATATGTTTTTGTAATAATATTTATATATATTATATACATATATGTATATTTTAAAATATACATATACATACATACATACAGGTGTGTGTGTGTGTGTGTGTGTGTGTGTGTGTGTGTGTGTGTGTGTGTGTGTGTGTTTGTGTTTGTGTGTTTGTGTAAAAATTTACCATCAAGTGTATGCATACAATAAACTGGTTTATTTATATAGAAAAGACAATATTTCTACTTATTCATAATGATAACATTTATTCCAAATGCACAATAAATAAATACCAGAAGAGTGACCTCAACCAAATTTTTTACATCTTTACTAATAAGGAAAATGAATAATTAAACATATGTAGGTTCATTATTCAACTTGGAATTTTGTTTAATATACAGACATTCATATGTTACCAATTTACAACATGGTACATGCATTATCAAAATAATAAGCTGAAGATTCTCTATCAAATTACAAGTTGAATTCATGAGGAAAATTCACACACACACACACACACACACACACACACACACACACACACACACACACACACACACACACACACACACACACACACACACACACACACACACACACACACACACACACACACACACACACACACACATTACAACTTTCAAGAGATACAGGTTCACACAGATATTTTCCTTTACATTGGAAAAAAAATCAAGCTTTCCAAACTCCTTCCAGCACTTAGATTATCAATTATAACTTATGCAATACATATTCTATTTCAATTCAAAACTACAATTTAAAATTAAAGTATGAAAATCCCTCCACCCAAAAATGGGTGGAGATAAGATGTCAACTATTATTTCTAATAAATTTCTAGCAAATCCAATAAACTTGCAACTCCTCCATCTCCAGCATACACAAACAAGGGAGAGATCTAGGAAGTGCTCTCCTCCTAGCCAAATTGAAATGAAGGGGTAAAGCAAACCCTGTTATTATCCCTTCAGCTACAACCATTAAACAATTTGGGATGTTAATAACTATGACAACAAAATAATGGCTCCAAATTTACAATACACACACACAAGAAAATGTTCCAACACATGAATAAACAATTAAAAACCTGCAACATTTAATTAATCAAAATAGCTAAATCTAGAATCAATGGAGAGGGAATATTTTATACCACCTCCTTATAACTCCCAAATGGATTATGGGGTCCACCCAAAAGCCTCCATGTCTAAAATACAACATAATCAAGATCTCTAATCTCTCCACCATTCGAGTATACTAAATGTAGTAGTAAATAACCTTTTTATTTCCCCATAGGTTGAAACCCTACCCGTGTTCCCTCATCATAAACCTCAAAAAACTCCCTTTTATCTCCCCAATGGTTCCATATTTACACTTCGCACACCGTTTTTGAAGGATAAACTACCCAATCCAAAAAAATAACATACATACATACATTCTAATTACACTTACATACACAAAAATATCAAGAGACATAAGTGAAGATCCTACCTTTCCATTTGTAGCACTTCTCCCTTCAAGAAAATAGAATCCAAGAAAGCTCTTCCCATATTCAATTCCAAAATCCAAAGCAATTCTATCTCCCAAATTCTTAAGCCCAAAAATAGTAAAGAATGAATTATAATCATCCAAGTAACAAAGTGTGTAATCAAGTGAGTGTCACCAAAATCTTCAAAATAATGCAAATAAATAGACAAGAAGGAGGGAGAGGTGATGTGGATTCATCTAAGATACAACTTCATCTCCCTCTAATCCACATCACCTATTCCCCACATAGACCAAAGAATTGAAAAGAGGTAGTTGAGGAGATACCTTCACCAAGTTTGCATAGAAACCACCTTTTGCGCATTTGAAAGATAAATTTAAAGTATCAAAATATGAGATCAATAATTACCTCTTTCCTCTCAACGTTTCATGATGAAAGGAATAAATTGACACCTTTGGTAATAGGTTAGGCTAGAGGGAAGTATAAAGAGTGTGGAACAAGTAAAATTTGTCCCACAAGCTCTCAAAATTGGGCTCAAAGCCCAAATCAGAGAATGGGTTTAGAAATGGCACACATACCAATGCCAAATTTAAAATCCAATTAAAAGAGGAGAAAGAAATAAGTTATATTTCATGTAATATCTACCTTCAAAAACCCACATAATAAATTTAACCATTACACCCGCAATTAACATAATTAATCCAAAGCACAATTTAAACATAAGAACCACATTAGCACCTAATCAAAGTCACCACCTACACATTTATGAGCCTAACAAATTGCATATTGAATAAGGCGGTACATAAATAATATAGAACATAGGGTTACAAGGTTACAATAGAACCTAAACAAAATCACATCATCCACAATAAATTAAACAATAAAACCGTAAGAAAATTAACCTATAAACACAAACAAAAACCTACCCATGGTCACATGTAAGGTGCTCCAAAACGGAGACCTCAGAAAAGGAAAAGAAAAAATAAGACGACACAAAAAAAACAAAAACATGACCACTACCAAGGTGACCTTGTTGTGAAAACTCAACATTCCTTTATGGTTGGCCTTCCTAGTCCCTCTTTGTTTGTGAAATTTCATTTCCTGTAACCACAAAATAATACCACCTTTGGCCTCAAAGCCACATCAATACATCAAGGAGATCAAAACATATTTAAATCATTCATCACATAATCATCATATATGATATTATGCACTTTTATTCAAAATAAAATATTTACCATAGTTCATAATAATAATTTACACACTGGTCACTGAAAACCGTCATGAAATAAATAAACCATAATATCACTATACAAAGGGTTATATGTTGCATCAAACATAATTGTAACTACTATGAATTCAAGATGTCAGTATATAGTAAAGTAATGTTAAATCTTATGTGGTGCAATATTCACGAAAATCAGATAGGTATATATATAATCCATGATAAAAGTCAAATCACAATAATAATCAATGTCCATATGGTCTAAACACATACTATTAAAAATACTATATCAATATCAATGTCTCTAGGAAGCTAATGAGCATCAAAAAATGAGTTAAAGGTGTCAAAGAGGAGTGGGCACTACATCCCCCTCCCCTTAGACTTGAATTCCTCCTAGAATTCACTGGAATAAGTTTAGAAACTAAGATCATAACAAATTGGACTCCTCCTAAGTAGTTGATGTGTCATCATAATGATCCAGCGAGATGTGCACCTGATAAATCTCATGACCTCGAAGGCTGATAGTCCTACGATCTATGATGTTGTAGACAAAAAATCATGCACTTTAGGAATTATTTAGCCTAGTCTTATACTACTATTTAGAAGGTTCTCATGTAATTAAAGTACTAATTTATTCCATATTTTGGCCTTCTTTATTTAATTTTTTATTTTTTCATTCCCACATATTTTATTATACCTATCCACCCATTTTTCAATTGCCCCATTATTCTAGCCCAGTATCAGGGTGCCCCAGCCTAACTGGGATGCCTCAAGGTTCCCTGGTCCCACTTTTGTACACCCCCGTCAATGCACATCCTTTCCTGCTTCTTTTTTGGGCCTTTTTAGTTGTTTTTTTTCTTTATATTTTCCTTAGTCAGTCTTTTTAAAATTAATTACAAAGATAATCTTGAGAGATGTATAAATATAAAGCTATAAGATGATGATAAGCATCCTAGGTCATAACATTACACAATACTATCATTGTATCTAAAGTTACAACTATTTCATCACTTGTATGAACATAGTTCCATGGATCAGGGATAGGCTATCTACATCACACACACTGCATATGGGGAGGGATTCTATTTTATTCCATGCACACATGTTATTTACATTTTCTATAGTTATCTTTTCTCACTAATTCAAAAAGTGTGACTGGAAAAAGAGCACTTAGGGTACCACACACACACACACACACACACACACACACACACACACACACACACACACACACACACACACACACACACATGCGCGCGCGCGCACGATCTATTTCTGGATCAGAAATGTAGTGTAGTGCACAATGATAAGTCCAATAGTTTTGCAGTTGAGTTCATAATGACCCATTTATTTACATATTTTATTTTTATATGGTTTTGATAATTCTATTTGCATTGCAGGTCATTTTCCAGCTCAGTAGATAGATCTAGTGCAATAGATAGGAAGTATTCATAGGTAGCTTATGACCATATCAGACTCAAGTTTTAAGAATTTATGGTGATCAGAGCATCGATACTGCAAACCAGGGAGCCCTGGTGCTCCATATTACACTCCCATGTGCTATATTCATCTCAAATCTTCCAGATATGTCTTTTATAAGGTCCCTAAGTGTTCATTTGTAGTTTCTGATTCCATTTCCAAATTTACGATAACCTATCATAGACTCTAGAAATCAGCTAAGCTATTTCTCTCTTTTATCATACACATTTATGGTTTCATTTTACTTAGAATAGTTTAGTTGCATTTATTCCAAACTATTTTAGTTTATTCAATACAGCGTTTTAGTCCTCCTAATTAGACTAACATTATATTATGTCTCTTCATGTCAAGCTAGATAAACTCAAGGATGATTACACCTAATATTATCCAACTCCTACAAATCTTGTGCTACCCACATCCCCTACTATTCCCCTCACTAATCCATAAGCCATCCCATTACCTCCAACTGTTATCTCTCCTTCCAATGCTATGCCAAAGGAAAATCTTGGTCACCTTCTTTATCATCAACTCGTTTCTCTTCCGTCTAATCATCGCTACATTCATCACCTAACCCAATATAATGATCAACCATTTTATCAATACCATTGGATTCATAGGCATCATACTGACACATGACATGCTTTGAACCATATTATTCAAGACCCCTAGTAGTTAGGCCTCCTTTCATTTTCTCCATCATTGCTTTCTGCTCCTCAATCCACCAATCCATCTCATTTGGCTCGTAACCCTGCTTAGGGTCCATCTCAACTGCACTCTTTCCTTCATCATTCACCACTTCAGTATTTGTTCTTCACTTACCCTTTGCATACACGTAAATTTTTTAGAGTGACCACTCTTATCTACTATATATCCCCTCATGGATCATGGTCCTAAGTTTTCCTCATCCTCGATACCAGTCAACCAACCTCCATCCCTTAACCTTATCTATTGAATTACCTTTCCTGATCAGTATGGGGGGAATAGTCACTATACATTTCCCCCATCCTCATTCTAAAATAGTTGTATTTTTCCTTCCTTTGTTGATGCACCTATAGAAATAATTATCACACCTTATCACACCCTTGTTACCTGATGACGCACTCTTATGATTTAGTTCACACTGGACTATTGAGGGATTACCATTAAAATTAACTGTACACACACCAATATATGTCCTACACACATACACTCTAACATAATTTATTTACATATCCCAAATCTTATATTATCCTATATATACATCATCTATTAGTCATCTCTACATCTCAGACACACTAAACTAGTCATCATTATTTATGAGTCTAGTTTTATACTTCATCCATAAATTCTATATTTACGTTAGGTCACATAATCTATGGGTATAACTTTACCTATCATCACTACATATTCAATATCCACTTATATCCGCATCTTAAATTCCATGGTATTATTCACATCACACATATATCTATCTGTGTCATTCTATACAACACTAGATTCCATTATATATGGGTTTAGTTCCACCTACCATCCTTACAAATTCTATTTTTATATACACCTATTAGTGAATTCCATACATTACACACATTACATATCTTACATTGCAATACTTACACCTCTCATTTTCATTTTGTATTCACCACTTGGTCATTTATACTACATTGTCTTCTACATGTTGCACTCACCACCAATAGACGCACTCTAGTTCCTTAGTCCATACTTGACTACCAACGGTTTAATAATGAAACGGACCTTACATTCACTAATGTGAAATTTTCCTCATACACCAATTCCCCCATTAGTTACATAGACCTTAGGTTAATTTTTTACCCTTTTCTATCATATTATAGTGGTATAGCCTTTAAGCTAAATCACCATTCCCATTATCATATTCTAGTTATATACACCTCGGCTTACATGACCACTCCCTTCTTATTCATCCCATATTTACATATGCTTTAGGATAAATCATCACCCATCATCATATTTCATCATATATTAATATACACTTAGGGATAAATCATCACTCTTCTATGCAACAAGTCGTGTTGTATTCTTAGGCTATAGGGTCTGTGCACATATGTCTATATGTCGCATCCCCATACATTCATTTCATAGTGATATACGCTTAGGGATAAATAATCACTCTTATATTTCAATAATTTGTAATATACACTTTGGTTATAGGGTTCACACACACCTCCCAACATGTCGCATTTAATCACCAATAGATATACACACTCAACACAGTGCACTAGATACAACCCACATTACTCGACCATTTTTTGATGACACAATATCATTTATGTTTCATTATTGACTACTGAGGGGTAAAATAAAATGAACCTCAATGCATACACTTCCATCCACTCGGGGGGCACGTTCCTCTTATCATTTTATTTTACATTCCAATCAATCCATCCATTACATACTGCATTGTCTTGGTAACATTTATTGTTGCTTACTAGTGTTATAGATGATCACTTTATTGCACATATTAAATATATTTTTTATATGTCATTATCATACAGGAATGTAAATTCATGCTTTTGTTTAGTGTGATCTTAGATACAATAATTTACACATGGCATGGATACTCACCTTCTACCCTTCTTATGTCGGTCACTGGCGAGATCCACATTCATCTTATCTAGGTGGTATTGTTTCATATTTATACTCAATATCTTATTACTTTATCATACATGCATTGACACATTTTTTATTACTCTAACATGGTAACGGGTGTTCCATGTGCAACACTAGTTTTACAGGATTACATATCTTCATGACTGCTTGTTTGTTTCTACTTGTCTACTTTATTTTCCATTATATGTGGGATTTACCCTTTTCTTTTATGCACACTTGTCTATTGTTTTTGACCATGATGGCCTTGTATGTCTTGCAACATCATGAGTGATGCCCCATGTTTGAAACCCACTTTGTGTGGTCATCTTGTTTTCTTACGTGTTTACACTACATTGTTTGGTAGTTATTACATTGTCTGCATATTTTACACTTGTCTTATTGCATGCATGTATTATTTACTAACACTTGTTTTGGCTTACCATCCCTTTTTGTGTGCACCTTGGTATATACCAAGTGTTTTCCCTTCCCCCATAAGGGCATATTTCTACAAGTTAGAGTGTCATTGGGTCCTCTTTTGGTACCTAATTCTCCTTTCCATGATGTCATATGTGCCCCCAAAGAGAGGGGGAACTCATTGAGGTTTTTTTATAATAACACAACCTATTTACACAAGTTCAGACACAACGAGTGAGTTCAGACAAGTCTAGAAACTCCACACATAGTGGCCATAACAGGACATGGTGTCCTTTGGTAATTCTGCGTAGTGGTTAAAGACTTGGGGGTTGTAGTGGGTGTGATTCTCTACACTTCTCCATCCAATGGTGTTCAATCACCTAAAAAACTAGGATCATATAGAGATATCTTAAAATAGTTCAACATAATTTTTTAAGTTTGTATGACATGACACATTTCCTACCTAAACATCTTCATCCAAGTTTGCGTGAGATCACCTGGAAAATTTGTGATAGTAAAGGATATCCTTTTACACCCTTTTTCTCAACATGGATTTTGTGCACATGTTCCATTTACACTTTTTCTATCATATTTCACATTCGGGTATTTTACTATTCTGTATTCTGTACAAAAATTTTACAAACATATATATATGAATACTTGATTGTTTTCTCCTTGCAGGTCCACAGTATGTGAAACAAGAAGTCAAATGAGGGGCATCAAAAACAATGACAAAATGATAATGTAAACACACTGTTATAAGCATTTACCTTTACCATTGATGCAGGTATGCTACACACAACAACTACATATGCATTTTTCCCTAGTTTCACTCTCATCACTTTTTATGTATATTTTTTATCTTTAGAATACATGTTCCACCATATTTTTCTCTTTATCATTCCACACTTAATTCTAGTCCATCAAAAAGTTTTCTTCCACATAATATATGGATATCAGGTATGCATCTCTATCTACTTTATGTTACCGAGTGTTTTTCTAACCAACATGAAATGGGGGAACAATGTAGACACAAAATCATGCACTTTAGGAATTATTTAGCTTGGTCTTATACTACTATTTAGAATGTTCTCAAGTAGATAAAGTACTAAGTAATCCCACCTTTTGGCCATCTTTATTTTATATTTTATTTAATCTTTCCCATATATTTTATTGCACTTATTTTAGACACCAAATTTTAGTCACACTCCCCTCGGTCACCTTTTATTAACTAACATAATGTATTCACCTAACCATGACCCCTTACCCTACATTCATATTAAATTAATTACCTACAATTGAATTAATGCCAATCCTAACATTATTTAATAATTCAATTACTTTAATTAAGTTAATTCACACCTCACCTAGCCACATCACCTAGACACCTCACCATGGATTTATTCTTAGCCTATTAATTTACTAAGACTGACTCTCTACTTATCTTAACCAACTAGGAATCTTTCAAACCCTAAAATTAAATTCCTATTCCTTCCCCAAAAATACTCCTACTTATCTAAGTGCAAACTCTCACTTGATACCCAGACTGACAATCAGAGCACACAAAAAACTACCAAGATCAACTATTTTTGGTAAACGTGGGATTTATTTCCTTAAATAATGTCAATTAATACTCGACTGATGTAAGTCATGCTAACCATCATCGGTTGCCAGATATACAGTTTTGCAACCTCTTATGTAGGTTTGTAGCTTCGAGTTTTGAGGGAGCTATCTACATTCAAACAGGAACTAAATATTTCTCAACATCCAAATGATGGAATATACTCAACCACATGCCCAAGCAAAACACCTAATACTCATCCAGAGGCATTAAAATTCACGGGATCACTCCAGGGAGTATTTCCATGGAATTGACCACCAAGTTCTTCAAAGATCGACCATTACCTTCCTTGACCAACTAGACCTACAAATACAAGTGTATTTAATTTGCATCATTTATGTACTTACTTAATAGGTTATTTATCTTTTTTTATTAGATATTATCCTTCCCATCATTCCTCCATCCCCACCTTCCTATCCATTTACCTATCCAACCACCCATAACCTTCTATATCTCCATACCTAACCTTTATGCCTTCTTAAGTCTCCCTGACATTATTACGAACCCAAATAGGCTGTCTCCACTCTCTGTGCAATCACAAAGAAGACCGAAACCACCTGTTATTTAATTATCACCAAATTTCACCTATCAACGCTGTTCACCTTATCCATCGTTGGTTTCCTCTTCACCAACATCGGTCACAAGACTTACGTTGGTTACTGTATCCCCTAACAACTTTCACCGAAATGGCCTTAACATCCCCAAAACTTAACAGAACCTTTCCTAAACCTAGTACCTCACCTAAAAACTAACGCGATACCTTCATAACTCTTTGTGAAGACAAAGAGAGATCCTAGACACTCAATTTTCACATTCTTCCATTCCCCACAGAAAATGATATTGGTCATCTTAACCCTGTATCAGTCATACTTAACTGTTGTTTGTCATACCCTAACTGACATTAGTCTTTATGCCTGGAAACTACCTCTAACCAACAAGCTTCCTAGTTATCATAAAATAACCCAAAATCCATTGAATCTTACCCAAAACATGTATATGACCTTCAGACCACCTACCCAACCCGCAACCTTACCCGAGACCTTCACCAGTTTAATTATCAAAGTGTTTAATTTGATTGACACTGATAATAATATGAAAAACCTAAATCATAACACTGGCATTAGATTATTTTATTTACACTTTCAATTATATTATATTGAGTTATATATAAGTGGATTGAAAACCATCATGGAAGTATCACACTTCCTGGATCTAGCTCACACTAGGAAATCCACTAACCATTGCTATTAATCATATCTTGTGGTCTTTCTTTATATAATAGGTAGTTCCTCCTAGCCAAAAGGAAGCTCTTCACAATCAACTTGGATTAGAAATTAGATATGCATGCATAACCTTTGACCAACTTAAAAATAGGTATTCCTCCTTGGCATTTTACCCTAATCTATTTCATTAATCTACAACTATCCAGTGAAACATTTTGGCATGCCTAGTGGGACCCATCAATGGTTCTTTTGCATTTTTTTCTTTCCTAGGTAAAAATTGTGTGTTTATTTCCCTTTGAAAAGTATTCACATTAATTTTCTTCTCTGGAATCTTCTACTTCTTTCTATTGTCTAAAATAAATTATTCTTTTGTTTCTTTAAAAAGAACACGTATTCCTTTCTACTACATTTCATTACTTAAAGATCATTTCCCTTCATGTTGTCTATTTTCTACATCGAACGTAATTGTGGATTTGGGATTAAAACACTTGAATTTCATTCTAGTGTGTTGCATTATAGCTCACATTAATTTGAGGGAAACGCATACACTGGAAGTCATTCCCAACTGATGCTTGACTAACTCAATCATAGTTCACTTTGCATACTCTCTATAAGAAACCACTTAAACAATTTACACATCTTATTAAACATCATCCTATGTGGAAGAATTTTTCATCGATCACATGATTAGAGAATTGAAAGTGGGCACCCAACTAGTTTCTTTGTCCAAGAATTATCTCAGAGAAAGGACCGCCCCAACCAAAACTTTACCTGAAACCTTCCTTAGATCTTGGCTTTTCATAGGGTACCTTATACCAAAAAACCTTTGTTCTATTCACAATTCAATCCTAAATAGCATAAGATGGAACATAAAATTAACCAATAGCATTTCGTGTTTGTTAATTTTTTCTTGATTTGTGTTTTGAGTTGTGAGACCATGTTCTCTATTTTTATTTCTTCCTTTCACACTCCAAAATTATATTTGGTGTATTCCAAATTTGTCTGAGTGTGTCAGGGTCCGTCATTACTATACTCAAGTTTTTGGGTTGGTATTTTAGCTAATCTAAGTCACTAAAGTTAACTTTATCCATATTTTCAAATTTCATAGTGACCAACATTGGTCTAGTGACCGCCATTGATTTACTCATCTGACTGTCATCGGTTTACCTTACTGTTGTCGGTTCCCTACTTTTTCTAGTGTAGGTTATTATTTATCCTTTTATTTATTTATTAGGATAATTCTTACACTTGTGTTAGCCCTACACTTGCTGGGTTAGCTTACTTATGTGTACTAGTTGCGTGGATTTATCTTCTCAGTTATGTAGAGTTAGCTTACTAGTCTTTTAGAGTTAACTTAATTACCAGTATCAGTTAGTGGCAATCCTTCACCACTGATTTAGGTAGTAGTTGCACTTCCCTCCTCCTATATGTACATCTTTCTTATTAAATAATTCAATTCATTCTATTGTAATGTATTGAACATTATGGATTATGATGGATTTCCATATATGGTATTTTAGCTCTTATGTTTTGCAAATCTAATGTGGTATGCTATTATCATCTGAGATCGTGTCTTGGAACAATATTCTTATCGTTCCTTTCATAGTATCAGAGCAATAGATGATGTAGAAATCCACCTGTAATTTTTTCTTTACAACCAATGGTTTATTATTTTCATGAATTTGGAATTTGTTAGCAATTTTCTGAAGCATGCATTTTTATACAAAACAGAGTGCAACATTGGATTTGGAAGGTGCCAAAACCCTAGAATCAACTGTAAAATCAACCATGTTTTGAGACAGTAAAATATGGATGCAGATCTATACCATATGGGTGCATTATTTTATCCATTGGATATAAGTGTGTACCTTCCAGATGCATTCTTTTACCCTTTGGGTATTTCCGTTTTGGATGCAGTCTTTTATCCATAGGATGTAGATCTCTACCCTCTGGGTGCATTCTTTTATACATTGGATATAAGCGTGTACCTTTCGGATGCATTCTTTTACCCTCTCAATATTTCGGTTTTGAATGCAGTATTTTATCCACTGGATGCAGATTTGTACACTCTGGGTGCATTCTTTTATCCAATTCATATAAGCATGTACCTTATGGATCCATTCTTTTACCCTTTGGATATTTCAATTTCGGATGCAGTCTTTTATCCACTGGACGCGGATTTGTACCCTCTGGGTGAATTCTTTTATCCGTTGGATATAAGCATGTACCTTATCAATGCATTCTTTTACCCTCTAGACATTTCTTTTTTAGATGCATTCTTTATCCACTAGACGCAAATCGGTACCCTCTACCTAGATTCTTTTATCCATTGGATATCGGCGTGTACCCTCTAGACGTAATGATTTACCCTCTGGACATTTTAGGTTTTGGGTGCAGGATTTTATCCTTTGGTCACAAGCATATATCGTGTGGATGCACTCTTTTACCCTTTGGACATTTTGGTGTCACGTGTACCTTTTAAAAAAAAGATCAGCATTAAAATATTATATTAATAGCAAAACCTTCTAGAGCTCATAACTTTTGATCTGTAGCTCGGATTAAGGTGATCTTTTTTTTGAAATTGTGTATTTTCTTGAGATCTATGCATTGGTGAAATTTTAATACACATATTTCAAATTTAAAAAGGTACTGTTACTCATTGTAATATTTACATGCACTCAATTATAAAATGCCAAACTTGGGAGGGTGTTGTGATCACTTGTGGATGTAATTTTGGTTGAGCCCCACGTCCTAAAATTTTGGGTATTACATTCTTGTATCTATGGGTGTATATATTTATATCTCTCTTGTTTGTTGAGATATTTTGGATCTGTATTTTTGACACTTTTATTTGGCATGTTGATAGTCTCTCTTATGGGGGAGCTATTCTAGTGGAGCCCAATGTTATATTTTCAGTGTTCGAGTAGTTGATTTTGACAACTCATACAGATCTGTGGTGTCACTCTACCCATTCTATAGTATGGGAGGGTGTGGGGTTGATACTGCTTCTTTGGGTCTTTTTCCCTTGCCTTTTTACCTTGGCTTTTCTTGGATCGTGGCACTCCTATTTATTTGGATCTCATGTCCACATTTTTGCCTTGGTTTCTCTTGGATCGTGGCACACCTATTTGTGGCAATTGATCAAATTATGTTTGGTGTTTGTTTTTCACTTTCGACATCACTCCATTGACAGTGTCCTTGCATGCAGATATGCTGGTGAAGCCTAGTGTTAGTTTTTTTTAGTTCTATGATCGAGCAGTGGATTCAGACCATAGTGCCCACCACACTTCTTCAACATTGTACGAGTTTTTAGAGCCGATCTTCTGAGGATATCTTGCAGTAGGATTTTTCCCTCTCTACTTTATTATTAATTGTTTTGGGTACCTTGCGGTGTCTAATTTTCCCAGTTCTTGTATATGGGTACCTCATCAGGCCTTATTGTTGGGACCCACCTTCCTTTCCAGCCACCTAAAATATGCTTACGGGAGGGTGTTACTATAGGTTATTATTTATCCTTTTATTTATTTATTAGGATAATTATTACACTTGTGTTAGCCCTACACTTGTTGGGTTAGCTTGCTTAGGTGTATTAGTTGTATGGAGTTAGCTTACTAGTTTTGTTGAGTTAGCTTCTCAGTTATGTGGAGTTAGCTTACTAGTCTTTTGGAGTTAACTTAACTACCGGTATCAGTTAGTGGGATTTCTTCACCACTGATTTAGGTAGTAGATGCACTTCCCTCCTCCTATATGTACATCTTTGTTATTGAATAATTCAAGGCATTCTATTGTAATGTATTGAGCATTATGGATTATGATGGATTTCCATATATGGTATTTTAGCTCTTCTATTTTGCAAATCTAATGTGGTGTGATATTATCATCTGAGATCGCGACTTGGAACAATATTCTTATCATTCCTTTCAACTTTTTGGTAATTTTATCAAAAACAACACTCGTCACATTTCTATTCTAGCTGGGGTTTCTCATATACATCATCATACCTCTAGACTTTTGAAATCACTTTCAAATCTAGTCTTTGTCTCATTTTCATACATTATTACAAAATTTATCAAAATTTTAATTATTCTATAGTAATCAGTATTAGTAAACCTATCCATCATCGGTTAACCAAGCCACCATTGGTTCCTGTGTTTTAATTTTTAATTAAAATAGGGACCATTTTTACCTCCCGGAACATATTTTCTCCATTTAATCTTTGCCTTGTTTTCATCTACAGAGATCAGATTTCAAGGTCTATGCTAACTCATATGGTTTTGAATTTTATCCAAACCATTTCCCTTGTGTTCCACACTAGCCTCCAACCACTCCCACCTAGCCCATCGCCACCTTCCATCCTTTCACCTATGGAACCCAGTCATCCCATATTCATCAGTACTAATGAAATCAAGTTTGCAAGACTCCTTTACTAGAACCTCGTTGCCTTACAATATTACTTAGCCCATTCATCTACTCGACACTCATAAGGATAGTTTGTAAATGACATGACTGTGTCTATTCCTCCTGCCCTTGCCACCACTTTTGTGTCAACTACAGCTAGCTTAGCATTACATTCTTCCACCTTACCACCTGTGGTGTCCCAAATGGACCCCACATCATTTATATATACTGCACCTATTGCATTTGTTGTACCTTTCACAAAATTTTCTTCCATGGTGTCAACCATTCCTTCATCATCCGCCTTGAATGCAACTTTTTCTACACCCATCACCTCGTATATACCTATTACATCTCTGCCACCCATGGTGTTGGTAACCCACACTCCCTTTCAAAATATCATCCTCTCTATTCTGTAGTCTCTACCTCCAATCACTATAAGAGTCATTACATCCACCCCACCTACTTACATGTATCACCAACAACCCCATATCTCGTCTATCATCTATTTGGGGTATTTTCAACCTGCATCTATTCCCCCCTCGCAATTTCTATACTCAACACCACCATATACTGGGATTTCATCCTCATCATGCACTAATCATCTACCCCCTTAAACTACATGGGGTTCCCTGTCATCACAACCTACCAACGAACTTATTAAAATGATGATGGAAACTATGGAGACATTGGATGAATCACTTTTTGCCATTGACAACTCTCTAACATATGAAAAAATCTGCAATGATCCCATTCATTTGTCCATTTTAATTTTCACATACCCTACGTATTAGGAAATGCCCAAATTCAACCGGTTCTACAACAAATAATACCCACAACAACAATTGCGGTCTTTCAAATATGGGTGTTTTCTAATCACTCATGATGACGCTCTACTCTTGCAGGTATTCCCAATGTCCTTGATAGGACCCTCATTGGATTGTTATAGTGGTTTACCTAAACATTTCATTTACTCATTCAAACAAAAAGATCAAACCTTCCTAGACCATTTTTCAATCAACATCGTCAAGAAGGTCATCATGATTGACTTGTATGCACAAATACAAAGACAAATTTATTGATGATTATTTCACTCGTTGGCGAAGTCTCATCAACCAGCTCACATTCTAACTTCCTAAAACCAATCCTATAGAGTTAGTCACTAGGGTTTGTGCTAGGCACATATCACCAACTCTCCAAGTTCAATCCTTGTACATGTTCGACAAGTCATTCACCATGGCACATAAACTTGAAATTTTTTCCATTAAAGTGAAGATAATTAAATTTCATAACAAAAACACTGCATTTAAATCAAATGATTCATATTCCTCTTCCAAACCCCAAAAAAATTATTCCAAAGAAAAATAATCTTCCAACTTGGTAGTTTTAAAACATGGCCCATCTCATCCATCCAATCAATCAAATCCTACTTCCAAACTTACTCTTGTTCATGATTTCCATTTTAGGATGGAGCAATGAAAATACACTCATATAGGAGATCCATATTCTTAAGTCATATAAAAACTTCTAAAAGGAGTAATTTCTCTTCCACCCAAAAAACCACACTCTTTTTTTGACCCCACTCTTCCTATGCCTACATTGTATAAGGAACATGATTACTGCAACTATCATCGCGTTAAAGGTCATAGCAATGGTAATTGAATAAACTTAAAAAACATTGTCCAAGAAATGCTAGATAATGGAGAGACCGTCTTGGAAAACCTGAATGCACTAGCTAATAAGAACCTTCATATCTTCAAGAATTTGTTCCCTAATCATACCCCTTCATCTAACCAAACTGGAAAAACTTTGACTAATGATAATAATGTTTGTGAATTTCATGTTATTTTTAAATTCATACCATCCCTTCTTTAATTTCCTCCTATCCCCTCTATCGAGGAGATTCTTGCACAAGATCCTTTACTCATAAAGGATCTTATTTCATCTACTTTTTTACCCATAGAGGAGTCCCCTTCATCTCCCCCTTCACCCATGGAGGTGTACGCAATATATACAGATGCCATTTCCCCACACATATCTCAACCTAATGAACAACCTACGGTGTTAACTCTCCTACCTATAGGAGATTCACTCTCACCTTCCTCTCCACTGAAAGAGGAACCTACTTCATCCTACTCATCATCTCCTCTACCCATAAGAATCTCTTAGAAGAACTTCTTCTTATTGGAGACAATTCTCCATTAGCCTTTAAAGATCCTATTGATTTTCTCTCAGCTCTTCTACCCACAGAGTCTGAAGCCAATCAGTTCCCTGTCTCACAGACATACTTTATAAGGATTACTAATAAATCAACATAATCTCCTCCTACAATAGTTTCATTTTCACAAATGGCTAAACACTTGGATTATGTTGATAATTCCATGCTTTGGAGATGCCTTCGGCTACCATTTTCAATCCAAATGCAAATGTCATTTGTTGATACCTCTACGATCTATCCAAAGGTGGATCAGAAAACCAAACCAACCATGCCCATACTAGTTGGAATGAACTCTTCTTCATCACCCTCACCTATACCGAAACCTTTACCAACAACTGAACTTATTCCTATGCATAAAACCTTACCTACACCGTCACCTACCCCCACATCTAGACCCATTACCACATTAGGAGCCATGTCATCATTGATCCTAGTCCATCCTCCTGTCAAATTGGATTTAGCCACATCCTTCATTCCTGGATTTAGCACAAAAACCATTCCTCCACCTAAAAGTAAAAACAAACCTTCTAGGTTGCATACACCAATTTCACCCACTACACCTCTGTCACCTTTACCCCTTCCATCTATCTTAGGACCTCACCCATCTACCTTGGCCAAGTAGCCTCCTACCCAAGGTAAACCAAAAGCACAATAGCCAACCTCCTCATCGTGATATTTTATTACACCCAACTTACCTACACAATGTACACCTTCTCCATCAATTGCATCCTTTTTACCACCTATACCCTACCACCTCCAATAGCCTCATCAATACCTATGATATTTATTTGTCTTCAATTGATACCTTCAACCTTACCTCTTCCAGTAACCTTCACCGCACCTCCATTATAACCATAGAAAATAGTTCCTTTTTCGCCATCTACCTTCCCATCTACATCTCACATGTCGTCTTCACCTTTACCCAGGAAGGTACAATAAAACATGAAAACCCCACTACCCTCAAAAGAGGTAGTTAAACCTACAATACCTTCTACCACTAGTTCATTTTCTACGCCTTTATCCAAGAAGGTACAACCCAATCCTAAAACAGTACTACCTACCAACCAGTGGTAAAACCTATTCCACCACTGATTCCACCTCCCGTGGCACCTCTCCAATAAAATTCACCCACACTTCCATCCAGATACACACTTATCATTGTGATCCATTAATAGGGTCTTAGGCCAACATCTTAGATAACCTTTTGGAAACCTTTGTCATCACATTGCTGGGTATTAGCCCATCTTGTCGCTACACCTATCATGAATCACTTGTTCCTTCACCCCATATTAATATGGTTAACATTTCCACTTATGACCAAAAATACAAAGGAAAGGAGAAAATAAGTAGACCATCCACCAATCATGTTCCCAATATACCATTTGCACCCACACCAAAAATCACCATAATGGGATCCACATACCCTATTTCTTATGGGGTCTCCCATTGTAAAATGATTAAACAATTACACCAATCCCCTCTAAAAAATATATTTTTATGACCTTGTTTAAATCTCTCAATCTCATCGATAGGACCACATGGAGGTTTTGCAATCCATCGAGGTTTTACCTAACAACCCTATGCCTGTGGCCTCCATTATCATTAATCACCATGTGGCCTATCTTACAAATTCATTCCCTTCCTCTAAACTCGCTACCACTCATCAAGTAGGCACTCTGAGTTTCTCTGACGACAAGATTATACCTCTCTAATCAAATGATCCTGATACCACCCTTTTTATTTCCATCTACATTTATAATATATGTGTTCGACATGTTATGATCAATGGCAGTGCCAGCATCAGCATCATCTTCTCCCATGTGTACAACTAAAAGTGCATCCCTTCCTATTGCATGTATACTAACCTAGTTATGCTATGTTCTTTAAATGATGCCATCACATTAACCTTTGGTACCATCATTCTTCACATTCGTGTGCGCCCCCGTACCAGTCTGTAATTTTTCTATGTCTTAGAGGGGTAATTCAAGTACAACTTGTTGCTTGTCCAACCTTGGATCCATGTTACGGCTTGTGTTGCTTCAATCTTACACCAATGTGTAAAATTTTTACATGAAGGACATAACTATACCATTCTAGCTGACCCTTCACTATTAAACACTTGGAACATGTTGTATCGACCTAATGATATAGTTATACAAGTTAAGGCATCTATCACTGTTGCCACTTCTCCTTCAACCACAACACCATCCACCAATGTTGTCGCTACCTATTCCACACCTAACTCCTCTACTCCCAATGTTCTCATAGCTTATACAGCTGACCCATCTTCCAACACATCTACTTCTCAACCAACATATGCTTCTTCTTCCCAATCACCTAGTAGTTCATCTATTCCCACTACCTACATATCAACTACTGATCCCTTAGAAGGTGTTTTTCAATGTCTCACTCTAGGGGAGTACCACCTATACAACATTGACACATTCCTTACTCCTCCATAGTATGCTAGCCTTTGCCAACATCCTAACTATGATAAAATCATAGTCAAGGTTTTCCCTTACGGTCATCCCCACCTTCGTATAAAATTAATGTATGGGGGACTTGATAATTCTACCTACTCTCCCTAGCCACCTTCCCAAACTTGATTGTTTTCTTCTGACCTTCAATCTCTCACCAATCGTCGCTTTGCCCATACCTTCCTCCATCATTGCACATGGAAAGGCTTTCGATTTTTTTTCTATGAACAAGGTCACCATACTTTTATCCCATGTACCACTCATAAACATAAAGACCATAATGGTGTTAGATTTGTTGAATCATCTTCCAGGAAGGCCCACGTTAAACTCATTGAGGACAAAAACCCTTCTCCACCCCGTTCACCAACTTCACCACCTTCACCTACAGAGTCTATGGATCTAGAATTCATTCCTCTTAACTTTTTTTTATGAACTCCATTTCGTTGGGACCTCTAACTTATCAATGATATGGAAAGGCTCCCTCTTCTCATCCCTTCTTGTATCTTGACCTAATCAATGACGACACACAAACCTTCTATTAACATCGTTCAATGTCAAGATGATGATTCTATTATCACCTACCTTGGTGTGGAAGATTCTTATATTCACTAGTCATTACCTTCTTAAATACAAACCATGTTAAATGAATTGACCATTGAAATCAATAATAACACTCAGGACGACCCACACATTCTAAAAATAGATCAATCTTTAGATGCTGGTGAACATGAAGGTTTTACTTATTTCCTCTGAGATCATAACAATGCTTTTTCTTTGTCCTACATTGATATGCCCAGTATTGACCCAAACATTTTGGTCCTCAATATCGTCACGATTCGTGAAGCTGAACCCATGAAATAGATGCTTTAGAAAATGCATCCTCGCATTTCCCTTCTTGTCAAAGAAGAACTCTAGTGCCTTATTTCAGTTTGCTTCATCCTACACATTGATTAACCTCAATGGATCTCTAAAATTATTCCTTCCACAAAAGCGACAGTGGGACTCTGCATTTTCATGGATTTCCACGACCTCAACTTATCTTTCCCCAAAGATGACTTTTCTCTACCTAGTATTGACCAACCGGATGATCTCACCATCAGCCATGAGATGTTATCATTCATGGATGGTTTCTCAGGTTATAACCAAATACAACTCACCATGAAATATCAACATAAAATTGCTTTCATCACTCCTTTGGGGAACTTCTACTACCGTCTCATGCCCTTTCACCTTAAAAAAACTGGTGCTACATATCAACGGGCTATGACTTATATCTTTCATGATATTATGCATAGCATATTGGAAGATTACATTGATGATATTCTGCCAAATCCAAACATCGGGTCAAACACCCTACAGTGCTTAAGGTCATCTTCGATCATCTCATTAAGTACTATTTTTACCTTTAACGTAAGAAGTGGGTCTTTTTTGTTCTCTCTGAAAATCTCCTTAGTTTTATCATTTTTTTGCGTGGAATAGAAGGAGATCCCACTAAAATAAATTCTATTCTCAAAATTCCCTCACTTACTAACCTTCTTCAGCTTCATATTTTTCAAGGCACATTGCAATTTATTCTTCATTTTAATTCACAACTTTCTGACTCCTACCTCCCATTTTATCATCTCCTCAAAAAGGATGTCTCCTTCAAATAGGATGATGAATGCCACAAAGTCATTGATGCCTTAAAAGAATACCTACTCTAACCAGCTATGCTCATTCCCCCTAAGGATGACCAACCATTTTACCTTAAATTTTCTTTTAATGATTCATTCCTTAGGTACCATGCTTGCTCGTCATGATGAGAAACATAGGGAGAAAGAGGTTTATTATATAAGCCATATATTTTTGGACTACGAAACTAGATACACTCATGTCAAAAAACTCTACATAGCCTTATTTTTTCTCACCACTTAAATTTTCCATTACCTTCTTAACCAAAAAACCTTTGTTTTTAGAAATACTGAAACCTTACATTACATGTATGCTAAACCCTACTAGCATCAACGTGTTGCATGTTGGCTCGTGTGTCTTGCAGACTTAGAACTCAAATTCACCCATCCAATTTTTTTCAAAGGAAAAACCATAACTGACCAACTTGCAGATGTACCCCTCTCCGTAAATTGATCCTCGAACTTCTATTTCCCAGATGAGTCCATTGCTACCCTTTCTTTGGACGATACCATTAACCAGATGACCTTATTCTTCAATGGTTCCAAATTTCTCTTATCCTCATTTCTCTTGATAGTGATTCTATGCCATTATCTTTCAAATTAGATTTTGATTGTACTAATAATATCAATGAATTTTAATAACTTGGATTAGGTCTTTAAGCCTCCATCGCCTTGGCCATTAAATTGATTAATATCTTTGGTAGCTCTCAACTAGTTGTAAACCAAGTCAATGGTATATACCAGTGTCATAACGAAATACTTCAAAAGTATAAGCATCATGTGGACATACTTTTGACTACCTTTGACGATTTTGAAATTCAAACCACCCTGCATTCCACTAACAAATTTGTGGACACCATAGCATGTCTTGCTTCTCAAATCCTCGCTTCGCCCTCCAACTCGAAAATATTTTTCATAGTACAAAGGTTGCAATCACCTTCTTATCTATTTTGAGACATCAACCTTGTCAAAACCATTGAAACTTACCCATGTGACATTTGGTATAAGTAGTTTTTAGACTACCTTTCCCTTTCAATTTTTCTGCCAGATCTTACTCCCAATGGACAACAAACCTATCTCAAAAGTTTCTTTTTCTATGTCATCATGGGTGGTCTTCTTTAAAAACATGGCTTTGACATTATCCTCTTATAATTCCTTACAAGTTCATGAATTCCCTATAAAATTAAGGAGGTTCATGATGAAATTTGTGGAGGTCACTTCAGTGGTTTAGCTATTACTAAACGCATCCTCCACTTGGTCTATTATTGTCTAGCCTTAAAATGTGATTATTTTGATTATGTCAAATGTTGTGTGAAGTGTCAGCAACAATTTAATCTTCATCACACACCTAGTCATGCCTTACAAGTCGCACAAGACCTTTGGCCTATATATCAATGGGATCTGGATCTATCCAGAGTGATCAATCATCATTCTTCACAACATCATCAATGGATTATTATTGTTACCGAATACTACACTAAATGGGTCCATACCTCTTATTTCTAAAAAATCAGAGAAAATATGTTAATTCATCAACCATCACATCATTTGTCACTTTGGTGTTCCTTACCGTCTAATCACTGATATAATAGAAAACAATTAAAAAACAAAACCCGATGGAAAATTTGTGATGCCTTCGGCATTTAACTCAGTTTTTCTTCACCTTACTACCCTCAAACAAATGGCCAAGCATAATCAACCAACAAAACCTCAAATAAAATTCTTATGAAAGTAGTTCCCAATACTAGAAAGGATTTTCACATGCACATTCCTCTTTCCTTATAATCTTATTGTACTAGTATTCACACCTCAACTGCTGCCACACCTTCCTCTCTGGTCTACGGTACAAAGTTTGTCCTACCTCTTGAAGTGCATATTCCATCTCTTCATATTTCACTCAAAAAGGTACTCATTGCTAATGACTTTCACTAGGACCATTTGGCACATATTGAGTTATTAGAATAATGTCAAGGCAATGCTCTTGATCATCTTTAAATATACCAAAAATGTGTCAAATGTGCCTATGTGAAACGTGTCCACGAACAAACCTTCCAGGTCAGCAACCTCGTCTTGAAAGAAAATAAACATGTAACAAAAGAGGAAGAAATTAAATGTTGAAAATTTTCTCCTAATTATCTTGGACCTTACATCGTTATTCATACCTATGGATCAGGTACTAATCATTTGGCACAACTTGATTTATTAGAAGAACATTATGTTAATGTTGTTGATCATCTTCAAATCTATCAAAAATGTATCAAACGTGCCTATGAAAAACGTGTCCAAGAATGAACTTTCTAGATTGGTAACCTCGTCCTAAAATAAAATAAACATGTAACAAAAGAGGAAAAAAGTAAGTGCAGGAATTTTTCTCCTAATTCACTTGGACCTTACATCGTTAATCATACCTACGGACTAGGTACTTATCATTTTTCTTCACTCAAAGGTAAACCTGAACCTGAGTCCCTCAATGCCTTTCATATTTGACCATTCTATTGTTGAATCAAGTCCTATATTACCTTATTTCTATTAAAAACGCTTGTCCCTTGAGCACCATTCACCTTCCACTTTACCTATTTTAAGGATCACTGAGTAAATAAGAATCATATGATAAACCATCACCTTTCAACCTTATCTTCAATATGAGTACCATGACTCTACTCATGGCATGATTCTCATGGATACTTTTCATATTTTTCAAGATGGAATCCCATGGTCATTCATCACTTATGCCCTCTCTTTCATAGTTAACCTATTTGTGATATGGTTTTGTCTTCATAAAAATATCCTATACTTATATATAGTCTTGTCCATGACCAAAAATTCCAAAAAGAAAAAAACATAATTCAAAAGTAATATACAATATTTTCAAAGTAAAAAACTCCTTGATTCAAAATTTTACCAAAAATATAACTCCCTCAAAAAGGACATCTATTATTTATATCTCACTTCTATAAATAGACTACTCCCTCGAAGGAAATCTATATAAAGCTAGCCATAATGTACATAGTCTATCATAAGAAGAAGACTATTCTTGCAAAAATAAAATAAAATATTCTGAAGCCTCCCTCATCGATCAGGTTCACGAAGACCTCAAGGAGATAATCTACTCACCCCATATAGACTTCTCACATCGACCAGTCTATAAAAACAAAAGTAAAAAGAAAGAGATAACTTTTTTGTCGTGAACTTTCCTAGTTTGGTCTTGGGTCTCTTAGCAGTTTGAACTCCAAAAATCCACTTTCATAAAGAGAAGAAGGGAGCGTGTAACACCAAAATGTCCAGGCTTTTAGAAAATTCCCCTCCTTACAATATATAGGAACAATGAGAGAAGGAGATAGAAGAATTTTGAAATCCTACTCCAACCACCCAAGAAATGCATTAAATTCACCTGAAACAATGATGGGTTCTACCGCAAACCCCATGCTTCCATGTGTTGTTCCTTGTTGGGAAATAAATAAAGACCATACCTCATTATGGTGGTAGGTGAGAAGCCTGGGACATTCTAAAAATGGTGAACTGTATTTTTCTTTCTTAAAAACTTAGTCCCAATAATTTAAAGATTTCCAAAAATTCCTCTATTGCTCAAATCTGAGCTTCCATTTGAAAGTTATGGCCATCTGAAGGTTGAGGTGCCATTCTGCATAATGGAAGGCTAGGATTTCCAAAATTTCTAAACTATAAAATGCATGCAACCTTTGAAACCCCAAAATTCAGACTTTTAAACCCCAAAATTCAGACTTTTAAACATTTTAATTTTAGAGGTAGGTACACTGTCTCACACCAAGTTATGCTAAACCAACCATTTTCACATCATCGCCTTTTCACCCTAATTGCCTTCCCACTCAAGGGACATGCCACAAATGTGACATTTTGTGATCATGTGACTTTCTTCACCCTTAGAATACTCAATTATGTAATGCTTTTAGGGTCTTACGCTCATACGACAATATTTGGTATAGTGGACTCATTATGGTTCTTATCAATTAGGCAGTTTGTTTTGTCACCTCTTACCATTCACCTTCTTCATTACTTGTTAATTGTTGGTCCGAAAATCTGTCGCATGGACAGATCTATGGATAGACGGGCCAACGGTGTGCAGGGCTTAGCCCCTCTTTGAGACAGCAAAGCGAAACTGGTTTATTGCTACTTCTACTAGCAGGAACCTATGCAAGTCTCACAGATTCTGCCTTCGGGGGTTAGGATCTGATCCCAGTAGAGTGTTCTAGGCTGCGAAGAGAAAGGAATAAAAGAAGGAGAAGAGAAAGAACAGATCCGAAGGAAGAAAAGAAATGAGTTCCAAAGCGGAAGGGTCAGAAAATCTATGCTTTGGGCTTGGTAGTAAACAGAGCCAAACCTACTTGCATAAATAAACAAAGCAATACTGATAAACAAGTGACAGAAAAGTAGATATGAATTCAACAGAAAAGACACATGCAGATCTAACATAAGAAAGATCTAATGTATAACACAGCTATTGAGCACAAAGTCTGAATAATTGTATTAATTGTTTTTATCTGTTACAAGAAAGCTCAAAGTCTTTCTCTCCTCACCTCTATTTCTATCTGAAAAATGTTCACCCCTTTTTTGAATACAACAAGTATTCCAATATTTATAGAAGATCAGGGAGAGAGAAGGCAAAATGGAGCCAACCACTTATTTACAAAGATATTTACAAAATATCTAAAAGTCATGTTGACTTTGACAACTTGGATGGATGACATCATCCCATGATGCAACATGGATGATGTCATCATTGGTGCCAACTTACTTTAGATATTACGGAAAGAAAGTCGGAGAATAGAGAGGAGAAGAAGAAGAAGAAGAAGAAGAAGCTATTCATCATCATCATCCTGTGGCCTAAAAGGGGTTGCCTGTTTCTGATGCTGATCAGGAGATGAGATGTGGAACTGAGCGCGGTATTCCAAGAACTTGCTGATCATTGGCCCAAATTGATCTTGTGATGGATCCTTGTGCCGTTCACTGATTGCTTCGCAAGTCTCCCGCTCGTCTATGAGCTTTTTCGGGAGTTTGGAATAATCTTTACCCGCCTCGATTACGGATCCGATGAAGTCCCTACAGGCCAGTAGGTTATTGATGGATTCGATGTCAAACATGACTTCTGGCCCTGTCCCTTGAGAAGCTATCTCCTTGAAAAATTCGGATAGTATCATCAGTTGATCTCAAGGTGAGGGAAGGAGTGAGCAACCCTGGAGTCATAGATAGAACAATCTTCTCCATTTGGTGCATCGCATCCAGGGCCTCTTCCTTCACCTTGTCTATCTTCTCTAACACAAATTCGAGCTGATCTATCCGATAGTCCAGAGTGGACATGGTCTTGTTGAGGGTCCTTGGATGACCGAATACTCCGAACTTGACCAAATCTTCGACTGAACAGTCGAACATTTGTTGGAAGGCCTCATGTTGGAGTCTGGCGTTTTCGAGCTCTTCTGATACTAGACTTGCTAATGCTTGGAGTTCCTTATTCGCCTTCTCGATGTTCAGGTACAAACTGATATACTCGGCGATCACCTTTTCACTATCCTTGAGGATCTGGCTCCTCCAAGTAGAAACAACCATACCCTGCTCACCGATCTTTGAATATTCATTGATCTTCTCCTGACTGAGCAGCTCAGGAGTCTCGGCGGTAGTTGTGGGAGGTGCACTTCCCATCTTCTGTAGGGCTTGAAGCAGGTATTTATTCTGCTCCTTCAGTAGCCTCTTTTCTTCCTTTGTTTCCTGAAGCTTTTCGCAGAGTGCATCAACTGCAGAAAGAGCTTCCCCCTGGAGATTTTCAGAAGATGTTCCCATTGTGACTTGGGTCACTGTGAAATCTACCGGAGACAGATCTTCTTTCTCTTTAGTGGGATCGGGGTAGGCAATTTCCATGACTCTCTCCACTGCAGCGCTCTTTGAGAAGCGTGTAACCGGCTTGTGCTTCTTTGCTCCTTTAGCCGGAATGACTGAAAAGTCCATCGGAGCGATGGGGACTTTCCTCTTTGGTTGGCTCAACTGCTGAGAGATCCAAGCTGGTCCTATTGAAGAAGGACCAGAGACAGAGGGGGAGGCAGCAACGGTAGAAGAGGGGAAGAACGTGGAGACACGCCGCGGCGGCATTGAAAGAATAGCCGAAGACATGCCCACGGGAGGAAGGGAAACCGCAGCTGCAGAAGACATGGGAAGGGAAGGGAGCCCGGAAATGAGGGAAGAAATGGAGGAAGACAAATCAGCGAGAGAGGAGAAGATGGACGAAGAGGCAGGGGAGAGAGTAGAAGAAGGGGGAGAGGACACAACCAAAGGAGTGGTTGTCGACATCTGAGGAAGGGGAGGAAGAGAAGAAGAAGGGATATAAGGGACCTCTGAAGTTGTAGCGATGCTGACATCCTGGGTGGATGGGCGTATAGGACTATCCTCTGTCAATTCCTTCTCTGGCGAATCCAGAGTTATTACTTGTTCAGGCTCTGAAGGAAGAGGACTTTCAGGGGCTTCCTCCTGAATGGTGCTAGGCTCACCTTCCACAGCTTTGCCTTTTAGCTGCTTCTTTGACCTTGGAGGTGCACTACCCAAAGGAGAAGTTGTAAAATCTACACCGAGGTAGATTAACCCATTCATGCGGCACCAATGCTCTGTTCTCCGCATAGTCTCCTTGACCCTCTCCTCGATTGTCTGAGGAGCCTTGCTTCTGTCAATGTCCGGGAAGGGCCAATCATCCCCTTCTGTGTCATTATACACTTTGTCTACTTCGTCTTCCGTGGTTTGGAAGCCTTTTGGGACAATGGCCACTCCGTAATGGATGATTTCTGTTAATGCCAAGCGAGAGTGATCCTTTCTTCTGAGTTCTACCTCATGGATGACGTCGATGTAAATGTCCTCAATTTGAGGGACATGGATCGGATCAAGCTTAGCCCTTGGCAAGCAGCCCCTTGGGTCGAATGTAGGCCTTGCTGGGAAATCATGCTTCAGGTTGAGCAATTCTAGCTCAGCAAACATCTCCTTCGCCTTGTGATAGCTGGAGCATGTGTAACGGCCTACTGTGAGGGGGAAAGGAGTTCCGCCCTTATTTCTCTTGAGGCACTTTTCATGGTATGTGACGAGCTGTCTTGATAATTCCAATAAAATCAGCTTTGGTCCAGCATACCTTGGCAACCTGGTTGGTTCGCCCAAAAAGTTGACCGCCCTCAGATAGGTGAATGTGGGAAACTGGGTGAACAAGGCCCCCCACTTCTCCACTGCTGTCACTGTATTCTTGGTCGTGCGGCCATGAGCTAAGTTCGGGCGCAACATGCACATGATGTGGTAGAAGAAAACATCATTGATCTTAGCGAAGTGTTGGATGCTGTTCTCCAGCTTCAGCTCTTGATAGTATTCATATATTTTGGCCTGAGGCCAAGTTCCACTTCGGTGCAGCCCTGGATAATCTCTTTCAACTGCGGCAGCATAGACGACGTAGGAGTTCATGTGGAATACTCCGGTCGTAGCGAACTGTTGCAGTTGCTCGGATATAGTGCTGCTTATTATCTCCCCCCAGCAGAAACGCTGATCGGGCAGATTTTTATTCATTGTTTCTAGGTACCGCAGCATCCACTTATGGAAGTAGTGAGCATCTGAAAGACCGAAGACTCTGCTCAGGAAGGTGATTGTATCACTGAGTTCCTCTGAGAAATCACTCCGGTGGATAGTTTGAGGCCACCGGGTCACTACCTTCTTATTCTTGAGGTAGACCTCATTCATTAACTGCATGCACTGGTCCTCGTTGTCCTCCCAAGCCTTGATGCATTCTTGCTGGCTAACAGCCACGTAGTTCCGGTGGTGAGGGATGCCAAGCATTAACTCAAAGCGACGGGCAGTAAGGTTTATAACTACCTCACCCTTGCTATTCTCGACACATCTTGTGTCTTTGTTGAAGGATTGTGCAACAACCATCATAAACTCGTTATTCACAGTGCTGACAGGGATTCCTCCGGCAAAGTGCAGGGCACTGCCTATTAGCTTGTCCATCCATGGACTTCTTGTCACTTTCTGAGTTCTTACCCAGAATTCTTCCATGTCAATGTGACCCAATTCAGAGTCCCTGACATCCATATTGCACTCTGCCTGTGATTCGGGCATTCTGACCCTTTGGTATTTATACTTCATTTCTTCTTCAGTCAGTTTAGCCTTTCCTCTTGGTTTAGCGGGTCTCTTGCTTGACGTAGACATGTGTTCTTCAAGGCTTATCTGATGATCTGCATGTAGAAGGAGCGAAACACAATCCAGGAAAGTTGAATTAGTCATTTGATTTTCCATTGGAACGCTAGCAGAAGAAAGAATTAGAGATTTAAAGGCCCAGGGCGCATAAAAAAAAAAAGCAACTGGCAGGTCAAACAGATAAGGCGCACAGGAAATGCATGTTGCAGAGGTTAAGTTAGCGCCAAAGGCGCATGGCGCATAAATGAAGCAGACTGCATTTTATAGAAGGGCGCACAGAAAGTGCATGTTACTTTGAGGTTCGGTGCGCCCTTTGGCGCATGGGAAGATTGTGTAACATTAATAAATGGTGCGCCAAGGGAATATGGCGCAGCGCATGAAGGGTCTACACAACATTATGTTACTGCAATGGAGGATGCACCCGCACCTTATCTAGCTTTATACTTGCGCAAATAAAGTTTGCGTTACATGAGGGCTAGGTGCGCCTTGGCGCATGGAAACATGATGTAGCATGGAGAAAAGGCACGCGAAAGGTTTAAAGGAGGCGCGGGTTTTGAACATGTTACAGGGTGGATAGATGCGCCGAGGGGCGCGACTGTCTTGATTGCAACATGACGCAACAGTGCGCCATGGAAAACACTTAATCATTTAATCATTTTTCAACTCTGTCCTCAACTCGAAAGGAGGCTTGGTATAACAAGGCTTTTATAAAGAGGATCTCAGATGGCGCTGATGCAAAACCACCCCCCTTTTTCCAACAAATCCGGAAAGAGGGAGGGAGAGGAGGAAGAAAATTCAAACTGACAAGACAGGGGAGAAACAAACCCAACAAATTTCATTTAAGACCGACTAGTCACTAAAGAGACAGACCACGCAAGCAACAATCAGACCCGTCAAAGAAATAAGCTCGAAGGAGAGAAAACACAGACCAAGAATGTGAAAGCTTTCAAAAACAAACCAGGAGAACCACCTACCTCGAATATATATCAAAAATTTGTGGCGAGTGGGTCCACAGAGCAATGACAGCGACAGGGCAGAGCTGACAAATCCAGAGCGATCACGTGCTTGTCAAAATGGAATGAAAAATGACATGGCGGGCACGGGTATATATAGAAAAAACCTGTCATTAATGCGCCACCAACTTTTGAAATGGCGCATGGAAACAACTGTCGACAAGGTAAAGCGTGCGCCCTTTGGCGCATGGAAGTAATTGATGTCAGGAGAAAGAGCGCACCTTTTGCGCACCAAATGAGTTGTCGACACGAAGCTATGTGCGCCCTTTGGCGCACCAAACCTTGGTGTAATATGGAGACTATATGCGCCTTTGGCGCACCGAGAAGCGTGATAACATGAAAAACCATGCGCCAAAGGCTTTTAAGGAGGTGCATCAAAAATTGATGTCGCAAGGCAAAACCATGCGCCCAGCCAAAAAGGCTCAAAAAGACTAAGTCCAAAAACTAAATTTCCCGGGAAGGGATTTTACAATATTTCAAACGCGAAGGATCCCTAACGAGGGCTCGAAACAAAATTTTGGTACGGTTATCGGTAAAATTGCCCTTGTCAATTTTATGAGATAACACACCTATACAAGACTAGACCATCTATACCTACATTTTAAGGATTCTCCTTTCACCAAAATCACCTATGCCTAATTGACCTAAACTCAACCATGCCTATATGACCTAAATTCAACCATGGGTATTCAACCTCAATTCACCCATGCCTGTTCAACCTAAACTCAACCATTCCTAAATGACCTAAACTCAACCATACCTAAATGACCTAAACTCAACCATGCCTAAATGAACTAGACTCAATCATGTCTAACACCCACCAACTCATTCCTTTACCTCCTCATATTCTTCCCTAGCTTATGGGAGAACTACATCGGCCTGAGGCCCCTTTTTGTTAGAGGAATGACGAAGATCTAGAGGGAATCCGTGAGCATCGACACATTGCACTCAACTGCGGAAATGGCGTAGCTTCAAGATTGAAGCAAGAACTCACCCGAAAAGCAATGTGCATGCATTAAGGGAAAATGGATCAAAAGAGGCCCATACTCCATTGTTCATAGATCAGGAAAGGTGTGTACATATAGGGGAGTAAATGTGTAACTCCCATGTAAGAAAATATTCCTTCATAATGGAGAAGAGGATTTACTTTCCCAAATGGGAATGTAACTCCTATGATGCAACTTACACATATGACAGATTTTGTAAGAGAATCTATCATAACTAATATGACACCTAAGACCTATGATCTCACCTAAGTGAGATGAATCACCTGGTGCGGTGGCAATACACCTAATAAATAAATAAGAGGTGAAGGAAATGCCACACACACCAACACCCCCCTTCATCATAACTTAGGACGAGGTGGCAAGTCAGAAACAAGAAATGGGTCCTGGCACAAAGCCTGATGAGGTACCCATGTACAAGAAGCTCTCGAAAAGTGGAGTAAAATGAGAAAAACTAGTGGGAAAAAACTCCACCCCAAAAGAGAGATAAGTCCAATCTCTAATCTAAGAAAGATGCCAAGGATGAGTCCCGGCCACAGACAAGCCTATAAAGGTACCCATGTACAAAGAGGCAATCTCTTGGAAAGAAGAAGAAGAGAGAAGAAGAGGGAGATGAGAGGAATGTAGAAGATGCCAAGGACGGATCTAAAATCTGTAGCTCTAGGAGGTCTCCCAGAAGAATGTCAATGACGAGATCCTCAGCCTCTAGACCGAAGAAGAGCCACCCACACTAAACTGTGTGCCTACCCTTAGAAAGGACATAAATTATGTGTTGGAAGTCTGCCCACTCCACAAAGGAAACTGAAGGAAGCAACACGAAAAACTCTGAGTCTAGTGTACGAAAGTGTGATATAGGTCTAGTGAGTGAGTGCTAAGGAACTGAAGGTAATGCCACATGCGTAGAAATGTCAAAGTAAAAAAGAGGAACACCCACAGAAAGGATGTCCAAGTGATGCGAAGGGAAGAAAACATCCTCCACAATAGAAAAGGGATCCACATCTGAGGGTGGATCAATGAAGGTCTCTGAAAATGTGGAAGTGACACAATTCCCGGAAGGGGAACTCCCAACAATCGAAGATTTTGAACTCCTCCAAAAAACCTGTAGATGGATGAGAAAGTTGTAGTGCATCAAAAGTGGACTCTGCAAAAAGAAGAGTATGGTCGAGACACATACTCGTCCCAATGAGGGGGATTGATAAAGAGAAGAGTGATGTCAGATGGGTATAAGTCATCCTGTGAAGGTAGAGGAGTGAAAGTCTCCTTGCACACTAAAAGTGGAAGGGAGGCTGGGTGTAATGACTGGTATAAGGCTGAGTAGGAGACTTCTCAATATCTAATGATATGTGTGGATGTGTCAAGACTATCTAGAATAGGGAGAGAAGGAGGAAAAGAGTTCTCTGTAATACTCTTGACATCAGAACTGGGTGCACAATCCTTGTCATTAGAAGTATAATCGACTGAGTCTATGTCAACAAAATTGTCATCACATGAAGAAGAGGAGACAACTAAATCAGCAGTAGGAACAACAACTACAGTGTGTGAAGGGTCTCCAAAGAAGGACTAAAGAATGCTCTAGACATGGTGAGGTGGATCCAAGTTTTCCACATGAAAACAGAGAGTGTGAGAGACATGCATCATCATGTGACCAAAAATAAGGTTGCAAGTGTCAAGGAAGTCCTCTAGATGATGATGATCAGTGGGTGTAGGAACTGGCCCAAGCAAGAAAGGTAAAAGACCCTCGTGGGTGAAGTAATGTTCCATGGAAGCACGCTAAACTGAATAGTTCCCTCTCCCGGTGAGAAGTGGTGGAGGCTAGAAGGTGATCCTACAATGCTCAAGTCTAGAAAGAGCACTCTCCATGATGTAAAATGCAAGATGCACAAGAGCAAGACGTCAGACTTAGTCGATAATGCATCTGCATGTGAAAGCCTAAGAGTACAATCAACCCCCCCAGAATGTGGCACATTATAAAGTAGTGAATTTACAAAAATGACAATGCCATCATGTAAAGTGTGAGAAATCATGCAACTTTGACCAAGGAAGTTCTCATATCCGAGCAACAAGTTAAAAGTTATAGCAAAAAAAAATTCCCGCAACTGATGGAAAATGCCACTAAACGCTGCAAATGCATAAAAAAAGTTCCTAAAATGGGTGCATAGGGTGTTGTGTGGGTACTTGTTGGAAACGGCACAAAATTTTAGGCATAGTTTTTTTTTCTTGCGAGGTGGGATTAGCCTCTTGCCAACCCTGGACCTCGCCCTCCGTCTTCGACACTCCAAGGAAGGACATTCAACCAAGCAAAATACAGCCTAAAAATTTATTACAATGCCATAATGGAATGTTTATAGTACCTCAAAACATTAAAAAGAGGACAATGATTTTAGCAGTAATCAATTCAAAAAAGAATGTTGACTACATGGTTGACCGAGCTGATGAGAATGGCAAGCCACGTGTCGAGGTTCTCCTTCGAGCTATTGCGCCAAGTGAACGCAAATCCCAGCTAGATGTAAGTGGATAGGTCTATGTGCTCTTCTAGAGATTGTTCCACGTGGTGTAGGGAATCCTTTTAGAGCAGTTAGAAGGTGGTGCAACCTGAGTGTAGTGTCCACGTGGAGGGGGGTGAAGCCACGTGGTTGAACTGCTACAGTTGGTGATAACTAACAAGATGAGCCCCCAAGCCATGTGCTGATGAAAGGTGAGGCCACTGCATAGAGGGAGTAGCAAAAATAGCTAACTGCAGTATAACCATCCACTACAGGATGACAACATGTGCAGACTGAGCTGGTGGTGGCATTGTAACAGGAGCTGTGTTGGGGCTGAGTTAGAGTGGGAATTGAGCCAAGATTACCATGCAATGAACATGCATAAGTAGGGATCGATTATACAAATGATGCCAAAACAATTTAGAGACGGGCATGGCCAAGTTTCAAGCATTCAGTGACGATCTCAAGTGGGAGCAATGTAGAGGCACGAGAGCTGAGCAGGAGTGAGTAGGATCAAAATGATGCATGTCTAGCCAACAAGAAAAACAAGTAGATCCCTCAACATCATAGGCCAAGGAAAATGCATTCAAACCACGAACTGAGCCAACACAGATCAGAAACCCGCAAACCATGAGGTAGATCAAGTAACAAGTGTCGAAGACAATGGAAAGAGTAGGTCGATCGAGCAAAAAATGAGGTCGATGTAGAATCAGGGAACAATGTAGAGCATGAAAACTCAATGAAAATGTCCGCAAAGGTGCAAAACATGAGCCGAGAAGGGATAGTTAGCCTGAAAAGAATCCCAACACCAACACAAATTCTAGGAGGTCGAGATCACTAGTGGCTATGCAGGACGTGCTAAACCACATAGGCAGTAAGCTGAAAAACCATCACACGGGTAACCATAGTCTAGGGGTGATCCCAAAGTAGGTAGTAGAGTTGGAGTATGCAAACTGAGCGGTCGAAGATCAACAAATTGAAACCCAATCCAAACACCAACTAGTAGAGCTCGGGAAGGACTAAACTCTAAAATATGTAAGTAAAGCACATGCAAATGATATCTTGCACAAGAAACTACAAGATAGAGAGTAATAAGCAACTATTGCGAGCAACAAAATTCCTATCCCCAAGCTCTGATACCATGTCAGAGGAATGAAAAAGATCTAGATGGAATCCATGAGCATTGTCATGTTTCACTCAACTACGGAAATGGTGTAGCTTCAAGATCGAAGCAAGAACTCACCCGAAAAGCACTATGCATGCATTGAGGGAAAAAGGCTCAAAAGAGGCCCATACTCCATTGTTCATAGATTAGGAAAGGTGTGTACATATAGGGGAGTAAATTTGTAACTCCTATGTAAGAAAAGATTCCTCCATAATGGAGAAGACGAGTTACTTTCCCAAATGGGAATGTAACTCCTATGACGTAACTTACACATATGACAGATTCTGTAAGAAAATCTGTCATAACTAATATGACACCTAAGACTTGTAATACCTAGACTATATTTTCAGAATAAAATGCATGGAATAATGATATATCTTTCAATTCATTCTGGATTATTTACATAAGATGCAATTACAAATATATAGGAACATAGTTTCCTATAAATTAGGAAACTATTCTACTAACAAATACTAATCATGTGAGTTTCTTGTAACAACCAAACAACTCAACACCCATTTGTTATTAGTTGTTTTATATAACAACTAAATAACAAATTACTAATATAATAATAATTACCAAATGTAATTATTATCTACACAATGTAAATACTAATTCCTAACATTCCCCCCCTTAGTGTTTACATGGTAGAAAATCATCCACACTCTCAACTGCAGTATGCTCACCCCTGTGGCATGTCCAACTCTGTGATTCATGACCTTGATCCAAAAGAAAGGCTCTCTCCTTCCATGGTTTTAAACAGGCTTACCACAAACCTTGATGTGACAGGAACTTCATCAACTGTCCACCTCGTGTGGTTTTCTGGATCCTCCCACAAACCCTTTCAAGATCCATGAACTGACTTACTCTGGTGCTATTGTTCATCACTATGCTTATACATCAGGGAATTATGTAGGAAACACAACATGCATATCTCAAAACTCCACAATAGAAGATATACTAAAAAAATTTCACATTACTTCCTATAAGAATTGTAATGTTCTTAATTGTAGTCTCTGTCATTGATCGTTGCCACTCGATCTCGAACAACATAGAAAACTACCACTGCCACTGGAAGCTTTCCTTGACTAAGTCATTTTGGGTACAAAATGGGAATAGAACATTGGTATGTATTCCCCCCCACAATGTGAAATTCCACTCAAATAGATACTAAGAAGCAAATTGCATCAAAGAACATACTCCTGAATGGATCTTGCCAGTTAGGTCTTGCTGCACATGGTCACTAATGCTAGTGACCGTATTCTTCTAGCTGACCATCTTCCAAAGAAGTACAGTAGTTAAAGGACCAAGTCAGTCAGAGGATCACTGACAGTCATCTGTGCTCCAACACAACTCTCTTTCCAACATCCATCAAATGCCACACAAAACAGGAACACTGCAAACTGAAGCACACTGAGAAAATGAAAACCACACTGAAAATCTAATACTCACACCATACATATGCCACCACAACTTCTACGCGGACCCATCATTGGTGACTAACGAGAAGTCATTGAATGACCTCCAGCCTCCTGTGCCTCCATCCTCCAGTTTTTTTGGCTTCTAACTCAGCCAAATGAAAATTTTAAGCTCATTTGTTTCCACATTGAAGTTATTCTCCCCCCGCAATGTGAAACATTTTAGTTTTAGGACGTCGGGTACAACCGATAATGCGTTGCACAAAATAGCCAAAAAATATGATATTTTTCAAAGTGGTTATTTTATCCCAAAATTAGAACCACTATAATGAGAATTAAAAAATAAACACTTTTGTAAAAAACGGTGCTCAATTTTGAGTTACCATGCAAAAGTTATTGAGGTTACAATTTCCCGTAAATTGGTCCAATTAAAATAGAATTGAATTGCCCTCAAAATTCAATTATTAAGAAAAAACTATAGAAATATATATTATATATATATATATATATTAAACTATAGTTTTGCTAGATAATAAAAAAAAATTGACCAATAAGAAAAAACCTGTGTGTTGCATTTCTTTTACCGGATGTGCATTTCCAGCCACAAAAACGTCTGTTTGACAGAAATTTCGTCATATTTGCATGCTGAATCTGACCCTAATGTAAAATAAAAAGTTGTGCTTATTTTTCTCATCTTTTCAACGCAAAAAGAATCGCCTCAATCCGATGTTTTATGGGGAAGATATTTTAATTTTATTGAACACTACTTGCTGTATTTTTTTGGACGGATTTTTGAATATTCTCTTTGGCCTCTTAAATCTTCTTGGCTCTCATAGGAATAACCTGCTCTGGTACCAAATGTAAGAGCTGGACTATATTTTCAGAATAAAATGCACGGAATAATGATATATCTTTCAATTCATTCCAGATTATTTACATAAGATGCAATTACAAATATATAGGCACATAGTTTCCTATAAATTAGGAAACTATTCTAATAACAAAGACTAATCACGTGAGTTGTTTGTAACAACCAAACAACTCAGCACACATTTATTATTAGTTGTTTTATATAACAAATAAATAAAAAATTACTAATATAATAATAATTACCAAATGTAATTATTATCTACACAATGTAAATACTAATTCCTAACAAGACCTATGATCTCACCTAAGTGAGATGACTCACATGGTGTGGTGGCAATACACCTAATAAATAAATAAGAGGTGAAGGAAATACCACACACACCAACACTTTTTGTCAGGGCTATGTACCCAACACTTTGAGGGTATGGGATCCTTTGAGGTTAGCTCGGCCACTCTTTTCCCTAACTAATTTTCCCCGATTTTCTTATTAACATTCTACCTTAGCGAGTTTTCCATTTTACACAAAACTAGGAAATCAAACACTCATACAAACACTCATACAAACATACATACCATTTTATAAACACCACCATACCATACATCATTTATTTCACATTTCCATGATATCAAATAGTTGGAAATTTACACCATAACATACATATACATCATCACTTATTTTCCACACTACCAATAACTTGGAAATTAAATCAAACCCAAAAACATGACCAAAGCATGCCTATAGTTGACTCCATCGTACCTAACTCCCCTAAACTCCATCAAGCCTAAATGACCTAGACCCCACCATGGGTATACGTGACTCTATCATGCTTACATGACCTCGAATTCTGAGATTGTCTATACACCACCTTGCTTATACCTGACTCCATCATGGCTACATGACCTCAATATGCCTAAATGACATAAACTCAATCATTTTTACATGACCTCGACTCAAGCATGTTTACTTCACCTGGTTTCCATCAATACACAAATAAAAATGGAAATTAAAACAAGTACATCATTCATAGATCAAAAATCGTCAACTATATAAATGAAAGAGTCTGTGTATCAATACATATATACATAGATACAGATAAATACAAGTATCTCAAAATCACTCAACTTCATCCTCACTATCTTTGCCACAAAAGCCAGTATAAATATGAAAAAGCACAAAACTCTCATATACAACCTCATTATCTTAAGCATGCAAGATGGTATATATATATATAATCAATGCAATGATCACATCTTGTGAGTAATCATCACCCCACCTGATATCCTCCTGTCTTCTCCTCAACCATTGTCTAAAAGTAGCAAATTCAAAAGTAATTCGTAAATCATGAATTTTTCATTTTTATCCCCAGATCGACATGACCAATGTTGGTCATGTCATGCCCTAGGAAACTAATGTCAGTTAACCATAACCGACTTCGGTCACCTGACATTACCTTTTAACTCCATCTATGCCAATTTTTCCTAAAAACATTATTTACCTAACTAAATTTGACCTTACCCATACCTAATACACCTGCTATACCTTACCTACAATAAATGTGCATTTCCCTAATTGTGTTTAGGGACATGTTATTTACCTATAGCCCGGCCTTACTTGTGCCATGACCTACATACCCTGACTTGAACTACTTTTGGTGACATTGGAATTAATTTACTTGTTACACCTTGCGATGTTGTTACCCGTGTTTTTTAGCATAATGACCTCACATTTCCTAATGAAGTGATGTTTATCCTGACTATACCTTTTATTCCATGGAACAAAACCTATTACCCATTCCTACATTAGACCTCATTTGGCTTCATGACCATATCCTATATCTTGGATAATTGAATCACTTCAACCTCATTTGGATAAACCTATTTCCTTTTTGCCAAAGTAGATTTTACAAGATCTTCACCTGGTACTGTGCCACATTCTATACGTGTGTGTGAGTTTGATTTCCATTACCCATTACCCAATATGACCCTTACCCATTACCCAATATGACCATTAACCATTACCCAAAATAACCATACCCTTACCTACAACCAACCTATCCTCATTTCCATCATTTACCCATTTATCAAACCACTCACCGACTTGGGAAAATATCACCTTCAACCCTACTTGGGGCAACACCATTCTCACCTATACTTGGGGCAAACACTTCCTCTTTTTTAAGCATCACTTAGCAATATAAGCTACGTGACAAAAAGGGGTAAATGTAGACACCAAATTTGGGTCACACTCCTCTTGGTCACCTTTTAAATTAACTAAAATAATGTATGCACCTAAAAATGACCCCTTACCCCGCATTCATATTAATTTAATTACTTACAATTGAATTAATTCCCATCATAACATTAGTTTTAAAATTAATTACTTTAATTAAGTTAATTTACACCTCACCTAGCCATATCACATAGACACCTCACCATGGAATTATTCTTAGCCTATTAATTAACTAAGACTAAGTATCTACTTATCTTAACCAACTTGGACTCTTTCAAACCCTAAAATTAAAGTCTTATTCCTTCTCCAAAAACACTCCCACTTATCTAAGCGCTAACCCTCACTTGAGACCCAGGATGACAATTAGAGCATGTCAAAAATAGCCAACATCTATTATTTTTTGGTAAACCTAGGATTTCCCACCTTAACCGACATCGGTTAACCCTAAACTGATGTCGATCACCCTAACCTTCATTGGTTACCATATATATGGTTTTGCAACCTTTTACCCATGTTGGTAACTTTGATTTTTGAGGGAGCTATCTACATTCAAATAGGAACAACAGATTTCTCAGCATCCAAACAACGGAATCCACTCAACCACCAGCCTGAAAAAAACACCTAATACTCGTCCAAGGAATTATCATTCACGGGTTCAGTCCAGGAAGTATTTCCGAGCCATATACAACCAAGTTATGTATGGATCAAATATTTCCTTCCTCCACCAACTAGACCTACAAATACAACGAAGTGTATTTGATTTGCATCATTTATGTACTTACTTAGTAGGTTTTTATCTTTTATTATTAGATCTTGTTATTCCCTACATTCATCCATCCCCACCTTCCTTCCCATCTACCTATCTAACCACCAAAAGCCTTCTGGATCACCATACCTAAACTGTATACATTCCTAAGTCTCCCTGACATTATTATGAACCTAACCAACCCCTCTTCACTCTCTTTGTAATCACAGAGAATCCTAAAACCATCTGTTATTTAATTATCACCAAATTACATGTACTGACACAGATCACCTTAATCATGGTCGGGTTCCTCTTCACTGACATCAGTCACCAGATAGACATTTTTTACTATATCCCCTGACAAATTTCACCAAACTACCCCTAACATACCCAAAACTTCATAGAACCCTACCTAAAACTTGTACCTCACCTACAACCTCACCACAGAGAGAACCTAGACACCCACTCTTAACATTTCTACCATTCCCCATAGAAACTAATGTTGCTCATCTTAAACCTGTATCAATCATCCTCAACATTCTTCATTCATACCCTGACTGGCATTGATCTATGTGCTTGACAAACTTCCTTAGATTAGCAAGCTTCCTAGTGATCAAAACCAACCCAAACTCCACCGAATCTTACCCAGACCATGTTTATATGCTTCAAACCTCCTGCCCAACTAGAAACCTAACCCAAGACCTTCACCAGTGTAATTATCAAAGAATTTAATCTGATTGACACTTATAGTAATTTGAGATACCTAAATCAGAACACTAGCATTAGATTATTTTATTTTCATGTTAAATTATTTAATATTGAGTTATATATCAATGGATTGGCAACTGCCAAGGAAGTATCACACTTCATGGATCTAGCTCACGCTAGGTAATCCACTAACCTTTGTTATTAACTATATCTTGTGGTCTTGATTGCTACTATAGGTAGTTCCTCCTTTCCTAAAGGAAGCTCTTCACAATCAAGTTGGATTGGAAATCAGATATGTGCACACAACCTTCGACCGAATTAACAACAGGTATTCTTCCTTGGAATTTTACCTCTTATCTATTTCATTGTCTACTATAATCTGACGAAACACTTATCCACCCATTTCACAACTACCCCATCATTATAGCCCAAAATCAGCATGCCCCAACCTGTAATGGGGCACCCCGAGGAACCCTGGTCCAAATTTTTGGTGCCCTGGTCTATGCACATCCTTTCCTGCTTCTTTTTTTGGGGCTTTCTAACCATTTGTTGTCTTTATCCTTTCCGTAGTCGACATTGTACGTGTTAATTATGAAATCAAGATTGACAGATCTATAATTATAAAGCTATAAGAGCACAATAAGGGTCATAGGTCATAGCATTACACACTACTATCACTCCATCTAGAGTTGCATCCATTGCATCAAGGCTAGGAGATATACATCACACACACTACATAGCGGGAGGGATTCTATTCTATTCTATCTACACATGTTATTTACATTTTCTATAGTTAGTATTGTCCATAACTTCACATAGTGTGAATGACATGAGATAACCTAGAGCACGACATGCACACATAAACCAGAACTACTTCCGGGTGTGAAATGTAGTTTATCACTCGGTGATAAGTCCACTAGTTTGACGAATTATATCAGTCCAACCCATTTATTTGAATCTTTTAATTTTATTTGGTTTTGATACTTTTATTTACATTCTAGGTCACTTTCCAGCTCATCCAGTAGATCTAGTGTAACTCACACGAATTATTTGAAGGTAACTTGTGACCATATCAGACTTGGGTTTTGAACATTTATAGTGATTCGAGCACCCATACTGCAAACTAGGGAAGCCTGCAGTACCCCAATCATCTCTTATCTTCCATATCTATACTTCACATAGTCCTTAAGTGTTTGTCTGCACTTCTTGATTCCATTTCTAGATTTACAAAAACCTATGACAAGTTCAACAAATCAGGTAAGTTATTTCTCTCTTTTCTCTTATACATTTATGGTTTCATTTCACTTAAAATAAATTACTTGCATTTATTTCATATTATTTTAGTTTATTAACTACAGTGGTTGAGTCCTCCTAATTAGATTAACATTAATTTTCCCAGTTACCTCCATTTAGGTCCTTCGTCTCCATTTTTGTTAATAAGATGCACACGAACACCATAGTCACTAGTCCCTACTCCTTCACGTGTAATGTTGTCTAATATGAGACATGAGAAGTATATGGAATATATCTCTGAAGAACAAAAACATGGAAAATAATGGATGTGAGACAAGATAGGTGGCAAGGATAAGTGGTAGGTAATGGGACCGATCCACTTGAAGATCTTAAATGGACCCACAAATCTCGGAGCTAACTTAGATCATTTTCCATAAAAAATAGGTCTCTTATGAGGTTTAACTATCAAGAATACTTTTTATCCCACCTAATAACTACACTAAACTCTCCTCTAATCTACATACTTGGTCTATCTTTCTTGTGGCTCCTGCAATATCTCTCTAATAAAGGTGACATACTGCTCCATATCCTGTAACATGGTTGGCCTAAGGGAGTCCTACACTCCCTGTCATATAATGCTTGAAAAGGTGTCATGATGATGGAACTATGAAAACTGTTGTTGTAAAAAACCCTACTAGATAAACATACTCCTCCAAACCCAATTGTTGATCCATGACGTACATGAAAAATAAATCCTCAATTATCTAGTTAACCTAATCCATTTAACCATCTATCTCTTGGTGATAATTTTTACATGAATTAATCTTCGTCCCAAGAACGAACTACACGGTGGTCCAAAAATGTAATGTGTAAAAAGGATCATGGTAACAAAAAATATTCCAAGGAATCCCATGAAGTCTGACAATCTCATCCAAATAGACTCCAACAACTCCATTGGCTATATAAGTTGTCTTCACCAGGGAAAAATGAGCTACTTTAATCAATCTATCCACTTTGACTTTGATGGCATCATGGTGATATCTCAACGTAGTTATCCCCATAACTAAATCCATTGAAATGGTGTACTATTTACACTTTGGTATAACATGAGGATAAATAAGGACAACTAGATGTTGATGCATAACCCTCACCTTCTAACCTTCTAAACATAGAGATACGAGTAGGGCTATATCCCACCAAAGACTACTAAAAAATAAAATCTTACTTAGTGGAGAATGCATCTTCTTGACCCCTGGACAGGATGAATAATGTGTATGATGAGCCTCTTCTAAGATATCATGTCTCAATCCTCCATATCTAGGTACATATATCCTGACCCTATTTTGAAGAAGCCCATCTGACTCAAAAATTTTCCCCTTAAACTTACTCATAAGGGGTCTACGTGAATTAAAATCTGCTCTAGCTTAAAGATATAACCTATACTATAAAATATGATGAAAGATCTTTTCCCTCATAAATATACCCACTTCTATAACCATGGTAAGGTGCCTCTCTCAACTCAAGACATCTGAAACCATATTATCCTTCCCCTTCACATGATCATTCTCCATATCATACTCCCATAGAAGATCCATCTAATACCATTGACGAATGTTGATATGGGCCTACATGACAAGGTTTTCCATGCTCAAATGGTTTTTCCTTAGTGTGCACCTCCTGACCAATATAAAATTTCACCATCAAACTAAATCATAGACCACTTCTGCAAGTTCAAAGTCAGGAGTCAGGTAATTAAGCTCATAGTCCTTGAGTTTCCTAGACTGAAAAACAACAAATCAGTTGTCCTACATCAATAATCCTCATATCCCTTCCAAATAAGCATATTTACATACACAAAAATCCCTCTGTGGATCTAGCACTACTAGGATAGGTATTATAGTAAGGCATTCCTTTAGATTCGTAAAGTCTTGCTCATAACTGTTTAATCAAACAAACTTCTTCCCTTACCTTTGTTAGGAATTGCTGGGATGAGAAATACACAAGAAATCCTACAAAAACCTCTTATAATACCTTTCTAATCCCATGAAGCTTAATACCTTATTAAAATTATTTTGAACTGGAAAATCAATGATAGATCTAATCTTGAAAGGATCGACTGTGATAACTTCCTAAGAAATAGTGTGACCAAAGTACTGAACCTCTGACTAAAATAATACACACTTATCTAGGTTCTCATAAAGTTACTACTCCCGAAGACACTAGACAACTTGGAAAAGGTGCTCCCTATGCTCCTCATGTGTAATTAAGAAAATCAATATGTCATTAAGGAATATGACCCTGAACAAGTATAAAAATTTCTTAAACACCACATTCATAAAACTCATGATTACTATAAGAGAATTCATGAGACCAAATGACACCACTTTGAACTCGTAGTAGCTATATCTTGTGCTAAACGATTTCCTATGAATGTTTTCCTCCACAATCTTCAACTAATTATGCCCCAAATTGACATATATCTTCGAAAATATGGTATACCCCTTCATTTGATAAAAGAAAGATCAATACATGGAAGGGGGTAACACTACTTGATTTTAACTTTATTCATTTGTCTGTAAATGATACACTATCGCAAGGATCTATCCTTATTCTTTAAAAAAACTCATCGGTGTAACCTAAGGGCATACATTACAATGCATGATGATCAGGTGATCATTTTTTATATCAAAAGTTCCCTAAACATCCCTAACTGGTGTTAGTGCAAAAGATATTTTTGAGATATTTACAACAACTATGAGAACCCGAAAAATGGACATTGGGAGCTCTAGTTATGTCTAGTCAATATTAAGTCAACGAAAAAATCAAATCTAGTCAACAAGTAAATATTGGACCAATATCACTACGAGACGTGGCAAAAGGGCATTGGCAAAAATTAGACATGACCTATAGGTGTAAAAGTTAGTGGTCGCAACAAGAGGCTCAACTTTTATAATGAAGGGGAGCTTGACCATCATGTGGACTAATTTGTTATCACCTATATGGTGGGTCCATAAGCCACCACTTGGCTTGCAACAACTCATCGAATTTAGTCATTTTTCCTATCAAGAGTCGACAAGTGGCCTATGTGTTGATCAAGTTGCTCATGGAGTTATGGATCAAGTTACACATCGATCTATTCACCGAGTTTATTACATTCTATGCCACAATGTATAGGTAAAATTTTTATTATCTTAGTGAGATAACTTACAACCCTATGGTCAAACATTAACACATTTCCACCCATGTGAATAGAAAACCAAACAAAAAATCACTCCAAACATAGCGGTTAGTATGTAATCTTCCAACTCCCAATGATAAGCCAAATTCCATGTGGTGGGGGCAAACCAAGCCATGCATGGAAGCTTCCACATGAGAAGGAGAATGGGGTGGTAAGCCTCAAGTCATCCCATGGCCACTATGCATGTGTGGGAAAGGATTTATTAAAGCCAAAACATTTATCCTTCCCACCAAATGTGAGATATTACCCATTCTTTTTAAAGCATCCACATCACGTGGAATTTTCTAAACGAGGACTATGTGGGATAACCCACTCAATTATGCAAGCCTTTGTAATAAGGGGAAATAAACATATCCATAAGCCACGATTAGGATTTTAATAGCCTTAAGATAAAATTGAAAGCATTTTTTTAAGGGCCCTATTTTAGTATAAATAGGGCACCCGTTTTATTGTAAAATAGATAACTTGGAAGCTCAAAACAATTTTTTTGAGGAATATTGCCTGAGCGAGTGGATGAAGTTTTGTTTTAAAAGACTTATTTATTAGGATTATTATAAAGTTGTGAAGATGTATTTATTGAAATAGGCATTATTGTGACTAGGAGTTTTTAATACTACCTAGTCATCCCATAGCACCGCACTAAATTATTATGAAGCTTGGAGTATTGACCGGAGTGTCATAGGGCATTAAAAAGTGTCTAGAAGGCCAATCAAAATTTGGAGGATTCTAAATAGTGGAGTTGGTGTCATAGAACTTGCCGAATATGCCACGAAAAGGGAATTCATGTGCTATTTTTCACCCTTGTCATCTAAAGGTCTAGATATTCTTCTAAGTAAGTTCTTAATAGTTTAAATTAGGTTTTCTTGTGAAAGTACTATTGTAAGTTACAATTTTTGACTGGTGTAATGGTTCGAAAGAACTCAGACACATAAACAATCATTGAACTCCGTAATCAACCCTTTTGCAAAGTGTTATACTTATTGCATAATTTTAAGTTGATTTTTACGAGGTAAAAAATTAAATGGTAATTTGATAAGCCTAAAAGTGTCTGAAGATCGAGTAGATAAAAATTTTAGTCTATTTTTGGATCAATTTTGGTATCATAATTGGTTTAGCTCCATACTTTCTTCAGTAAATTTGATTATTAGAGTGAGTGCTTGAAGCTGGTGTAGTCAGTTCAGATTGTATGAATAGCGTACATGTGCACCATGGGAAAGATTTATAAATAGGAAAAGATCAAGGAAATTGAAGGTTATAATCACCAGATCTAAGAAGAGAACTCTCTCCTACAATAAATGTATTACTCCTTGGAAGAGAAGAATGCTCGCTTCAAACTAGAACTACAAACCAAGAATGAGCTCTTGGCAAGGTTGTAATGTGTTGACAAAACTAAGGAAATGCCTTCAACTTCAGATGCAGAGACCATGGAAGATGATTGCACTATAAATTTTTCACCACTTAAATCTTCTTCTTCCTCCCATTCGATTTTGGATTCATGAAATGAAGTCTTTGGTTTTTTTGAAAATCATACTAGAGGCATTAGATCCAAATTATTACATAAAATGGGATTTGATGGAAGAGGCCTTTGTAAAAATGTCAACAGTATATCTAACCCAATAGAGGTCGAGGATCGTCCTCGTTTTGTAGGATTGGGTTTTCCTAGTGCGGGAATGGATATTAGAGAATTATCAAAGAACGCTGATGGGAGACAAGCTTCTGAAAGCAAAGTGATTACCCCACTAGTCTGGAAATAATATTTTGAGTAGGAAACTTGTGCTTCCTTGTCATAGGAAAGATGTGGTAAGAGAAATAAGTGACGAGGTAATTAGATTCCACCTGCAGTTTCTTACCATAATCATAAGCACAGTAATACTTTTGATCCACTTTTTAAGCTTAAAAACTATGGTTATGATTTTAAGAAGATTTGGAATTATTTTCCATGTACTGTTCGTGGATTACATAATCATTCTGTGACTAGATGCTACAAGAGAAGGATGTTGATGAAGAAGTTGATGTCATTTTTCAAGAACAAGGAAAATCTGAAAGACTAATCTCGTCATGCAGAGTTGAGAAATGGAAGAAAGAGTTCCTCATCCCAGAAGAAGGATATTAAGAGGAATTTTTGTGCTCATTTCTAGAAATGGGAACTGGGTGGACAATTTCTTAAAACTACATCCACCTTTCCATCAGAGTGATGGAAATCCAGAGATGGAATGGAGGCCTATTGAAAATGAAAAGGAGGTTTCTACTACACCACCAGTTGACAATTCAACCTAGGACTAGGTAATACATGAATGTGAAAGTTCTTTTAAATGGGTAAGTCAAATTTTTTTTGATTATATGTTTCATAATTCAAGTTGATGAAAAGTTTGAATTATTTGTTTTGAGATCATAATTTTTGAGAAAATGCTAAGAGAATAGTTTATCACACTAAGTCAATTTTCTTAGAAAATTTCATTAATACTGTAAACATATCTTCTAATCAACTTTTGATTACCTATTACAACTTGGATGCAAGATTTAACTCATATTTATAAGCTTAGAGATTTGTTATCCATTTATGTAGACAAGAAGAGCTCACTAGTGTCAACTCGGAACTTCATTCTGTGTAGAGGCATTATGACCATGCAACCAAATGGTAGCTAAACACCATTGGCATATGAAAACAGGTCAGAACTTCATTCTATGTAGAGGCATTGTGACCATGCAATAGAGTGGTACTTTATATTCATCATCAAAAAGAGGCTTTATACCATGTAGAGGTAGTATCCGTGTAGCAGGGTTGGATTCACCATTTTTATAGCTTGGGAGAAATCATCTCGGATTGTTATTCTATGTAGAGGAATTATGACCATGCTACATAATAGTAGTTGAATCACTATTGGCATTGACTTCGAGTTGAAACTTAATTGTGTGAAGAAGCCATCATTGGCATCTAGCATAATGGTACCTAATATTATTTTTCAATAAAAGCAACTCTCAAAATATTAGCTCAGAACATCATTTGGTGTCAAGGCATTGTGACCACACATTCGAATGGTAGTTGGTCATCAAAATTAACATTGTGTGTTGGCTGCTTGAGGTCTTGAAATAATCTTAGCATCATGCATTGGAGGTTTTGAGGTCTGAAAAGGGATAATTCATTGTACATCATCGACATTGGATCAATAATAGCTCTACATAACATGGAATTCCTTGAAACCAGTTTGGATTCTGTGGAATCAACTAGGAGCTGGGAATTATGTTATAGTGTCAAAGAAGATCCTTGTTTTCAAATATATAAAATCTTAGCACCACATAGTAGGAGCATTGAGGTTTATGTTGTATATATCTCCCTCCCTAGGTAAATATAAAGAAACAGAAGAATATGGAAATCAAAGAAAATCAAAACTCTACATTTATTTACGCTGCCAGTCGCACCCTGACACATGTAAGGTGGTGCAAATAAGAAAATGTCGACATGAAAATGGATGCACCCTGACATAGGTAAGAAAATGTCGACATGAAAATGGATGTTCAATAAGAAAATGTTGACATGAAAATGGATGCGCCCTGGCGTAGGTAAGAAAATGTCAAAATGAAAATGGATGCGCCCTAGCGCAGGTAAGGTGGCAGAAATCAAAAGGTGTCGACATGAAAATGGATGTTCCCTATCATAGGTAAGAGTATGTTGACATGAGGATGGATGCGCTGAGGCGCACCTTTAGGAGGAACAAAATCATGAGTGTTGACACCCCGAACCTGACAGAAAGCAAACCCTGATGCACATATTCAAATGGCCGTAACTTTTCACAGTGATCTCAGATTCACGCAAGGTTGGAATTTTCAGAAAGCTTAATTGGGTGAGAACAAGTTCTTCAAAAATTTGAAATATAATGTGCCATTGTTTGGGTTTGCTATGGTTCTCACCTACCACCATAATGAGATGAATTAAGTATAGCTTGGAGGTAGTTAGGGTAGATTTGGAATTCCTCTCTCTTCCCTCTCTCATTCATCCTATAAATTGTAAGGAGGGGCTTCTTTCTAAAGGTTTGACATTCTCATTTTCCCCCTCCCTTCTTCTCTTTGGCAGGTGAATTAGTGGAGTTCAAACCTCCCATCTAAAACTATAATGAAACTTTGACTCTTGGCATTTTGTAGTGTATTGTATCAATATTTGGAGAAAATAATACATGTCTGTGGATGATTATCAACCCTCTCTGTGTTCATTTGCATTCTCCTGATCTTTCACTGCAAATCTTGTTTTATGTGCATGATCTTGCATTACATTTTAATGGTTTGTGTTTATTGGCAAGACAATGTTTCTTCATTCCTTGGTGCATCACCTAAGTTATTAGGTTTATTTTTATGCATCTTCTTACCTTATTTCCTTGGAAAGTTAGATTAAGTTTTTTAGTAAACCCTCTGCATTTTTTTGTGTGCATATGAATAGAGGAATAGGAACCGGCCTTCATCCGAAGAGCTTTCCCGATTCACAAGGTCCCACACTTGGGAAAATATCCATGTTATGCAATCACACTAAGAGTATCAACCCATCGAGTTGCGGACAAGCAGGGGTGTTGTGATTTGTCATCAACATTTTCATTTCAGAAACTTACAATCATACAATGGAGGCATGCAGGTCTTCTTCAGATATTAAAGCAACGCAACGGAAGCGTCATGAGTCCATAACCAACAGGTCCCAGGATCATATTAAATTTATCAAAGTGAGGAGGTTAAAGGGTAAGACACCGAAGATTATACTATAGAAATACTTATGAGGTGGAATCAAAGTTTCCATATCCAAGACAGGATGGAAAAATGTTCTAATATAAGTTTTTTTGGAAAAAAATCCTTTCTCATTAGGGAGGTGTGATTAGGGCATAATTTTTGATATCAAAAGTTCCCTAAACATCCCTAAATGGGGTTAGTGTAGTAGATATTTTCTAGATCTTTCTAAAAACTATTAGAATGTGACAAATGTGCAATGGGATCCCTTGTTATGTCTGGTCAAATTTCAGTCAACAAGAAAGTCAACTCTGGTCAACAAGTCAATATTTGATCAATCCCACTATAACATGTGGTAAAAGGGAGTTGGTTAAAATAGGAGAGGTTTTCAACTCTAGTCTTTGACAGGCGTAAAATTTGGTGGTCGTGATAAGAGGCTCAATTTTTTTAACAGAGGGGAACCCATCCGCTATTTGGAGTAATTTGTTATCACCAACGTGGTGGGTCCACAATCTACCACGTAGCTTACCACCACTCATTGAATTTGCTCTATTTTCCTATCAAGAGTGACAAGTGGACTATGTGTTGACCGAGTTGCTCATCTAGTTATGGATCGATTTACACATCGAGCTATTCATTGAGTTGATTACATTCTATGCCATAATGTATGGGTTGAATTTTTATCATCTTAAGGAGACCACTTACAACCTAGTGGTCAAACATTACCACATTTCCACCCACATTGATAAACAACCAAACATCACACCACTCCAAACATAGCGGCCAATATGTAATCCTCCAACTCCCAATGATAAGCCAATGTCCACTTGGTGGGGGAAAACTAAGCCATTCTTGGAAGCTTCCACATGAGAAGGAGGAGTGGGCGGTAAGCCTCAAGTGGTCCCACGACCACTATACATGCATGGTAAAGGATTTATTAAATCCTAAATATTTATCCTTCCTACCCAATGTGGGATATTATCCATTCTTTTACAAGCATCCACATCATTTGGAATATGTTCAAGGAGGATTATGTGGGATAACCCACTCAGTTATGCAAGCAACCATAATATGGGGAAATAAACCTATCCATATGCATCGGTTAGGATTTAAATAGCCTTAGGATAAAATTGAAGGCATTTTATAAGGGCCCTATTTTAGTATAAATAGGGGACCCGTTTCATTATAAAATAGATAAATTGGAATCTCAAAAAAAATCTTGAGGAATATTTCTTGAGCAAGTGGAGTAGATTTTTTTTTAAAATACCTATTTATCACACTTATTATAAAGTTTTGAAGATGTATTTATTTAAATAGGCATTATTATGACTAGGTGTTTTTAATACTACCTAGTCAGCCCATAGCTCCACACTAAATTATTGTGAATCTTGGAGTATTGATCAGAGTTCTATAAGGGATTACAAAGCATGTGGAAGGCTGATTGAAATCCATAGGATTCTGAATAGTGGAGCTGGTGCCATAGAGCTTACCAAATACGATAGGAAAGGGGAAGTCAGGTGCTATTTTTCACCCTTGTCATCTGAAGGTTTAGATATTCTTCTAATAAATTTATTAATAGTTTCCATTACGTTTTCTTGTAAAATTACTATTGTAGCTTACAAGTTTTCACTAGTGGAATGATTCGAAATAACCGGGAGACAAAGGCAATTTCTGAACTCCGTAATCAACCCTTTAGCAAAGTGCCATACTTATTGCATTATTTTAAGTTGATTTTAATGAGGTAAAAAAATAAAATGTAATTTGATAATCTTACAAGGGTCCGAAGATCGAGTAGATAAAAATTTCGGTCTATTTTTGGATTAGATGAGAGCTTTCTAAAGAGAGCACTCTAGCGGAATCTTGAGCTCAAAAATCTCAAGGGTAGTCATCCTATATGGAGTACGTGAGATAATATATTCTCATAGAAACAAATCTATATGAAAATATAACTCACTTGGGGGAGTTAGGCCCGATAACTAGCTGGGATTGACTTCAGAAAAATCTCTCAGAATTGGATGATCATTGAGTGAAGTCCCACTAGACTCATCCTATGATATGTAACTGACTGTAATAGTATATAAATCACATCCCTGACATGCAATCCACTTAAGTTACATAGTGGATATCTAGTGCAAATAAAAAATGTCCTCCTAACCCCAAAAATCACCGACTCATAACATAAATCATCCACACAAGATATCACCTTGCTATAAAAATCCACTCTAGTTCTGTGTGCAAATAGTCAATGACTACCAAAAATTAATCCATAAGAATCCAAAGGAAGGATACGAAGATCCAAGGTCATGGTGAATGGTCCTAGGTAAATTAAAAACTCCTTGACCAAGGATTTCATTAAGAGCTTGGCTCCAGAATCCATCACAACATCCCAACTGTGACCCTATCTAACTACCACTAACCTACATCGCTATACTAAAGATGGAGAAATAAAGGAATCAAAAGAGCCTGAACAAAACAAGATAGAGGTAGAAATACCACCAATGCTACATGAAATCTCTGTCCCTATTCCCTAGTGCTCTTTCTGGTAGTTTTCAACATGTGTATATATCATGTGGCTCCGTGCCATGTCACTAACTATCGTCTCTGAAATGGGGCCCTTACCCTTTTTACTAGGGTTCTGCAGACAATATATCTAGTGATTTTGATGTACCCTGCATCCAAAATAATTGTCTCATCCTCTCAAATGAATAAAAACCCCTCTAGGTGTTCTTATAGTCTATGAGGTAACTAATGGACCCACTACCAACTACTGCTACTATAGTGGATGAGCTTTGGCTGACTGAGCTCTAGGTGGAGCATGTGTCCTGATGGGACTACTAGCTAGAGGCCCCATACTATGTCCTCTTTGTGCATCATACCTCTATGGAGGCCTGAAGGGTGGATGAGTATACTACTACTAATTTTTTTGTTGTTGTGGTAGCTTGAAGGAAGAATTTATAGATCCATGTTGACCATGAGGCGGAGGGGATTCCCCCATCGATCGATTGTCATGTAACTATTGGATACGACTCCTCACCATGTCATGTTCCTACTTGAACTTCCCCCTATTCTCCTCTGTAATATAGGTCTTCTCAATGAATCCAAATAAAGTCAATGGAAAATGAATGTGCACTGCCCCTCTAAGATCTAATATTAGGACTTGTTGACAAGATTTGCACTTGTGTAAAAATGGACAACTCGAAAATTTGTTTTTAGATGGACCACATTGATGAGATGGACCTAACTAGTGGGAATTCATACAATTTTCATTGTGTTTTTAGTTGCAGTGATTGATTAACAACATACAATTTGTAGCTATGTGTGCTTTTACATAATGTATCAACTCACATATGTTTCCATTCCATGTTCATCTTCAGAAAGGAAACATAAAATCCCCGAAGGACTAATACATTACCTTGATGAAAGCAGGAATCAAAAGATATGTGGGATTTTAGATCCCATAGTAGAAAATAGAGTTTCTAATTACAGGTTGCAGATGTTAATTTTAAGTTACAAGTATTTTCAATTTTATCATTTCCTATGATTAAGTGTTTTTAAGTATATTATTGATTTATTTAATTCATTATAAAATTATTAGATATCGTAAGAGGTGAACGTAAAAGGAAGCACACAACTCAATTATAGAAATAATATCATTTATTCATGAGGAAATTAAATTTCCCCCACATAAGCTGTGGAGTGTAACTTATGATTTTTGAAATAAAATATACATGTACATGAAACTAAAAGTAAAACAGTATAGAAGAAACTCATCATTACCTTTCGGTTTTCTCCTAGTCTTAATTTCTCAGGTTCTAGCTCCATATTTATCTTCTGCATCATTCATTTCATCATGGTACCTAAGGAAAAGAAAAGTGAAAAACATCAGTTACTAAGCTCATGGTTTAATCTATATTCATGAGCTATCTAGCTTCAAGCAAATTAATCGTTTAAGATCAAAAGCATAAGGTACATCAAACTAACAGATGAAAATTTAAGAAAGTATTATCTTGCAAAAACTCGTGGCATTCATAGAAATCATGATAGATGGAAAAGAAAAGAAAAATAAAGTTCACTATGGAATACAAGAGAGGCTAAGGCCTATTGTTTTCTAACAATTTTTGTAAGTTTTTAGTTATATGTTACATCATAAGAAAAAATCATTCATGCATAATGATGTGATCAAGTAAAAGGACTATTTGAAAGGATACATAAATAATTCATCAAAAACATTTATCAAAAGCAAAGTGGCAACTCATTGATGTGGAAAATTACTTGTATAGTTTAAAAACATAGAACAAAATACAATCATAAGGCCCCTTTTCCAGTGATATCTAAATTTTATCAAGCTTTATAAAGTATAAAATATTATAAGTTAATAACAACACAAGATTTAGAAAACTATAAGTTTTCAAAAAACTCAAGCATGATAAATCAAAATAGAAAGGGAAAGGTACAACTCATTTATTATAGAGTAATAAATAGGTATAGAAAGTAATGCAAAATATAGTTTTCCATCAAAATTCCATTCTTATAATATTTTAGTCTAGATACAGACAAAGATTCAGTTTAGATTGAAGGTACATCCAAATAAAAAAATGGTGTTTCGTAAGTTAAATCAAAGTACATGTCAAAGAAGATGATATAGTATCAAGGTGAATTCATTTATAATGTCCTCAAGTACATGCACAACTAGTCAACATCGAGAAATCATAGTTTGTATCATTCGCAATACTTATCCATATCTTTTATACTGAAGAATTTATTTAAAATCACATTATTGAGCATCTTCAACTCATAGCATTAATTCAAATTCAAAAAAATTAAAGATGTACATCTCAAAGTACAGTATTAAAGTATAATGATCAAGTTACAATCATGTTCAAGAGAACACAAGGGAGTCCATTCATGCCTTTCACAATGATCATGATATAGTGCTGAGCATATTTTCAAAAATTGGACTATCAAGAGAGTATGCTACAGAATGAAGAATTTTATTATCTTCAGCTCTAAAAGGAATGATTACCATATCATACCAAGCCAAGAACTCAAATGCTAATCAAACACCACAATCTATAAGATGAAAAAAAATCACCAGAATAATTTTATATAAAACTTTGCAAATAAATGAACAAAAATATCAGATATTATTATTGAACTCAATGAAATACAATGAGAATGGGCCTTTCTTGTATAAGAAAGGAATAACAATCTAAGAACCAATCAAGGTCGTAGATCAAGCCATAAATTAAGGAAATAACTAGTCATCAAAGAACTAGTCAAAAACATATATTTAGGAGAGAAATATACATTAAGGATCTAGTTAATAACATAGATCAAGGAAATAACTATACATAACAACTATATCATATCCCCCTAATATCTAAATAAAATAAATAAATATCCACGCACATTAGTGGGTGAGGAGAAATACAATAAAGGTAGATTAAGTACCTAGGTGAACATGAGCTAAGGTAAATAGCTACTCTAACACCCCCCTCAAGTGAATCTAGGGGACTAAATAGAAGTGACATGTCCACAGTATGAGTCCCAAAAGCTTGGCCTAATGAGGTACTCATGTACAATATATCCATGAAGAAATATTGAATGAAAAGAAGGAAATAAATCAGCTACAAGGAAAGAGATAAAAGAAGAAGAAGAAATGTGTTCTCACGAACACCCCCTAAGAACAAGTTCTAAAATTCTAAGCATGCCACATAACTCAAGGTACGAATGTGATGAAAAATCCTTCGTAATGATGTCTACAACCTGATGCTGAGTTGGAATGTAATCCAAGAAAATAAATACATCTTGAATCTGTTGATGAATGAAGTGGGATGAAAGTGCAATATCCTGTTACGTTTTTCATGCCCAAGCAACCAGAGAAAAACCAAGAAAAAAATATAGCCAAAAGTGGAATGCCTGTCATCAATAGAACCTTCCCAATCTGAATCTGTATACCTAGTCAACTGAGTAAAACCCCTAGTGTAGTGTAGGCCAAAGTGGGAAGTTCTCTGCAAATAACGTAAAATCCTTTTTGGATCCTACTAGTGACTACTATGAGGAGAATGTGCAAACCAAGATACAATCCCTATTACAATTGAAATATGAGAGTGGATATGGTTCTAGTACATGAGACTTCCATATAACTACCTATACAATGTAGGATCATGAATTGGTGTGGTAAATTAGCAAGTAAGAGTAACCCCAAACTGAAAAGGAGATAGACTTGGCTTGAAATTGGTGATATCAAAATGCTGAAGAAGATCATGGGTGTATTTTTACTTACTCAAATGAATCCCTGAATCTATTTAAGAAATATTCAAACCAAGGAAATAATGCAATAACCAAAGATTTTTCATGTCAAATTGTGTAGAAAGAGCCCTGTGAATAGTCTTAATGTGGGAATAATATTTGTTAGTAAGTAAAATATCTTCAACATACAAGACAAGTATCACAATATCCTTAACAACATGTTAGAGATACACTGTATGACATGAGTGGAAACAAAGAAAACCACTAGATAGAAGAAAATAATCCACCTTCTCATACCAACCCCAAGGGGCTTGTTTGAGACCGTAGATAGGCCTTCGGAGCCTACAAACAAGAGAATAATCCTAAAAAAATCCAAAAGGTTACTCCATGTATATTTCATCTTTTAAATCTCCATGTAAGAATGCACTCTTCGCATCCATCTGGTATATGGGCCACCCCTGTGATGCAGAAATAACAAGTACAAGGCATACATAATCCATCTTTCCAATGGGTGCAAAATTTAAAGAGTAATCAATACCTTCAACTTGTTAAAAATCCTTTGCAACAAGATGAGCCTTATACTTGTCAATGGACCCATCAGCTGCATATTTGGTTTCGTATACCCACTTACACCTAACCATCTTTCTTCCTCTAGGAAGAGAAACCAAATCCCAAGTTTGGTTCTTCATCAAAGAAGAATACTTAGCTGCCCTTTGGATTAGATGCAACTAATGCCTTTTTAGAGGTGGAAGACTCAAGGTGAGACAATTTTGATTTTTCCCTAGTAATTATTTCACAAAATGTTTGTAAGTCATTCATATTGAATGTGTCACCTAAGGCATCCATGCTAGAGAAAATGGTAGAAGAAAATATTTGATATTGTCCCCTCAACTTCGATAGAATCAAGTAAACACACTCTTCATCTTTCTTATCTCTTTCACTCCCCTTCAACTATATCAACAAATTCTTTCACTTGGTAAGATAGTCTATAATTGTTGGAATATCTTCAGGATTAAGAGAGGTGATCTCAGTTTCAAGTTGCATGGCTCTCATATGATCCACATTACCAAATAAATCCTCTAACTTCTCCCTTATTTTGAAACGATAGTCACATTTTTTCAAATGAAACAAAATATTTTAACTTACATAAGTTCCTATCAAACCCATACACTCATCAAGTTTTCAATGGTACTGAAATTTCTCATATTCTTTAGTGAACACTGGTTGTTCTGAAGAAGTTAAAGCCCATAATCATTTCTTCTTAATGATTGTTTCCATTCTGAGTTTCCATGTTTCGTAATTATGTGTTGTTAATGGTTCAACATGATCTAATATATAAGTAGATGTCATTTTCAAAAAATCACCAAAAGAAATGCAAGAACCAAACAATGCAACAAGACCTTCAAGAAATGCAACAAGATCCCCCCTATATTTTTTCCCTTTATAATGAGTGCGTGTTACAATATGGAACTTTATAATTATAGTATGATTCTCAAAATAAATATTTCCAATGGAAATATCATAAATAAACAAGCACTTTTATAAAAAAATGGCACTGAAAACCAAGTTACCGATCAAAAGATACAAGCTTTTCAATTTTATGCTTTAGAGTTTATTTTAGTTTCCACTAAAACTAAATAAAATGCTCTTTCCTTCACCACAAAAATAAAATGGAAGGGCGTTGGAGTTAAGACACAATATTTAAGCCCTCATATGACCATACCATATGACCAGGGGCTAAAACAAATGTTACCTAAAAATGCTAAACTGCAACAAAAAATTAGTGTAGATCTCGAGAAACCCAACAAAACATGGGAAAAAAATTCTGGGTTTCATTCCTCACTAGCATAGATTCCAAAGCAATGCAGTTCGTACCTCTGCAATAACAAACAAAAACTTAAAAACCAACTACCTCCAAAAAAGGTTGACTTTACAGTCATTCTTATGGATATTCCACCTTTTGGATCCAACGGAAGGCTCTGTTTTACATAAAAACACATGCAACAACAAAATAAAATAAAATCCCAAATTTATGAATATGTAAAGAGCTTATTTGAAAAATATAAATTACAAATGGATATCAATAGCAATCTCCTAATCTTAAACCATAAAATGAACGATAACCAAATCAAACCAAGCCAGTAACTTAGATGCTAATCAAACACCACGATTAATAAGATGAAACCAATTCACCATAATAAATTTACATAAACCTTTTCAATCAAATGATCATCAATATCATATATTATTATGGAACTCAATGAAATACAATGAGAATGGTCCTTGCTTATATAGGTAAGGAATAACAATCTAAGAACCAGTCAAGGTCATAGATCAAGCCATAAATCAAGGAAAGAACTATTGTTGCAAATCACAGCACCCATGAATGTCTACAACTCGATCGGTTGAGACTCTCAGTGTAATTGCATAACATGGGGCTTTTCCCAAGTGTGGGACCTTGCGAAATCAGAAAAGCTCTCCAGATGAAGACCGGTTCCTATTCCTCTGTTCATATGCACACATAGAAATGTAGAGGATTTACTCAAAAACCTAATCTAACTTGCCAAGGAGACAGTGTAAGAAGATGCATAAAGACAAACCTAAACTAACAAAGGTGATGCACCAAGGAATGAAGAACACCTATCTTGCCAATAAACACAAACCATTAAAATGTAATGCAAGATCATGCACAGATAACCAGATTTGTAGTGAAAGATCAGGAGGATGCAAATGAACACAGAGAGGGTTGAGAATCATCCACAGAAATGTATTATTTTCTCCAAAGATTGATACAGGACACTACAAAATGCCAAGAGGTAAAGTTACATTACAGTTTTAGATGGGAGGTTTGAACTCCACAAATTCACCTACCAAAGAGAAGAAGGGAGGGGAAAAACAAGAATGTACAACCTTTAGAAAGAAGCCCCTCCTTACAATTTATAGGAAGAATGGGAGAGAAAAGAGAGAGGAATTCCAAATCTACCCCAACCACCTCCAGATTGCATTTAATTCATCTCATTATGGTGGTAGGTGAGAACCCTAACAAACCTAAAAAAGTGGTTAACTATATTTTACATTTTTAAGAACTTTTTCCCACCCAATTAAAGATATCCAGTCGTAGTTGGATAGAGGACCTCGTAATCTTTCCGAAAAGTCCAACCTTGCGTGAATCTGAGCTCCCTGTGAAAAGTTATGGCCATCTGAATATCTGTGCCAGGGTCTGCTTCCTATCAGCGCTCAAAATGTTGCGCCTCTTGAAGGTGCGCCATAGGCGCATCCATATTTGTGTCGACATCCTTTTACCTGCGCCATGGGAGCATCCATTTTCATGTCGACACCTTCTGTTGTGCACCTCGTACTTGTGCCTTGGCTGCATCCATTTTCATGTTGACACTTTCGGTCGTGCGCCTTTTACCTGCGCCATGGGCGCATCCATTTTCGTGTCAACACCTTCTGTCGTGCGCCTTTTACCTACACCATGGGCGCATCCATTTTCGTTTCGACACCTTCTGTCGTGCACCTTTTACCTGCGCCATGGGCGCATCCATTTTCGTGTCGACACCTTCTATCGTGTGCCTTTTACCTGTGCCATGGCCACATCCATTTTCGTGTTGACACCCTTTGTTGTGCGCCTCTTACCTGCGCCTTGGCTATTGGTGACGCAATAAATATCGGGCTCGGAGTTTCTTCGATTTCCATATTCTTCTACTTGTCTATATCTACCCGGGGGGGGGATATTTACAACAAGAACTAGTCATCAAATACCTAGTCAAGACTATAGATTTAGGAGAGAACTAGAAACCAAGGATGTATTGAATAGAATAGATCATGGAAAGAACTATACCTAACAATTAGATAATATTCCCCTAATATATAAATAAATAAAATGAAATATCCACACACATAAGTGGGTGAGCATAAATACAATAAAGGTAAATAAAGTAACTAGTTGAACATGAACTAAGGTAAATGCCAACTCTGACAAGCTCACTATTGCAAGAAATGAAAGGATTTCAGTTGAAATAAATTCACAGAGTGCAAGTTTATGACATTCATCTTTTAACTTGAGAAATAGTTTATGTCATCAAGATAAATGAAGCTTCAAGCAAGTAATTTAAAAGTCCATACTAAAAGAACCAACTTTAACACTTATAAATTACATATTACATATTAAATTTTCCAAAGGATGAAGAAATACAACAAAAAAACTACTTTCAAAATGAATTAATACTCCAGATGCAAGTGTAGTTTCTCATAAGACTTCAACTTCAATAGTTTCAACTCTTCTGAATGAAATATAAAAAATGATAACCATGGACGATAGAGTATGATGAAGAATCAGACCCTTTCCCATGGACGACAAAGTATGATGAAGGATAAAAACCTTGTCTAGGCATCCTTTAAGGATGTGGTGTAGGGGATGGGAAATAACAATGGTAGTTTTTTATTTTCTAAGAAAATTAAACCAATTGATTTTGTAAAATCCACCCCTTCTATTTTTCTGGAGAAGAGGTGATTCAATCTAAATCTTGATTCAAGAGGAATGGTTTTATTTTAAGATTCAACAACTCATTTCTAGGTCATTCAAGTGTCGCATGTGTGGATTTTGAGGCAATGGGGTCCGTTCTTGGAAGGTAGGCTAGATATTTTTTCCAGTGCTCGTGGTATTTTCATTAAAGCATTTATTGTTGTTTTAGATAAGGATCTGATCTTTAGAAAACTTTGGGAATTTGAATCCCATATGTTATTGACGAGACTATGATTTCATTTTCTTAACCCGGTTTGAGATACATTCCATGTTAATCCTGTATGGATCCGTTTACAGTATCTTCCCCTCAAATTTTAGTTGGATAGTTTCTTAATTGCAATTGGTAACACTTTAGGAAAATGTTTGGAGACTGACCCAAAAACTAAAGATTTTGAACTCACCACGTATGCTAAAATCTTGGTTTATATGGATACATTGGTTTACTTCCCTAACTTTATTGAACTTAAAGTAGAGGATAGAATTTGGATTCAAAATATGGACTATGAAGGTTTCCCTTTTAGGTTTATAACATATTCTTCCCTTGGCAATTTATCTTATGATTGTCATTTGATTAGAAATCATGTAAAAGGTAAAATTTAATGATAGAAGAATTCTAATCCATGACACCTAATTGTGAATGATCCATCTGATGGTGTATATAACTCTGATTGTAAAAAATCAGCTAACCTATAAATGGTTGAAGTAAAACAAGCTAGAAACAATTATGTGGATGCCTTATCAAGATCCCAAAGTCTCAAGGAGAAGATTGATGTTTTCATTCCAATCCATTATAATAAAAATGAAAATCCAAATTCATAAGAGGATTGGAAAGTTTTGAGTAGGAAAAATAAATGGACTATCTTCCCCCTCAAGATGAAGTTAAGATCTAAAGGAAAGGGGCCTCATTGTTGAGATAGTTTTTTGGTTTTGTTTTTGATGTTGATAATTTGATGTATGTTTTGTTTGGTTTTTTTGTGCTACTAGAAGAGAACCTTATTTTTTTCCTCAATGTCTTATCTCCTTATCTACTTTCGTATGAGGTAGGATTCCCTTAACCCTCATTTACCCATAACAAAAAAAAAAGAAGATACAAAAACACAGCTATGCTGGAAGATGAATATATCAAAACAAATCAATTCAATTAAAACAGGAAATAAAAAATACAATTTATGAACTATGAACAGAGGTTATAGAGTTTGAAAGGAAGGTTCTAAAATCTTGAAGAACCATTAAAATAATGAAAACACCAATTCTTTTAAAGGTTTCAAATAAGCTACAGATATAAATAATAATGCACAGTTTTCAGAAGGAGGTGCATCCAGTTTTAAAGTTCAAAAAGTACAACTATTCATATTTCAAGTAACAATTTCCATCTTATGCATGTAGAGAGGGACCTAGTATCAGATGAACTAAATCATGAGGATACAGATTTCAGTTTCAATTATGAGCAAGAAAAATTAAATTTTCCTTTATATGGCTTACAACTTCAAGAAATTAAAATAACATGAAGTGCTTGAACAAAAGATAAGATAACTCAAACCCTCAAATGGTGGTTCTAGGAAAATTTCCACTAATAAAAGTGTACAGAGTTTCAAACTGAATTCTAAATTTTTCCTTCAAACTATGAAGGTTTTGTTAGGAGACATGGAGTCAAAACAGAAGGAGCCAAGAAAATAAAATATATGCTACAGAAAGAGCTAATGGAATTTTTCAAAGTTCATCGTCTATGGCTAGAGAAATCAAATGAAGATGGAGCTGATTTTGACATTGTTATGCGAAAATAGATTCTATGAAAAGGTAACACTTGCAAGAAGATAAAATTTAAATCAACTTGCAATACATGTTTTGATCAAAATATTCAAACGCTCAGAGGAATTTGAGTACAGAGAACAAAATAACAATGCCCAACATCATTTATTATCTTGAAATCAAATGCTATAAGAAAATATGGAAACTAGGGAACTCAAATAAAATATGAAAATCATTTGCAAAGTGCCTTAAAGAAATGAAACATGATGACCCACATCAAGTTCAAAGCTTAGAGGGATCATGTAGTGATCGAATTCAGGTTTCAAGTAATATAAAACAAAACCCAATAAGTCCATTTGAAAATTTTCAGGTTTTGTGAATGCAGAGAAATATATCGTACTATAAAATTGATAGGTGTGAAAGATCACCAAAATTTTGCAAAGATCTTTAGAAAGTGACAAAACTCACCGTTATGATCAACCTTTCAAAAAACCACAAAATATATCCATACATGTAGTTTATCTACCTTAACCATAGGCCCAAGTTTTTCTAACTCTCCAAGGACCAAAGTACTACAAGATCAACACTCCAAATTAAGAACGGCATACATCAACTATCAAATATGCAAACCAACACTTTACCATAGTTTTTAGAAAATTCAATTGTGGGGATAAAACAGTACAAATAGCTACAGTTGTGTAGAATGACCACAATAAAACCTAACTCAGTCAGATTTAGCATCAATGGAAAGGATGAAACAATACCGAGATTAATGGACAAGATCAAGTCATCAAAGTCAATGCAACCCCAATGAAACCTAACTCCATTAGAGTTAGAGATGATTTTAAAAATATCAACGTCAGAGACCAAATGGTACATGAATCGATAGAAAAGATCAAGTCACCTAATTTATGCAAACCATAGTGTGATTACCGAAAATAAAAGGGTTGGATCATCGTGGGAAGGGGACAAGCCCAAAATAATTTAATTTATCATTACATTGAACTTACTAAGGTATAAATATCATGATGCCACAGAATATTCAAAAGCTGAAAACATTAAAATATATGTGATCCAATAATCAAAAGGGGTTTGACATTATGAGATGTGTCATTTGATAAATCAAATTGGGGTGGCCAAATTTTCAAACCAAGTAAGGTACGTAATAATCAAATTTGATTATTATTCAAAATCTTACATATCTATGCCCATGTCAAATCAAATGGAGGAGAAAATAATCAATTGACTATTATTTAAATCATTATATATGCTCATCACCAAGTCAAACAGGGATGAATGATAAGCCAAGAATAACCCTGTGCACATTACCTTAGACTTTTCAAAATACCTTAATATTACCAAAGAACCTCGTACAAAGGAGAAGATTTTATTTTACACATGCGCACAAGTGGTCCCCACAGATGGAGTTGAATAATTATTTCTAAGTATTGCAACAAAAATTATTTATTTTGTTTGCATAGGAGTAATTTTGCATGTGATCACAAGAGGATAGATCAAAGAAGAAAAAAAAATTTATCACTGCATATGGATAGATAAGAAAGTGTCACATCAAAGGTTAAGTATGATTATTTAATCATTAGCTATAGGAAAAAATAGAAGTTGAATGCACATTAAAGAAGACTTACACATCAAGAAAAGGCTAATATTAGCCAAAATATTAACCCAGATTTATTGTAATATAAATAAAGTAGTGATTTAAACTTTGAATAAGTGTACTCTTGGAACTAAGGCTATTATTCCCTCATTTTAAAAATCATGGTTATTTTATTCTTTTGTTTATTTATGATAAAGGCTAAAATTAGCATGCATCGGCGAGTTTAGACTGTAACCTATTTTTTTGATAGGTTGGGTGAATTATTTTTGATATATATTATGTGCATTGACAAAGCACAAGTACAACTTTTTGGATGTAAGAGTGTTGAACCATATTTTTTTTCACTTTTACCCTTGAATGAGAACTAACTATTTTCTTTCCAATTATTTGCAATGGTGTGTATCTTTTATTAGCTTTTATGAATGTTAATTCCTAGAATTAATTATCTTACCTTGCTACAAATTTGGTGTTTTCTACATTGTTTGACTGTGCATTTTAGCTAATGTAATGTTGTGATTTATCCCTCAACACATAAGTGTTTGCATTAGGATCAATCTGAACCCCATTGGTTTGTACTTCTACATTTTTTTCTCAATTTATTGTGCATGTACTCAGTCAGATCTATCAATCATTTTGGTGTATCACCCCATTTTACATTTAGTTACAAAAATAGTTTTATCCATTAAAACTTTAAAAATTCTAAAAAGTTAGTTTAGGATCCATCAATAAGGAACCAACCTTGATACGAAAGACTCGCCTCAAAAATAGGTATACCAACAGACTGGAAGTTTTTCCATTATATCTATAGAAGTGAGGGAATAAAGCAAGATTAGAACCATTGTTGTTATACCTCAACTAGGGTGTAATTTTGTGAGATAAACTGCCCCTAATGAACCTGTGCACTCTAACCTACTCATCCTACATGTAATATAGGTACTTAAGAAACTACAAAAGTTTTCTCTCATAATCAGCCACTCTCATGCTCACCTATCACAAATCATTGAACTCATCAATCTACTATTGGATGAACCTCCTCAAAATGTACGTGTTCTTTAAATGCTCCTCAAAGATCTCCAATGTCATTGACTCTAAATATAGGTTGAGCTTCTACTCCTATGTCCTCCACCAAACACCTACCTCATATCTTCGCAAATGGATAGCAACACAAGCCTTCGTGTTACTAGAGCATGGACATATCTTGAAACATCCTCTCAAGCTAACTACCCATGCTTCCACCTGAAATCCTCATGTATCACTAGCATTATTGGGGCATATGAAGCTTCAAGATCTCTCGAATATGATCTTCTACTACCGTCTACCTACCCCTGGGTCTCTCCTCATGGTTTTAACTCTGTCTAGGGATCTTAATTCTGTTTATGTGTCTTGTGTCCATGTATCCCTGTGATGATTCATTTTTATCTAGCTCCACATAAGAACTCTTTTCCTGATTCTCATCACTATGCCATGGAGAGCCATGACCATCCTATGATGGATCTCTCTCGTGTAGGAGAGAACTTCTCCATACTAATCCTCCTTGTATATTGGCATTGACCTCATGTAAGGTCCATATAATATGTTGTAATATAGTAGTAATTGGTTACTTCTGGGATGGTCCATCTAACTCTATGTGTAAGAATCCCTTGTTATGACTGCACCTCCTATATAGACTAAAGTGAGAGTTAGTCCATTACTGAAGGTGTGTTTTAGTTTACTATGTTTTCTACGTTTTAAAAGTTTCAAACAATTTGATGTGTTATAGGTTTAGGTTGTACTAGGTTTTCAGTTGTGTTCCCATGTTAGCCCAGAGTCCAAGCATTAAACCTGGTTTTGATACCAAAGTGTGATGCATGAAAAATGCCAGGTTAAAAGGACAACACTCAACTAGAAAATAACAATTTTTTTTGTTACATTAAGGACATTAAGCCAATATTAATTTATTTAATTAAGATTAATTAAACCCTGATTTATTTACTCGAAACACATTTGTTGAATTAATTTCATTTATTAAATCTAGTATTATTATTTTATTAATCTTTCCCATTAATTAATTAATCACAACTTAAATTTATTCATATAGTTTATTAGTCCTTAATTTTTTGTTAATTACCTACTCAGGTTAATAATAATTTTAATGCAATCTTATTAAAATTATCGTCAACCTTAGTTAACTAAAACTTACCCATTTAAGATATAGCTCATAATAGTAATGTTATAAGCTAGTGCTAACTTTAATTTATCTCCTAAATTAAATTTAATAAAGTTCCTAGAATAACATTAACCTTAGGCCAATCCTTTTAATTATTAAGGTGCACCCTTTAATCACATAACTTCCCTTTTAATACATCTTCACACCCCATGCACATCTTTTAAATAAATGACTTTAAATAAAATATTCCTAACCCATTTACACTTATACAAACTCGACAACATACATAAGGCTTTATTAGATTAAAATTACCAAGACATTATAATTTAAATCACCCATATCTAAAGATACGATGATTAAATCCCATCTATAGGATGTATTTAATCCTCACCCTTAGATTTTATGTCTTCTTATTTCTACCTAACTATCCTTATGGGGTCTTTATGTTCATTTCTACCCTAATTATGCCTCCATTTACATAGATCAAGCTACAGTGAAGGCAAGAATAGAGGCAAGAGGATTTGGGTTGAAACTATGTTAGCTAATGAAGTTATGGGAAGGAAATGGGAGGATTTTCTTTCCCATCTCATGCTTATAGTTTTATTTTTTTTAAAACTCCCACAGTCTTAATAATCTGCATTTTTATTTTCCATGTAAATGAAGCTACCCTAGTTATGCTTATTTCTTTCTAGGAAATCTTATTACCAGAGTCAGATATGGAGGTATATGTGTGTGTGTGTGTGTGTGTGTACACACACACACACACACACACACCAAGAAGTGGTTGTGTGTGTGTGTATCTATCTATCTATATATATACTTATTGTTATCACCAAATCACTGTACCCTCTGAATGGTAAAGTGATGGATACAACATTTAGTGTGATTGGGTATCATGCCATCACCTCGCAAGTTATGGGACTTGTTGCTTTAGGTGAACTTCCAAAGAAGACATACTTCCTCTTCCTAAACTAAATACAACACTACTTCTGATGCAATAAAACAAATAACTAGACATATACTAAAATTATCATGGGATTTAGGGAGAGAGATTTGCAAGAAGTAAAACCCATACTAGAAGTGATGATGCACCAATAAAGGGTGTTGCTAGACAAGTTTTCATTTTTCTAGTGAAGAAGGATGAAAGTGAGAAGGATGAACAAGCACCACAACCCAACTCTATACAAAACTTCACTCCCAGCTAAGCATTGAACTCACAAAATCGGCAATGGAAACTTGAAATTGAATAGTACAGCTGTAAACATGAGAAAGGAAAAATGAAGTAGCTGGAAAGATGAAAGGACTAATAGTTAGTCACAAAACACAATTTTATTACTTCAATCATGTGCACAATGCATCATTACATGAGGAAGAGACAATATTTTTCATTACAATATTTGAGTAAAGGCTTGAAAGTTCCCACAATTCACAATAGACTAACTTGGGAAAAGGGAAAGGAATCGGAAAATGTCTAAAAAAAACCCTTAGAATGAATTTCCCCTTTGCATTTATTTAAAATCCAACTGAAGAGAACTGACAAAAATCCTAAATTCTGGACCAAAATGTAGCACATGATGGCCTGCATACTTAATTACATCATTAAATGTACCCTTATCATACCCTCATAAAATTGAAAAATTAAACTTATCCTCCATTAATTAAAATAAAAAATTTAATAAAATATTTTTATAACAATAATCTTGTAAAATATTTTAAGGCATCTTGGCCTAATGGAACTTCCTCTTGGCCTATTAACGGGAACCTTGGATTTAAAATGGCATGTGAGATGTTTTGGGGTTTTCCTTGTAAATGGTTCCCCAATAAGCTCACCTATCTGGCTGGCGAGCTCCTCCTTATGCAAAGTTTGGCGAGTAATTTCTTTACGTGATAGGTTTGGTTATTGATCCCCACCACATATTACATTGAAAGCTTTATGCATGTTGTTGACTGGGTTTGCACTCGTTGGACAAGACACATGGTACAACATCGATTCCTTTTGATCTCTTCTCTTTACGAAATGATTTTGACCGCCCTTTAGCACTTGGTGTTTCATCTTATCAACCCACTTGTTGACTTGGTCCACACGTCCTATTTTATCGACAATCACCTTGGGCTCCTCATGACTCACCCCATCCTACCAAGTCGGTGGATAACTCCGTGAATAATTTTTCAGATCATCGTTTGATCGGATGTTGATCCCATGACCTCCCAGAGTTGACTCTTCCTTTTTTGAAGCTCGATCATCATTTTTCCATTCAAGCTTGTCATGGTTTTCCCATTGCGCAAGCCCAAAGTGGGGAATCTAGAATTTCAAGGCTATTTTTGACATGTACCAACTTGGTGAGTTAGTCTTCAATCTCCGCATCTCCTACGATCGGATAAAAATTCTCTATGTCAAAATATGTAGCATGGGATCCAAGATTTATTTTCCCCACCTCGACTGGGTAATGAACTAATCAACTACCCAAAGCTCCCTATTCAAACCAGCTCACTAAACACCGATCATACTCATGAAACTTCTCTACGAGCCATGAATATTTCACCGAGCTCATGGTTGTCAGGGACTCAACAAGGAAGTTCATAATTGTCTTGATCTTCCCGAGTGATCCCTATCTGTTATTAAATTTATTGAATACTAAGCTCTATCCGAGATTTCCACTATGCATTTAACTAACCCATGTCTCCCTTAGTCAAAGATTTAAATTTTATTGCGTCTTGCTTCATTAAAATAAAACATGTGTCGATCCATCCACACAATTTGGAGCTCACATTGATGCACCCATGGTTCTACTTGATCCAATATCTGAGAAACAAGTGGTTCACCCTAAAATCTAACATACATTCTACTCAGACATGTTCCTGCATGATCGAGTTGAGCTGATCCAAAACATTTGAGCTCATTTAAATGGTGATAAGTTTTTTCCTTACAGCTTAACCAAGTTACGAGATCTATCTTCTTCCTCCCTCAAAGTGAGATCCTCACGAAGTTAGAAAATGCTCCAATGTTGAGTCTTTAACATATCAACACGTCCATGTCACTTCACAGCTTGTTTGTGTCTGAGATATTCCAATAGGCCTATTTGAGATTGACATTCCAAATTTGAAACTAACTCCCTTACTTTGCATGAATGTTGATGAAAACTCACGACTCGACTCTACCCATCAATCCATCTCCATTTGACTCACCATGACCACACCATTTAAAGGGATCACTAGATGTTTCATCTCTTATTATAATCTCGTCATTCAGGAATCAAATTTCAACATGAACCGAGACATTTTGGCATGTCTTGGCCAGCTCAGCTGCTTCATCACATGACCACTAAGCCTTTGGACCTCGACCTCTGAAATGAGCTCTTTTTTCTCACATGGTTCTTCACATTGAACTTCGAGCTCTGTGTGAGCTGGTTTTTCCTCGGTTTTTGTATCCTTCATCCTTCACCATAGTTGAGTCATCCTTCACCTTCCCGATGAACCTTGGAAATAAGTTCCTTCCTAAGCTACAAATATCTCAATCTTTGCCTCTAATCTAGTCAAGCTCTAAATATCTCTTTCTCTTGTACCACTGAGCTCATTTTTGCAATGTAGAGATCAATCTCCCTCCACCGAGATGACATATTCCTTCCCCATGTTGGCCACACTACGCCTATTATGTCCTTAAGCCATTAAATATTCTTGATCTTAGGTTTTAATTCTTGAGTTTACTCGTTTCAATGCCATGTTCTCTACTTTATGCCGAGCCGAATGAGCTCGTTCTCATATGGATTTGACTTGAAATATTTCTACTTGTCTTAGTTCGTGATGGTGAGCACCATTATAAGCCTTCTTGTGAGCTTTAGCCAATTCAATATGTTTCTAGGCCCCATTCAATGGCTCGACACTTTGATCCCTCAAACCGCCAACCATTCACACCCTAGGCTCGGCTTCTCCCACTGATCTTGAATGCTCATTCACCTGGATTCATCCCCAAGCAAACGAATGCTTCACTTCTACCTCAACATAGCTGAAACCATCCACCCTAAACTCAACCCTTACACTATCGGTATGATGAGCCACGTAAGTCTACCACACCATTATACTTGTCGACTTGAGCTAGTCAACGTGAATGCATGTCAGCTCATCGAGCTTCTCAACAAGATATCCTAGAGCTTAGTACTATATAGGCCTTTCAAAGATATTTTTTTGCTAAACTTGAATTTACTGGACCTTTTCTTAAAACCAAAAGATCATGGAAGTACAATAAGCCCTCTTAACATGATCTATCAAATTTAAACATTTTCACCCATGTTGATCAGAAGTGGGCTTTCCATAGATAATTTCCCCATCTCGGGAAAACTTTAAGTTTTCAAAACCCTAGAAAGAAGAAAATAATTAAAACTTATTTGGGTCCTTCTTGGAACACTATAAACATTGTTAAAACAAAAAAATTGACTTGAAATGACCCAAAAGGTATCATGAAGGCCTTTCCATATTAGAGCACAATAGTCCCTTTTGTCCAATTGGTCCTCAAGGGGAAAAATTGGATAACATTTTTGGCGACCTCTATGGGATGATTGCCAACTAAGCATGATTCGAGTTGCCTTAAGTCATCCATGAGGGATGGAGTTGATGTTGGAATCCCAAAAATAATTTGATCTTTTGTGATATATCCCAAATTTTCCTTATACATTACTGATCTTAAACCCTCTAGTAATGCTAGGCAGGAAATATCCTGAATCTAATGAATGCTTGATTTCTACAATGTACGATGGAGATTTTAATGAGGCATGTAAGGAATTGGGGATACCTTGAAAATATCTTTTAAAACTTGAACCTTTCTTCTCCTGGAAAATATTCACCATTGACATAATGTGAAAGAACAACAATGAAACACAACACACACAACAGTAAGGAAAGAAAAAGAGAAACAATGACACACAAATAATGTGTAGAGAACTTGGAGGAAAACACCTAATTAAAATCTACAAGGAAAAATCTCTCAAAAACAATATTTGAGATGTATCCCATTCACATGAATGGGAAGCTCTTCTCTATTTAGCATTGATAGATGAAACTTATTCACATCCTTACAATTTTTGATAATGTATGGCCTACTCCAGAGAGCATTAAACTTTGTGTGCATGCTTGGTTTGGCTCTGTCAGTATCCCACTTGAGAACTAAATCTCCCTCTTGGAAATTATTGTTAGATTCCTTCTTGTCAAAATATTTTTTGAATTAAGCTCGATGTTACTCCAAAGTATTCACTACGTTTTTTTACATTTATTCTAACTCCATGAGTTCAGAGAACTTGACTGTCATAGGATCACTCTCCTTATCCTCAAGTTGATGAGATAACTCCAAGGAAGGTTATTCCAAGGATAGCGGAAGCTTGGCTTCTCTTCCATAAACCAGCATGAAAGCTGAATTTCCAATGGCCCTTTTAGGTTTGATCTAATTTTCCCACAAAGAAGTCTTAAGATGTGTATTCCAAGTCCTCATGTTGGTTTCCAATGTCTTTTTGATAATTCTTATAAGGTTCTTGTTATTAGACTCAGCCAATCTATTTCCTTCTAGATAGTAATTGGATAAAGTATTGAGGTAAACCCCATTCTTAATAGCCCATACCTTAAGATTTAGATTGAGAAATGCCACTATGTTGGCTGAAATGATTGTAAATGGGACACAAAACCTTTTCATTGTGCCTTCAAGGAAATTAAGAACTATAATTTCATTACCCTCTATCAATGTTAATGCCTCTTTCCACTAAGTAAAATAGTCTCTTGTATTAAAGACTGACTTATTCCCATCAATGGATTGAGGATTGATCATTCCGATTAAATCCTACCCCTATTGAACAAGGGGTTGATCAAACTTGAATTTGCTAAAAGGGAAAGGCTACTAACTTCTTCTTTCAAGTGAAAAAGGCACATTCCTTACACTTCTTTACCAAGAGATGGAAATCCTTAAACAAATTTGGCCAATAGTAATTGGCCCTAGTGATATTTGTGGTATTTTTTCATGTAGAGTAATGCCCTCCCGATAAACCATTTTGAAATTCCTCCAAAATATTGTTTACCTGATCGACACCTATACATAAAATAAGAACACCATTGAAATCCCTTTGAAAGAGAACATTATGCACTAGAATGTAAGGAATAGACTTAACATTAAAGGTCCATCTTTGATTTCTATCCATGTGAACTGGGTATGTTCATGAGAGAAGAAAACCCTTCATCTTTGATAACAAGTTAACCAGATTATCTTTCATATTATTATTCATAAGTTTCATGTCCTCATCACATTTTGATTCCAAATCTACACCAAGCTATTGACACAGACCTTTACCTATGACTAGTTTGGAAACCATTATGTTCATGTCATACTCCATCACCTTCGTAATCTATCTATCATGTTTCTTGTTCATATATTTTTTCAGAAAAAAATTCTTAACGCCTAGATGAGACACCATCAAATGAATCCTGTTATTGGACAACATATGCTCAAATTTTTTCAGATCTCGACTGACAGAAAAAACTTAGTTTTCAACAAATGAATATTTGAGCTCATAGTCTCTTAGGGATTGCCTGAAGAAATAAATTGGTTTTTCCATCAGATCGTCATTCTGCTAAGTGAGGATCCCTGAAATTCTCTCATGACTTGCAAAAGCATAAATAATAAAATCTTTATCAAACCTCAGAGTCACAAATGTAGGTGCTTGAGAAATAGTTTTCTTAATGCATTCAAGTCTCTCCTTTCCTTCATGTTATCCAATTTTTTCCCTCAAGAAAAATTGGACAACACAATCTTGTACAGGGGAAAATTGAGAGGGTGGTTCAGTCATGTAAGATCATGTTCAATTTCGAATATCAGGTTGCAGTCGAGCTCATCATGGAAATGTAATAGCAAAAGAGGGTGGATAAGAGAATGATGAGTAACTATCGAAGCTCAAGCAAGAAAGAATGGAAAAGGCTTGAAGTTTTCTTAATTGACATTTTCAGAGATCTCGGGAAACAAACAGTTGTAAAAATGAAGAAAGATAACTTGGTAAGTCAAAATCGAGCCTAGAGCGAGTCGAATCGAAGAAAAGAAATAACAGTAGTGGAAGCCTCCACATGTCTCTTCGACACACTTTTGGTATGATGATTAAAAATTAGGTCCCCAAATGAGCGCATGCCCTCCACGTGGTCATAGCCCAAGAGAGTTACACTGGCCGTTGAAAATTCAAAGCATGACAAGAGCCACCGAAAGAATCCATGTGTCTCTTCGGCACACTTTTGGTATGATTCTTAAAAGCTAGGTCCCCACATGAGCATAGGTCCTCCACATTTTCATAGCCCAAGAAAGTTGCACCAGCCATTGAAAATTCTAAGCATGGGAAGAGCCAAGGGAAGCCTCCACATGTCTCTTGGGTGCACTTTCGGTATGATGCTTAAAAGGTAGGTCCCCAAACGAACATAGGCCCTCCACGTGTCTAGGGTCCAAAATTATTATAGACACCTAAAATTTATTATCCAATTTAGTGTCCCTCGTGCGCGTTTGCTCTCTCAGGTAACCTGGGGCACGTTTACGTCACCACTATCCCCTTGGGGATATTATCCGATTTGTGATTTAAACACCTATCCTAAGTTTAATTCACCCCATTGTATCTTACCCGTGAGTAATTAAATATTAAATATTTAATTACACCTCTTCCCATGTATCCTAATCACTTATCTACCCCAAATTTATTCTATCTATGTATCCCCCTATTTTTCCTTTTCCCCAAGCGGGATATTCCCTACATTTGGGGTAATTCTCATCTTTCTAGAAATCATTCATTTTGGCCATCTCGAGAGTCTGTCCCGCGATCGGCGCCGACCTATACGGTAGGCGCCGACTTTTTAGGAGTGGCGCCGATTATAAAAGCAAGTCCAGAACTCAGTTCTAAACACAGAAGGACACACGACGAAAAAGGACGTGCACGAACAGGGAGAGACAAAGGGACAGATCGCGAAAGAGACACAGGTTGTAAGAAAGAGAGATCTTTTAGCATCAAGTGTATCAAATGAGATCGGATCCTGTCCGAATCAATCCCTGAGAGGAGCACCGTTACTATGCTCCTATCACATCAACATCGCACGTATCCATCGATCCTCTGGTGACTCTATTTCAGTATCTTACCAACTTTTGCACATCCAGTAGACGTCGACTATCTGTCCATCACTTTCCAATGTTTGAATCTTCTTGCACTGTCCCTGATAAACTGATCTACTTTCAGTCGACGCCGATCTTATACAGTCGACGCCGATTCTTCATAGTCGATGCCGATCACATCAGTCAACGCCGATCCTTATTAATTGACGCCGATCATCCTACAGACAGGTAAAAAGGACACAAGTAACACAAATCCAGCTTTATTTTACAGTTTCCTGTTTTTCGTAGCTTTCTGTTTGTTGTTTAAATTCAGTTTTATTACTATAATCAGAAAATCTAGTCTTATATGTACATCTTTTATCATGTATGCTTCTCTACTTAATTGAAAACGTGGACTGACATCCACCGAGGAAGCTTATCGCTTCCCGGACCCGCTTCTTGGGAAGTCCACCCAAATATCTTTTAATGCCATCTTTTTCTGTCAAGCATTGGTGTCTTGCAGGTTACTCGGATCTATTGTGCGAATTGCTCGTGTGCGCCCGTCTTATCTACATCAACCTCCTTATCCATCTACATCTTCGGATCTTGTCCATCAGGTATCGATTTCATTGGAGTTTTTCAAGGTTTTTGTGTTTAGTTTGGTGCATTAACTTGGACAGGTAACAAGCACGAAATCCTTGATCTACATTCTGGTATTCCCGGTGGGACCCAACCAAAGTCCCTTATTGGTAAGTTCATTTCTTTTCTAGTTTTGAGCTTTGTTCTTTTTCTTCACTGATTTCTATCAGTTCTGCTTGAGCATTTCCTATCATCGTTTTAATCTTGCTCTTTATGTGAAATTGTTATTTCCTTGAAATTTTTCTAGTTCCTTGAAATAGAAATTTCTTTCTGGATTATCTGGATATATCTTTCTAGATTTTTTTTGGTGTTTGCTTAACCTCTTCTTGCGGAGCACTTTGCTTGTTCGTGGGATTATTCGAGGGGAAGAGCTCAACAACTCGCTTTTTGAAGTCCACACACCTTGGAGAGCTAAGTCTACAGGTATTTCTCTTTTACGGTGTTTTCTCCTTTTTAGGAACTTAAAAAAAAAAAAAAGTTCTTTGTTTGTTGTCTATCACATTCGAACATTTCAATTTTTGGTGCTTAAAAAGAATTTAATCGCATTTGGGAAAGAATCTGTTTGACTTGTCTTCATCGAAATCAAACACTTCGTTTTTAAGTGCTTAAAAAGAACCTTTTCTTTGTCATTGCTGCATGCTTCTCATCTAGTTTTAATTAGGTTGGAAAATTGATCAAAATCGGTACTGACACTATTTGATTTTTATTTTTCACCCTTGCACACAAAGCCAAAATCACTAGGTATAAAGCATTTAAACAAAAACTCCTTCCCTGGCCTCGCCTACTTGGAAGTGACATCCAAGAGGAAGAGCCTATGTGGTACTCAGGCCGTGCTATAAATTCACGGAAGTTCTAGTATATATTGGCAAAGCACCCGACTCCCTTATCGCAGCGGTGTGTGAAGTGCGGGGGTAGGCCCCTATATCAAGCCACGTATCGGTCTTTTACTGAAGCGCCTTCGAGACTCCTCACCAAACATTCCCCAAACCATCCTTAGTTTGGCTATCTGAGTAGTTCCTGTTCTAAAAAGCCTTCCCTAATATTTTCTTTCTTAAAAGCATCAAAACTTAAAGGAGATAATCACCTGTGCTGCTTGAATTGTCTGTGCATTAGTTAGGTCAATCTTCTTTTCTGCGTGTTTATGACGGTTATCACTCGGTTACAATCTAGAAGAATGGCTCAACTGGCCCCTTCTTCTTCCAAGATTACCACTAGTGTGGATGTTTCGGCACCCCCCAAACCTTCCTCGGGACCGCTGTTAGTTGGTTCCCCATCCTGGTCATATAATCCTTTCCATCAAACCAAGGAAACCCCATCACGTCCAGCTTCCCCTAGTCCTTCAGAAATATCATCTGACTCAGAGTATGCTCCTCACGGGGATCCTGAATTTCAGGCTTTCCTCGATCGCAATCCGATAGCCCTCATGGACTACCTAGTACATAAGTCTATTCAAATATCTGATCAAGGACCACCAATCCAGCAAGTGTACGATTATCCTCGTGGACCATCCCAGGCCTTTGGAGAATAGTTTGCATCATCTCTCTTGCCTCGAGCCACGGAGAAGGGTGACGCCCCTGTGCCCCACTTTTCTCTTCCACCGACCATATTGACTAGTCCCCAAATAGTTTTACCTATTCCTAACACCGCAGTTACCTTGAATCTTCCACAACCTACTTCTAAGAGGTCCTCTGCCCTGGCTATAATGAATGCGTCTGCACATCCGCATATTGCTGTTAATTCATCTATGCCCTCCATCGTGTCCCAAGGTCAGTACCTCTTTATGAGTCAACCCCCTCCGGCTAGTCAGTTAGTTCCTGCTTCTCATCCTTTAGTAGGTCTTTCTTCCAATATTCCAGCAACAGTGACCTTCGCCCATCCTCTAGCATCGGCACCCTTAATGCCTAATCCGGTAGTAGAAGGCCCCTTTCAGGTCTTGTTCCCCAATATGTCCAATCAAATCGGCACTCATGTTCCTCAATCTGTCCCAATTCAATCAACAAGCATAGGAGTCCACCAATCATAGGCTCCATCCATCATCCAACCTTCATTTTCTCAACCACTTATTATCCCACAGCCTGCCTATACACAAGCTCCTTCACAGCAAATACCCCACCAGGTGTCACCCAGAACACCTGGTTACTCCTCTTATCATCCTATCAATCAACAGATGAATCCCCCGTTGACACCTCAACAACATCCACCATTTGCTTCTTATGTAGGACATGCCAGTGTGCCTCCTCCTCAATCTGACGTGGTTCAAATTCTTTTCAAGAAAATCACAGACTTGGAAGCCTCCACAAAAGGGGCTCGTCCTTCATACTCCTTTGAAGAAGTGTGTAATGAACCCATTCATCCCTCAGTGGCTTTTAAGCCTTATCCTCCCCAATGGGAACTTCCTAAATTTTCAAAGTTTCATAGTCGGGAGGACCCTCAACAACATTTGCGAGCATTCAAACATGCTTGCTACCTCATAGTCCAGGATCAGGAGCTTATGCTCTGTACCTTTCCAATGTCTCTAGCAGGTCCTGCTTTAGACTGGTACAATAACATTCCTCAACATTCCTTGTTTTCTTTCTCTCAATTGGCCCAGATGTTTGTTAAAAACTTTTCAATAAATATCACGCATAAGATCTCGATTACAAATCTTTATAACATTCGTTAATTTGATGATGAGTCTATTGCAGACTTTATCGCTCGTTGGAGAGGGATAATCAACAAACTATCTTTCTCCCTTCCTCAATCCCAACAGATTGAGTTGTTTAGTCGATCTTGTGCTAATCATATTTCTTCCACTTTAAGGATCCAGACTTTTCATACCTTTGAATAAGCCTTTACGATGGCATGCAAACTTGAATCTCGCGCCATTGAACAAGGTAAGCTAAAACTTCGCTCTAAATCTAAACCCGATTTTTCTTGGTTTACCAAACCAAATTCTTCCCCTTCTAAAGACAAGAATCAGGGATCCACCAATACCATCGTATTAAAAACATCACGAACTGATAATACTTCTAATCAAACACCACGAAGAGACTCCTCATCTTCTCAAAAAGGGACTTCATCATCTCGATCCTTCACTCCATTGGGGGAATCATATGCCTCTATCTTAGAGAAAATGTTGGAAGTTCGCATGATCGAACTTCCCCCTATTAGGAATATCGATGAAAGCCAAGAACGTCCATTCTGGTATAGAGAAAATTATTTTTGTCATTATCATAGAACCAAAGGTCATGACATCGAACGATGTCAGACTTTCAAAAATATTGTCCAGAAATTCATTGATAAAGGTGAGCTCATTCTGGATAACCCAAATGCTCCCCCAAATCAGGCACTGGATGTTTTTAAACAACCTTTTCCCAATCATTCCCCAAACCATAATGCTTCAAAGTCTCAAAAACCAAACACTCATACTATCAACTTCATCTCTACTAAAGAATCTTCTTCTGAAACCAAGCCATCTGCGAACACATCAACCGGATTAGAACCTCCTTCCACTTCGTCAATCACTGGAATTCCACCATCTTCAGATAGCCCATCTTTGAATATTCCTACATTGCTAGATACGCATTCATCTCTCTCCACTCCTTTGTCTGACCTTCCATCCATACCCGAGACAGTGTCATCCTCATCTGTCTCATCGTCAAACATTCTTTCAATGCTCGAGGCAATTACATCCCTTCGAGTTTCCACTGCAGATACATCTACTTCTGTTGCTCACATTCTCACTGCAACTATGCCCCTGGTAAACGTACCTATAATTGTGCCAACTTCGACGGAAGTGTCTTCGATTTTGACTCTTCCTGTCTCCTTTCATACAGTAGTTTCACCCATAATTACTGCACCAGGAGTAGTCCCTTCGCAAGGAACTGCTTCTTCATCACTCACTCCTTCCATCACTAATGCTACTTCGCCTATTAAGGGAAAATCAAAAGAAGTAGCACCAACACCTATACACTCGGTTCCTAAACTTAAACCGAGACAACCAAAATATAACGTTGCGCCATCAGTACCTCCCCATTTACTTCCCCCGAAAAGGTTACAATCACCTTATGCCGTTGAAGTTGTCACCATCCCTGAAAAAGGAAAGCCCATATTTCGAACCATCAAGACCCTTGGTGCTTTCCCACAAAAATCTCTCTCTACGCCTCATAAAATATTGGATTTGTCCGCTGAGAAGGCATCTTCTTCTACACACTTATCAAAACCATCCTCTTCTTCTACAACACATTCTTCACCAGCACCCCGAAAAGTGGACTTACCTACTAAAAGGACGTCACCTCTTTTATCAGGATCATCATCTTCATTACCAAAAACCAAGGCACCCTATGTTCCTCTGATTACACCTACTTTGGAAGCTTCTCCCTCATCTAAATCGACATCATCTAAATCATTATTAGTTTCGACCAAGCAGCCTCCCTTATCTTTGAAGACCACAACACTTGTCACATCTCCATCATCTTCAAAATCTCTTTTAGGGGCTCCCCCACCACCAAAATCAATCATGTCTCACTTACTTCCATCTCAAGTACCCAAGACTGTTCCTCCAGATGTCCAAAAAAATAAGATGATCTCTAAAAAGACTGTCAAACCTAACATGCAGGTTCTTTTACCTCGGTAGTCTATTAAAGTAAAAGAGGCACCTTCATCATCTCTGTCCTCATCTTCGTCTACCGGGTTCTACACCGAAATACTTCGCCAACTTATCCAATATTCATCCATATCCCTTCCTCCAATTAAACCCTATAACCCTAAAGGAGTTAAACCTACCTGGTTTAACTCTGATCTAATTTGTGCTTACCACCGTACCCCGGGTCATGATACTGAGGGATGTAAAGCTCTTCAAGCTGTTGTCAACAACCTTTTGGAAGAAAGTGATCTTTTGCTGGAGGAGGAGGAACAAGTATCTCCTGTCATCTTAGCCCCATCTGAGCCCCAACGATCCACTCAGACCTCTAGTGATTCCACTCCAACTGATCTTCCACCTTCTCAAATTGACAAAATCCATATCGCCACTAGAACCCAACACTATGATAATCCATCTTCATCTACAACATCTCGACCACATGTTGTCATTTCTGCAGCCCCTGAAGGAGTTCCTCCTTCCTCATTGGCCCCACAACCTCGGGTCTCTATTCGTGCTGCACCTCGAGCTCAAATTCCCGTGTCAGTTGAGGAGAGTGTTATGAAACAACTCACTCAGGCTCCGGTCAAAATGTCTCTTTTTGACCTCATCCAATCCTCTCCACAACATCACCAGGCTCTGATTGATAATCTGTGTCGCATCGCAGTGAATTCAGATGAGCCCCAGCCCTTTGAGTTGGTTGTTGGATTGAATAGACCATCAACTGCCATTTCTTTTGAAGATTCGGAAATTCCTCCTCTTTCTTCAGAGGATTTGGAGGCTCCCCTCTTTATCATAGTCCAAATCAACAACACTACATTAAAACGCGTTATGATCGACAGTGGATCTGCACTCAACGTCATCTCCTCGCACACATTTGAGCAACTTAAATTACCAAAGAACGTAGTGTCACCCCCGCCTTTCGCCCTTCGATCATTTAACGATCAGTTAGCAGTTACTTTAGGAACTGTGGTCTTACCCATTCGAGTAGGTAAGAAGCTGCTTCACGAACTCTTCTACATTGTCGAAGGAAAATTCCACTATAATATGATCATCGGACGCTCCTGGATTCACGTAATGCATTGTGTCCCATCCACCCTCCATCGATGTTTAAAATATCAATATGAGGGCAAAATATATACTCATCCAGGAGATCCTTTTCCTTCCGCACAATGCGACATGACCACAAGGTCTGCCCCTCTAAAGGAAAATATTTCTTCTCCTGATGGGGCCTCATCTTCTTCCATACCTGCAACCAAACTACCGGATTTACAAAATCTAGAAGAGACATTGCAGCGTTTCTCACTGGGAGAGCTTCCTCTCTTTTCTTTTGACGCCCATCTCAATCTTAGTGAGTATGGTAGACCGGACAAACAACCTGAGTATCAATAAGGTCTCGGTCGCATCGTCACCATTGGTCTGCCCAATCAACAGAATAATTTCATCTATGGTGGTCTTGATACGCCTCATTATCGCCCAGATTCTCCTCCTAGGACCAAACCTTACTTAACAGGGTTTGATTATCTACAAAATCCCACGTTTGCAAAAACTTATCTATATCGATGCGCGTGGAAGGGTTTTGGTCTAGGGAAAATATGAGACAAGGTGTGCATGACCTCACATCCATTCCTACTCTCATGCCACATCAAAAATTTGGTTTAGGATTTAAACCTCTTTCAAAAGCCACCGTCACTACTCTTGATGAGCCTCTTCCTATTGAGGAACCATCTTCTCCCGCTAAGTCAGAAGCATCACTCGATGTGGACGACGACATTTCCATCCCACCTAACTTTTTTTTTTGATCAATACCATTTCCTTAGGGCCGCTAGCCTATAAGACTAGCAACCGGTCCGCTTCCATACCGTTAATCTTCCCTGAAATAGTTGGAGATGACTCTCCTACTATCAACACTATCCACTGTGCAGATGATGATTCTGTCCTCACCTATATGGGGGCAAAGGATTCATATCTTCCCAAGACTATGCCTTCTGACACGTCTACGCTTCTCAACGAAGCCACTATCGACCTTAATATAGGGACTTCTGAAGACCCTCGCATCATTAAGGTCGGCCAATCCCTTAATCCACAGGAGTTAGGAGATTTTACTACTTTTCTTTCCAACCATCGTCAAGCCTTTGCTTGGTCATATGAGGATATGCTAGGACTCGATCCCGATATTGTGGTCCACAATATCGTTACCCTTCCCAACATCAAACCAGTTAAACAAAAATTACGTAAAATGTACCCTAGAGTAGCCCTTCTTGTTAAAGAAGAATTACAGCGCTTGCTCTCAGCTAGCTTCATCCAACCCATTGATTATCCACAATGGGTTTCCAATGTAGTACCAGTAACTAAGGCTACTGGGAAAATTTGAATTTCTACCGACTTCCAGGATCTTGATCTTGCTTGTCCAAAAGATGATTTTCCTCTACCTAATATCGACCAACTCGTGGATTTAACTGCGGGTCATGAGATGCTTTCTCTTATGGATGGTTTCTCTAGATATAATCAAATTCTCATCGCACCAGAAGACCAACATAAGACTTCTTTCATAACTCCTTGGGGGACCTTTTGTTATCGTGTCATGCCTTTCGGTCTTAAGAACGCAGGGGCAACCTATCAGCGAGCGATGACCTACATCTTCCATGATCTCTTACACAAAACTGTGGAAGATTACGTTGACGATCTCCTCGGTAAGTCCAAACATCGTCAGGATCATCTTTTCATCCTTGCACCTCTCTTTGAGAGGCTTATCCGCTTTTGTCTTCATCTAAATCCATCTAAGTGCGTGTTTGGCGTTCTCACTGGTAAACTCTTAGGTTTTATCATTTCCATTAGGGGTATTGAAGTAGACCCCGCAAAAATAAAAGCTATCCTTGAGATGCCTCCCCCTTCTAACTTAAAGCAACTCCGCAGTCTCCAAGGACGTCTTCAATCAGTGCGTCGTTTTATCTCACAATTGTCAGACCGTTGTCAGCCTTTTCACCATCTCCTCCGTAAGAATGTTCATTTTGAATGGGATGAACATTGCCAAAAGGCCTTTGATGATCTCAAAGCTTATCTTCTTTCTCCACCTATGCTTACACCTCCACGCGAGGGGGAGCCTTTCTATCTTTATATCTCTGTGACTGACCATGCTCTGGGAGCCATGATTTCGCATCGAGACACTTGCGGTAAAGAACAAGCTGTCTATTACATCAGTCATACCCTCCATGAGTATGAAACACGTTACTCCGAAGCTGAAAAGCTATGTTGTGCTCTCTTCTTCGCAACTTCCAAGCTTCGTCATTACCTCCTTAATCACAAAACTTATATTGTCACAAGTGTCAATCCACTCAAGACAATTCATGCAAAGCCTTATCACAATGATCGTATCACTCGTTGGCTCATGCTTATGACAGAATTTGACCTCGAATTTATCCCGTAAAAGTCTATCAAGGGTCAGGTTATTGCAGATCAATTAGCTGATGCTCCTCTTCCGGACACTCAAGACCCCCTTGCTCAATTCCCCGATGAATATATCCAACAAATTGATTTTGGTCTATCTCCATTTAAAGTAAAGCTCTTCTTTGATGGATCCAAATGTCAGCAAGGGGGAGGTGCGGGTTTCGTGATGATTCCTCCTTGGGGTACGCCTATCCCAGTCGCACACAAATTGAACTTTGAGTGCACCAATAATATAGCTGAATACGAAGCTCTTGTCTTGGGTCTTCAAAATGCCATTAATCTCGGCGCTCGTCATATTGACATCTTTGGTGATTCTGAACTCATCGTTAATCAAGTCACGGGTGTCTATCAATGCAAGAATGATATCCTTCAAAAATATCGTGACATCGTTCTTTCTCAACTCCAATCTTTCGATAAATTCACTATCCAAGCTATTCCTCGCACTGCAAATCGATTCGCAGACACAATGGCTTCGTTAGCCTCACTTATCCCACCTTTCACCGACGACTCGTGACTTTATGTGGCTGTGCAACAATTAGATCAACCATCTCATCTTAGGCAACTAACTTCAATCCATGCTGTCACAAACCCATACTCAGGATGAGTGGTATCAACAGATTGTTGATTATCTATCTCATTCGGTGCTTCCTCCAGATCTGACTTCCAATGGTAGAAGATCTTTTATCCAACGCGCTAATTGCTATACTATTCTAGGCGGGATTCTCTACAAACACGGCTTTGATGGTATTTTGCTTCGGTGCCTCAAAACCCATGAATCATCTAAAGCCATCCAGGAGGTCCATGACGGTATCTGTGGTGGACATTTTAGTGGCTTAGCTGTAGCTAAACGCATCTTACGTTTGGGATATTATTGGCCTTCTCTTAATCAAGATTGTTGTGAATACACTAAGAAATGCGTCAAGTGTCAACAACATTCCAATCTTACACACATCCCTAGTCAAGCTTTGCAACCTACGGCGGATTTGTGGCCTTTTTCGCAATGGGGTCTTGATCTTATTGGTCTCATCAATCCCCGTTCTTCACAACGCCATCATTCTATCATTACTGCCACTGAATACTTTACTAAGTGGGTGGAAGCTATCCCTCTTTCTTCAACAAAGGCTAAACCCATAGTTGATTTCGTCTATCAACACATCATTTGTCGCTTTGGCGTTCCACACAAACTCATCACAGATAATGGCAAGTCTTTCAAGAATGTTGATTTGCAGAACCTCTGCAACGCTTTCAATATCAAACTCAGTTTTTCTTCTCCATACCATCCTCAAGCTAATGGTCAAGCCGAAGCTTTCAATAAAACTTTGCATAATATCCTTGCAAAGGTAACTAGTCGAGCTGGTAGGGATTGGCATTTACATATCCCTTTTGCTCTCTGGGCCTATCGGACTAGCATTTGTACTCCTACTGGTGATACTCCCTTCTCTCTCGTCTATGGGTCTGAAGCTGTTCTTCCTTTGGAAGTCCAAATCCCATCTCTCCGTGTTTCTCTCAGAGAATTTGTCTCCGATGAAGACTATCATCAAAATCGTCTAGCACAACTTGAATTATTAAATGAGCGGCGTCTCAACGCTCTCGAACATCATCAAGTCTATCTTGAGCGTGTCAAACGTGCTTATAACAAGCACTTGCAGCACCGTGACTTCAAAATTGGGGATCTTGTTCTTAAAGAAAATCAAAATGTCACTACACTCGAAAGAAGTCAACGTGGTAAGTTTGCTCCCAACTGGATGGGCCCATACATTATCACTCATAAATATGGGTCTGGGGCTTATCGTCTATCTTCCATGGATGGTATACCTGAAGTGGAACCTCTTAATGCCTTGCATCTACGGCCCTTCTATTGTTAAAATCTATCTTACACAAGTCTAGTCGCAACACAGATCTTTCATCCATCTAAACAACCAGTCATATACTTTCATGGTGATTCGAAACTATGTGGTTCTCCGCCTATTGCCTCTTTTACCTTAAAATATGAGTATCGCGGCTCTACTCATTGCATGTTTCTTTTGGATATGTTCCTCATGGTAGGAATACCTTAATCACCACTTCATCTGTCCCAAGTGCTTATCTTAATCGGATCTACTCGGGGCATGAGTGCATGTTCTTTTATGTTCTCTTCCCCTCCATCTGATCTATCTAGGTCTAAACTCAGCTTCTTCCAAAAATATTTCCAAAAAAAAAAAAAAAAAAAAAATCAAATGCAATAGGTTCAAGAAGAACCACTTACCCCAGGTCGTGTCCTCCTGCGCTTCTGACCGCTCCCAGAGGCTTTCATGGTGCTCAAATCTAAATTCTGACTCTCTTTGAATCAATCATCACAATGAAAATAAATCGTTTACGTTTTCCGTTCGCATATTTATATGCGCTACGTTTGGTCGGCGCCGATTTTTTTGATCGACGCCGTTTATCTTGGTCGTCACCGATTACTGTGATCACCGTCGATTTTCCATATCTGTTTTCCATAGTGTTGATGCTTGGCTTATTTATCCATCTGATCATTGTTTTGTGCTGAATATTGCCTTTTGGCGCATCTTTTCGAGATCACTGTCTATTTCGGGTTTGTTCCCTTTGTGTGGGACACTCATACTTTTTGGCAGCTTGGAGTTAAACGGGTCTATAGGCACTAACGTCGTCTGCTTTGCAGACCGTCTAGTTGTCCCTACCAATGTGTCTCTCTTTAGATGCTGACTATTTTGCAGTTCTCCTTACACTCATGGGTCTGTAGGTATTAACGTCGTCTCATGAGGAGACCTCCTAGTTTGCCCTACCAATGTGAGTTCCTTAGGTTACTGCCTTTTTATTTATTTTTGTACATCGTTAATGATCAAATCTCTTCCAGACATCCGACTGGGGCATCAGGCGTTTTCATCTACCTCTTTCAAACTTGGGATCATCTGTTCTATCACCCATCCCATCCCTAGTTTGAGGGGGATCACATCATCATACATTCTTCCCTTCTTCCATCTCTTTGTTTTTGTCTCATAACCTTGCTTGTCGCAAGTTACTTGACAAAAAGGGGCAAAATGTAGACACTTAAAATTGGTTACTCAATTTAGTGTCCCTCACATTCGTTTACCTACTTAGGTAACCTGGGGCACGTTTACGTCCTGCTATCCCCTTGGGATATTATCCGATTTGTGGTTTAAAAATCTATCCTAAGTTTAATTCACCCCATTGTATCTTACCCGTGAGTAATTAAATATTAAATATTTAATTACACATCTTCCCATGTATCCTAATCACTTATCTACCCCAAATTTATTCTATCTATGTATCCCCCTTTTTTTCCTTTTCCCCAAGCGGGATATTTCCCGTATTTGGGGTAATCCTCATCTTTCTAGAAATCGTTCATTTTGGCCATCTCGGGAGTCTGTCCCGCGATCGGCGCCGACCTATACGGTCGGCGCCAATTTTCTAGGAGCGGCGCCGATTATAAATACAAGTCCAGAACTCAGTTCTAGGGACCGAAAAACACACGAACAGATGAACGCACGCACGAACAAAGAGAGAGAGAGAGACATACCGCGAAAGAGACACAGGTTATAAGAAAGAGAAATCTTTTAGCATCAAGTGTATCAAATGAGGGCAGATCCTGTCCAAATCAATCCCTGAGAGGAGCACCGTTACTCTGCTCCTATCATATCAACATCACACGCATCCATCGATCTTCTGGTGACTCTGTTCCAGTATCTTACCGACTTTCACACATCCAACAGACGTCAATTATCTGTCCATCACTTTCCAATTTCCGAATCTTCTTGCACTGTCTCTGATCAACTGATCTACTTTCAGTCGACGCCGATTCTTCATAGTCGACGCCGATCACATCAGTCGACGCCGATTCTACATAATCGACGCCGATCATCCTGCAGACAGGTAAAAAGGACACAGGTAACACAAATCCGGCTTTATTTTACAGTTTCCTGTTTTCTGTAGCTTTCTGTCTGTTGTTTAAATCCGGTTTCATTACTATAATCAGAAAATCTAGTCTCATATGTATATCTTTTATCATGTATGCTTCTCTACTTAATTGAAAACGTGGACTGACATCCGCCGAGGAAGCTTATCGCTTCCCGGACCCGCTTCTCGGGCAGTCCACCCAAATATCTTTTAACGCCATCTTTTTCTGTCAAGCATTGGTGTCTTACAGGTTACTCGGATCTATTGTGCGAATTGCTCGTGTGTGCCCATCTTATCTACATCAACCTCCTTATCCGTTTACATCTTTGGATCTTGTCCATCAGGTATCGATTTCATTGGAGTTTTTCAGGGTTTTTGTGTTTAGTTTGGTGCATTAACTTGGATAGGTAACAAGCGCGAAATCCTTGATCTACAATTATTGCTCCTAAATAGATGGTAAAGGCAGAACACAAAGAAAGCAGAGCAGGCTCACGGATGATGCCAAGTGTCCAAGTGTCACAACTTCAAGAGTGATAGGAGGGGGTAAAGTCTTGGAAGTCTTCAGGGTTTCCACGTGGAGCTAACTACAAAGTTCCCACCTGAAAAGGGGATTTGACGTTATATATAGTGGAGCCATTTACTCACCCAAATGAATGAAGTAGCATGTTCACAGACGATGCCAAGTGTCAGCACGTCGCATTGCTATGATCATAAAAGGTAGTAAAAATCTTAAGAATGCGGAGGGCTTCCACGTGGATCTTGCACAGATAGACTCCAAACCCAAAGTAGTTTGGAAAAATATTGTTGAAAGGTCAATTCAATGAAAGATGAATCATGAAGCCCATCAAGAATTTTAAATTCTTAGATATTTTAAAATATTGTGAGATCTCAAGTGGAATGCTCAACCCTAACCTTCAGATGATCTCAACTATGATTGTATATCTTCAAATGAGCAGGACTAAGTTCTTAAAAATAAAAAATACACTCCACCATTTTTAAGGTTGTCAGGCTTCTCACCTACCACCATAATGAAGTATTGACTTCCGTTCTTGACCAACAAGGAACAACACATGGAGGCATGGGTTTTGTAGTGGAACCCATCATTATTCTAGGTGAATTTAATGCTCTTTTGGGTTGGCTGAGGTAGGTTTCGATTTCTTCTCTCCTTTCTGTCCCATATTATTCCTATATATTATAAGAAGGGGCCACATTTCTAATAGTTGGACATTTTGGCTTTGCACCTTCCCTTCTTTTCTTCTCTGCAAATGGATTTGTGGAGTTCAAACCTTCCATTCTAACTATAATGCAAGTTTGTGCCCCTTGGCCATTGTAATCGACTGTAACAAATTTTTGGAGCAATAAGATAAGTTTGTGGATGATTTCAACCCTCTCTTATGTTAATTGCATCTTCTTAATCTCTCATTGCATATTTTGGTTAACTATTCATGGTGATTGTATTGCATTTCTATGGTTTGTATTTAATTGCAAAGTAGGTGTTCAACATTCCTTTGGTGCATCACCTCTGCTAGTTAGGTTTATTTTCTTGTATCTTCTTAACCCTATCTCCTTGGAAAATTAGAGTAGACCCTCTACAAATTGTATGGTTGCACTTAAACAAAGGAACAGGAACTGGCCTTCATCTGGAGATCTTTCCCATTTACAAAGATCCACACTTTGGGAAAAGCTTCATGTTATGAAATCACATTGATAGTTTCAACCCATCAAGATGAAGACATCCAAGGTTGTTGTGATTATGCATCAACACTTCCTTTGTCCATGAGAATGAATTTTTTTTATTTAACATGGTTGTTAATGGTTTAGCCAAGGCTGAGAAATGAGGAATGAATCTTCAGCCAAAATTTATGGTTCCCTAAAACCTATGAAGACCCTTCTTATGACTTGGGAGATATGGGGGTAAAATTGAATGAATCTAGGCCATATCGATTGAATGTCCTTCAAATGAAACAATATGTCACAAAAAATTTCATTCATACACCGCAAAAATTCATTTCTTAGGATTGAATGAAACCCAAAATTCCCTACACCTTTTTAAAACCTTATATGTGTAATGTGATCTTCTGCATGCTTTTAGTACACATTTATATCATCATGATATGTGAAAATTATGTAGTTGATTAATCCCCTAAAGGTGATGTCCATAGCTTTTTTGAAAGTAGCTATGGCATTAGATAATCCAAATGGTATCTTGTTGTAGGTGTATGTTTTCCACTTGGTAGTGAAAGCTATTTTAAACTAATCAGATTCTTTGACAAGAATTTAATTATAACCTGAATTTCTATTAAGAGAAAAGAAAACCTTTGAGCTCCTACCATCGTTAAAAATATTTGTTCCATTGATGGAAGAGGATAATGGTCTTGTGACAAAATATGGTTCAAGTCCCTAAAGTCCACACGTAATTGGTTCTCCCCATTATTTTTCTCATAGGAACTATTTTTGTTACCAAAGAAGAATTATTGATTGGAAAAATGATGAAAGCCTCAATAATATTGGTCATTTCCTTTCTCATCGGTGGCTCGAATTTTGGATTAACCAGCCTTTGTTTTTTATGGACTTGCTTGGCATTACGATCAATTTTGGTGGTATGTTATTCCAAACAGGGATCAAACCCACAAATAAATTTCTAAATCCATGAAAAAAATTCATTATATTCTTGAATTTTTTTGAAGAAATCCTCTTTCTTCTTTGGGGTACACACTTTTCCAATCTTTAGGAATTTTTCATTTTCTACCTTGACTTCTGAAAATCCATCCTCTTTGATTACCTTGTAAGAGTTTTGTGTATTAATCTGACTATCCAAATTAAAAATTGACTCAAGAGTAACTAAGCCTTTTGGTATCTTGTTTATTTTCAATTGTATGATCTAATTGTTATATGCTTCCTGCAACTTATATTGATTTTTTTCAACAAACTCCTCCTCTTCAAGTAGGAAAAGGAATGATTTTTATATCACTATCAAAAACATGCCAACCACCCACATTATTAAGAACTGCATGTTGAATGACCATTTTAATAGGCCATCGCTCATCTTTCATGACATCAACAGATACATCATACTATGATCCAACAGTAGCAATCCTATCAACATCTTTATTCTGGTTTCTAGGAACCACATGGATCTTGAAAGCTTCAAAATCTACAATCAAATCCCAAACTGAGTTCTTGTAAGATCTTTTAAAATCATTTTTGATGTGCTATGTGCTCTTACTTTATGTAAAACCAATTCTCTATCACCAAAAATAGTCAAGGATTTGGTTCCTTTCTTTTGAGCTAATTGAATCCCTTGAACAAATCTTCATATTCAAAAACGTTTTTGGTAAAACTTAATTGTAGTAAAAAAGATGAGAAGTATTTATCTCCTTCTAGAGAAATTAATACGAAACCAGCACCTACCCCATTATTACTCATTGAGCCATCAAAAAGTACTTTCCAAATTCCTTCTAAGTTGTTTTGGGTCTTGACGAGTTGTCATAAATGATAATGTCTTCTTTATGAATACAATATGTACCTAGTCTCGTTTCTTATAAAAACAAAAAACCAACTTCATCTTCTATTAATGCCTCAACATAGGGATTATACTGATTATCTACATTTACCTCATCTAGAATAGTATCAAGCACTTCTTGTACAAGACTGGTTGGTTCGTGATCAAAAAATCTTACTCTGGATCATGAATCATATAATTCCAATTGATGGGACTAGCAATATAGGGTTCCACATGATTATGACAAATTGGTTACAAATTTATAGTGACTTTAGTTCCGTTTCGATTCCTATGTATCATATCCGACCAATCATCTAACAGGTAACAATCCATCTTGGTAGTGAAATATCGTGATAGGAAAATGGCGCAGAAAGGAGGAATATTGATGACCGAGATGTTTGGTGTGAATGAAAAACTAGGGCATACATTGATATTAAGATGGATTCATTTGATGATTCTGATGTTCTGAATTTTTATACAATCCAACTAAACAAATCCTCTTGAGACTGGTGTATATTTGAGTCCTAACATGTTTGTAATTTACTTGGGAATGATTTAACTATTGGTACCAAAATAAATCACACAATTATGTACAACATGATCACCAATGATCATGGAAATATAGAATGGAAGTGGTTTATTACCCTTGGGAGAAATTTTCCCTTCTGGTTGACACAGACTTGTAGAATTTTTTATCCCATAACCCGAAGCTTTGATGGCTATACGATACCTTTTCAGAGCCTCTTGTAAGAGGTTTCTTTGAGAAGGATTTAATATTGTGTCCCATATGGTAACAATCAGGTTATTTTTCTTCATCTGTTCTGTGATACTGAAGCAAATTTCTCCTACTTTGCTGACATTTCTTTGGGTGTTAGAATCCTCTTTTGGAACAATATTTATGGTTTTTATGATGCTTGGAAAATCTTCTTTCTTTGCGGCCTTACTAGCTTGTGTTTCATTCGAATTTTTTCCCTTAACTTTGTTGGAAACCACCACTTCTGGCCGATGTTGCGAAGTGGATGCTTGATCAGCTTTGGAAGGTTGAGATTCAATTTCCCTTTTTTTAGAGTGAGTATTAACTGCCACTAATGAATAATTTGTATTCAACCCACAAACATCTCCCCTTTGCCAATTTAGCAAAGTGGTTTCCTTGGGTGCATGTGGTTGATCTTATGCCTCTTGTGTAGATCAATTTTCTGTTGCATCTAGTGGAATAAATACACTTTGAACCATGAGGAATTTTCTAAGAACTCTACTGGGGAAAATATTTGTATGGTGGGGTTGTGAATAAGAGTAGCACTATTTATAGTGTTGAACTAGATTGTTTTGGATAAGTAAAAGGGCTATGGAAGAGCTAGCACCAAGATGATTCCTAAAGTTCAGAGGCTTGATGTTCATAGCTCTATTTGCAGCTTGACTTTGTGACTGATTATTTTATTTAAAAGGTGGGTGGTTAGCTTGGTACTGTTTATTCTAGGATTCGTAAGGATGAAAATATTGAGATTGTTGCCTCTTGAGTGTAACAAGTTCATTCCCAAATGTTTTTAGTAGTGACTTGACCTCAAATAGATCATTTGAAGGAGCGGATGCAAACTGGGTTGGTTGTTTATAGGTTGTTGGAAGAAGAGAAATGGTAGGTTGGTTATTTGGGAACTTCGGATACAATGACATCGGCAGTCTTAGAGCTATCTTTCCAGCCGTAATCAAATAATTATCTTCTTTGATAGAAAATTCATAGGCATCAGGAAGTATAATCCCTCCCATGGACTGGATCATAACTCTTACTTCATTGTTCAAGGCTCGTAAATAGTAAAGTAATGCATTATTGGAATATGGTTTTATAAGTGTTAGAATTGTATCCCATGTTTTCTAGAATCAGAAGCTGAAATCACTCATGTATTCCCGAGGAGATATTTTTATAGTATTAATTTGTTCTATGAGTGATAAGTGATCACTTTTATCCTTGAACTTCTTGTAGATTTTTTCACATAGATCGTCCTAAGTAGTTATGGAACCAATAGCTAACCCACAAAACCACTAAAGTGTCTTTCCCTTAAAATAGGTAGAAAAAAGTCTAATAGAAACATTTTCCTTTATAATATTATGTACGACACAAATGTTGGTTACATCAAGAATATACGGTAGTAATATGAGTCTCCCTATGTAAGAAGCTAAAATTTTGAGTGCAACAACAACTATAGGATCATGTTGAGCTAATAGAAGAGGAATTCCTACATTGAATGGAGGAAACAATTGATTCCTCTCCATACCAAAAAGATTTTGATTGTTCCTGGGTGGAGGAAACTTGCGTGAGGGGGATTTGAATGACCCCTATCAGGTGTTTCTATAACTAGTGAGGCTAAAATTCCATTCACCTTATCCTTAGAGGAGACAAGGATAACTCAATATGTCAATAGTTTCCTTGCTTTGAAGAAGATCTTGTCTATATTTTTTGCAAAAGTTAACACAGCGATAACTGAAATCCAGAAACATGGATTTGTCAGGTACTTTGATTAATGTAAGTGTGAAGAGAAGTAGTGACTCTCTCTATTCCACCAAGCATGCCAAAAAGTGTTATCACTAAATCACTGCACCCTCCGAATGGCCAAGTGATGGATAAGACATTCAGTTTGATTGGGTAACATGGTATCACCTCGCAACCTATGACACTTGCGGCTTGAGGTGACCTCCAAAGAAGGCCAGATTCATCTTTCTAAACTAAACACAACACTAGCTCTAATGCAATAAAACAACTAACTATACCTATTCTAATATTTTCATGGGATTTAGGGAGAGATATTTTCAAGAAGTAATAGCTATACTAGAAGTGGTGATGCACTAAGAAAGGATTTTGCTAGACAAGTTTATGATTTTACAGTGAAGAAGGATAAAAGTGAGAAGGATCAAGAAGCACTTGAACCCAACTGCGTACAAAATTCACTATTAGATAAGTAAAGAACTCCCAAAATCTGTAATGTAAACATGAAATTGAAAAGTGCACTTACAAACATGAGAAGGGCACAAAAAAGTAGCTAGAATGGTGAAAGGATCAATAGTCAGTCACATAACACAATATTATTACTTCAATGACATGCATAATGCATCATTACATGAGGAAGAGGTAATATTTTTCATTACAATCTTCGAGAAAAGGCTTGAAATTTCTCACAATCCACAATAGACTAACTTGTGAAAAGGGAGTGGAATTGGAAAATATCTAAAAAACCCCTTGGAATGAATTCCTCCTTTACATTTATAGAAAATCAAAATGAAGAGAAAGGAGAGAAATTCTAAATTCTTGGCCAAAATGTAGAACATAATGGCCTACATACTTAATTACATCATTAATTGTACCCCTCTCATGCCCTCATAAAATTGAAAAATTGAACATGTGTTGATCCTTCCACACAAGCTTGAGCTCACATTGATGCACCCACATCTCTGCTTGATCCAATCTACGAGAAACTCATGCTTGACTCGGAAAGCTCACTTCCATTCTTCTTGGCCATGTTCCCACAGGATCGAGTTGAGCCAATCCACAACTTCTGAGCTCCTTTAAACAGTGAGTCATTGTGTCCTTACAGCTCAGCCAGGTTACGAGTTCTATCTTTTGTCTCCCTCATAGTGAGCTCCTCACGAATTCAAAAAATGCTCTAACCTCAAGTATTTAACATATCATGAACAAGTCCATGTCACCTCACAACTCGGCCATGTCCGAGCTAGTCCGATAGGCCTGACTATGCTTGAAATTCCATATCTGAAATGAGCTCCATGGCTTGGCATGACTCTCCATGACAAGTTTCGACTAAGATCTACATGTCAATCCATCTCCATTTGACATACCATGACCACACCATTTAATGGGATCACTCTATTTTACATCTCTAAGTGTGATCTCGTCCTTCATAAATCAAATTTCCACATGAACCGAGACATTTCAGCATGGCTCGACAAACTTGGCCACTTCATCACATGGCCACTAAGCATTTATAGTTCAACCTCCAAAACGAGATCTCCATTCTCACATGGTTCTTTGCATCAAACTTTGAGTTCTGTGTGATCTAGTTTCAGCTCGGTCTTTCCATGTTTCATCCATCATCATAGTTAAGTCATCCTTGACCTTCACGGTGAGCCTTCAGAATGAGTTCATAAGTTTCGAATATCTCAAGCTCGGCCTCTAATCCAATCGAGCTCTAAAGAGCTCTTTCTCTTCTGCCACTAAGCTCATCTTATCTCCCACTAAGCTTGCTTCTACATTGTTGAGATCTATCTCCCTGCACCGAGATGACATATTAGGTCCCCGAGGTGGCTAAAACTAATCCTATTACCCCCTTAAGCCATTAACTAATCTTCATCTAAGTTTCTCATGCCTCATACGAATACTTTAAACGCCTTTCTCCGCTTCATGCCAAGATGAATGAGCTCGTTCTCCTATGTATTTGACACACAATATTTTTACTTGTCTTATCTTGCGATGGTGAGCACCATTTATAGCCTTCCTATGAGATTGAGCCCATTCAATATATTTCTGAGCCGCATTTCACGGTTCGACACTTTGAGCCCTCGATCCGCCAACCATTTCCACCCTAGGCTCGGCTTCTCGCATTGATATCAAATTCTCGATCCCTTGACCTCAAACTCGATCACCCGAACACTTCACTTCCACCTTGACATAGCTCAAACCATTCACCTCGAACTCAATCCTTATTCTATCGGTATGACGAGTCAGGTGAGTCTTCTCACATTATACTTGTTGACTTGACCTAGTATATGTGAATGCATGTCATCTCATCGAGCTGCTCGGTGAGCTATCTTAGATCTGAATGCAATTTAGGCCATTCAAAGTGGATTTTGCCCTAAATTTGAATTTATTGGTCCTTTTCTTGAAACCAAAAGATCACGGAAATACAATAAGCCTTCTTAATATGATTTATCAAATTTAAACATTTTTACCCATGTTGACCAAAAGTTGGCCTACCAAAAAAAAATTTACCATCTCGGGCAAACCTTAAGTTTTCAAAACCCTAGAAAGCAGAAAACAATTCAAAATTATTCGGGATCTTCTTAGAACACTGTAAACATTTTTAAAACATATCAATTGACTTTAAATGACCCAAAAGGTCTCATGAAGGCCTTTCTGTACATACATACAATAAAATGGTTTATTTGTATAGCAAAGACAATATTTCTCCTTATTCGTAATGATAACATTTTTTCCAGATGCACAATAAATAAATACTAGAAGAGTGCCCTCAGCAAAAATTTGTACATCTTTACCAATAAGGAAAAAGGAGAACTAAACATGTGCTTGTTCAATTTTCAACTCAAAATTTCATTTTACTTGCAGACATTTATATGTTACTAATTTACAACATGTTGCATGCTTTATCATAAGAATAAAGTTCATATTTATCAATCAAATTTCAGGTTGAATTCATGAGCCAAATACACACACACACACACACACACACACACACACACACACAACTTTCAAGAGATACATGTTCAAATAGAAATCTTCCTTTGCATTGGCATAAAATTCAACCTTTACAAAACTCCTTCTAGCACTCAGATTTTCAATTATAACATCTGCAAAAAATAGTCTATTACAATTCAAAACTACAATTTAAAATGCAAGTATGAGAATCCCTCCATCTGAAAAGTGTTGGAGACAACATGTCAAGTTTTTTTTCTAATAAATTTCCAGCAACTCCAATAAGCCTACAACTCCATCTCCAACATACACAAACAAGGGACAGAGTTAGACAATGCTTTCCTCCCAGCCAAATTCCAACGAAGGGGTGAAGTCAACTGCCTCATTGGCCCTCAAGCTCTAACCATGAAACAATTTGGGATGTTCATAACCATGATGGTAAACCAATGACTTCACATTTACAATACAAACATAGAAGTAAATGTTCCAACACATGAATAAAAAATTTAAAACCTGTAACATTTAATCAATAACTAAGGCTCAATCTAGAGCCAAAGGAGACGAAATATTGGAGAAAATATAATTATAACTCCCAAATGGGTTAGGGGGTCCACCTAAAATACTCCCTGTGCACAATATAACTCAGTCAAGATATCTCCAAAATTCAAGTATACAAAATGCAATAGTAAATAGCCCTTTTATCTTCCCATAGGTGGAAACCCTACCCATATTACCACCTCATTAACCTCACAAAACTCCTTTTTATCTCCCCAATGGTTCCATATTCCAATTTCCCACACCTTTTCTTAAGGAAAAACTACCCAAGCCCAACAAACAACATAAATACATGCATTCTAATTACACTTACATACACAAAAAGATCAAGAAACATAAGTAAAGATCCTACCTTGACATTTGTAGCACTTATCCTTTCAAGAAAATCAACTCTAGGCAAGATCTTCCAAAATTCAAAGCCAAAACCAAAAGGAAGTGCTTCTCCAAAATTCTTAAGCCCAAAAATATTAAACAAAGAATAATAATCATCCAAGTAACGAAGTGAGTAATCAAGTCAATAACCCTAAAATCCTAAAAAGAATGCACATAAATAAACAAGGAGGGAGAGGTAATTTTCATCCATGTAGGATGCAACTTCATCTCCCTAAAATCAAAATCACCCATTCCCCACACAAACAAAAGAATCATAAAGACATAACTTTGGAGATACCTTCACCATGTTCTCACACAAGCCCCCTTTTGAGCATTTCAAAGATAAATTTAGAGGAACCAAATATGAGGGAAATAATTGCCTCTTTCATCTAGATTTTTAATGATTAAAGGCATAAATTGACCCCTTGGGCCATAGGTTAGGTTAGCAGAGAAGTCTAAAGAGTGTGGGACAAGTAAAAATTTTCCCACAAGCTCTCAAAATTCATCTCAAATCCCAAATCCGAGATTGGGTTAATAAATGGAACACATACCAATGCCAAATTTAAAATTAAATTAAAAGAGGTGAAAGGAAAAAGGTATAATCCAAGGAATCTCTACCTCTCAAAATCCACATCATCACAATAAACAGTTACCCCCACAATTAACATAATTAAGACAAATAACTATTTTTAAAAAAGAACCATAAGGGTAACATTAACACAGTAAAAGTCAACACCTACACATTGCTCAACCTAACAAATTGCCTAGTCAATAAGGGGGTACATTAACAACATATAACATAAGGGTTACAAGGATAAATTAGAACCCTAAACAAAATCATAACATCCATAATAAAATAAACAACAAAACCACAAGACAATTAACATAGAAATACAAACACATACGTACCCATGGTCACATGTATGGTGATTCCCCGTGGAGGCCTCTAAAAAGGATGAAAAAAAAGAAGATAACACAAAAAAAAACACAAAAAATTGTCAAGATGACCGTGTTGTGAACTCCAGACATTCCTTCATGGTTAGCCTTCCTATCCCCTCCTTGTTTGTGAAATTTCATTCCTTGCAACCACAAACTAATACCACCTTCGGCCTCAAGGACACATAAATACATCAAGGATATAAAAACACATTTAAATCATTTATCACATAATCCTCCTAGATCATAGTATGCAATTCTATTATAAATAAAAAATTTACAATAGTCCATAATCACAATTTACATATTGGTCACCTAACATCATCATGAAATCAATAAACCATAATATCATTGCACACATGGTTAGACAATGCATCAAACATAATCTCAACTTCTATGAATCCAAGATGTCAGTATATATTAAAGTAATGCTAAATCACATGTGTTGCAATATTCACCAAAATAAGCTAGGCATCCATATAATCCATGGTAAGAGTCAAATCACAATGATGAAAAATTTCCATATGGTCTAAACACATTTTATCGAAAATAATATACCAATATCCAAGTGTCTAGGCAGCTAATGACCATCAAAAAAATATAAAAAGGTGTTGAAGAGGAGTGGACACTATAGAATGGGTTCACCTCTAAAAGAAAGTAAATTTGAAAATTCCTATCATAAAGGGCATATGCCCATTCTAAACATTATAATTCATGTAATAGGAATGACAATAAATTCTACTATTTAAAATACCCATTCTAAAGAGGCATATACACATTCTAAACGTTATAACATAAGTAATTTCTTATTTTTTCAGAATGGGCATGTGCCCATTCTAAACATTCTCATAAAGCCATACTGATTTTATGATAGCAGTAATGTGCATTTTCTCTAAATTCTCCTAAAGACAATATTTTTTATACAAACTGTGAGAATAGGTGACCTTTCAAAAACACAGTAAATATGAGTGATGATAAATTCTAATATTCAAAATGCCCATTTCTCAACAGGCATATGTGCATTCTAAAAATGGTCATACAAGTAATTTTTTATAAACATTCTCATAAAAGAAATATCGATTTTATGACAGTGGGCATATGCAATTTCTCTAAATTCCCATAAAATCTATAATGCCCCATTCATTGTTGCTCCTTTGCTTCTGCGACGACCGTGCTTCTTAGAGTTGGACATTGTTGCATTTCCTTTGAAACGTTAGTGTTTCACCTTGTCAAGTTTAACTGTTGGTTGCTAGGAATAATAATAATAATAATAATAATAATGACATTATGATTGTATTATCGATCAACGATTGTATTTTGTTATTATTTTCTTTATGTCGATTGTTATTGATATCATCCTCTGTTATCGTTATACTACCCTTTTATTTTTGTTTGTCGCTCCCACTGATCGAGCCTCATTGCGTAAATGAGGAAGAGTATGTTTTTTGGTGGCGCCACGGTTTGGGGGTGGCGTTCGTGTAAATATTTTATTTGAGTACTCAACCCCGTTCTCCTCTTGGGTCGACTGATCCCTCAATCCTAGAATTGTTTTAAATTGCTAATATTAAATATGGATTTTTTTTATGTCCCCAACCTACCTTGTCTCGGTCAGCTTTATCTCCTGCTTGGCGTGGGCTGGAGGGAATTCTTTTTTTTACATTTTTATTAGGGGCCTCATTTGTGCTGACTGACTGCGTGGAGGGTGGAGTTATTAAAATCTAGACGTGTTGGAGTCTTCTAGCTGGTGGTTGCACTGCATTTATTAACCCTGATTTGCAAATCTTCTTTGTTCTGGTTGACTGCCTGCTTATCCTCCTCTGTCTGCGTGAGATTTCCTTTTGTGGGACTACTTGTGGAGTGGTTGAGAGGCCATCAAAACCTGTTCTGTCAAGGCGTTTCTTTTTTTTCTCCCTGGTTCCTCCTTGGGCACAGTATGGGTTTGATATGGCGATTTTAGATGAAGCTTCAAGCTAGTGAAGTAGGCATGTTACCTCCACTTTCTTTGGGTGCTGCGAGGTGTGTTCTGGTCATGTGTTTGAGACGCAAGGGTGTGTAAGAGGCTGGGCGCAAAGACTGTTGTTTTTAGCTCTGCGGGGTTCTTTCAGCAGCGGCCTGCAACAATTTTTAGATAGGCAGCAGATAGGTTGCAGAGTAGTAGAGGCCTTTTTGAGTGATCCCAGCAAGTAGGTTGTCCAACTATGTTGTTTTCTATTCAGTATAGAATGCATCCTCAGATTCGGTTTTCTCCTTCATGATATGGTTATCAAAATCGACTTTGTGACAGTGAGAGTGTTACCAGGAGACCTGATGAAATTTATTTGCAAAGATTCTCTACTGAGACCTTGCTTGTTCTACGATGTAACTCATGGAAGAGGATCTCATAGGGGTGGATCTGTTTCATATCAGAATATTCATAAAGCACATTTTTTTTTGCAATTATATGAGCTTCTTCAACGAGTCACTAAGTTGGCAGGCATAAAGGTTTCTGTTGGAATTATCACACCTTACAAGATACAGTTGAAATGTTTGCACCAAGATTTTGATGTTGTCCTCAAATCTGATGAAGGAAAAGGTTTATATATCATTATGGTAGATTCCTTTCAGAGCTAGGAGCGTGAGGTAATCATTTTGTCTTGTGTCTGAGCTTCAAATCATGGGGTTGGCTTTGTAGCTGATATTTGCCGTATGAATGTGGCACTTGCACAAGCTCGCAGAGCACTTTGGGTTAAGGGAAAAACAAGCTCAGCAACTTGGCATTCAAACCCTGGTTTGCTAATCCGGTCCAAAACCAGTCATTATGGTTGTCTGAACTAACGAGTTTTTACACATGGCAATTCCTTTCAGTCTGCACAATATATTGAGTTAGCCAAAATAGTTGTTAGTAATGCTGAAGTCTAGTATTTGGACTCTGCACTTAATGCTGAAGTCCAGTATTTGGACTCTGCACTTCCTCAGGAATTGGAATTTTCAAACTTTGGTTCAGTCACAGAAAGACAGAAATTATCTGTATTTGATGACCAGAGAGATTTATCTGTTAGATGCGATCAATCATTGATGCATCATCAAGTTCAGAAGACTCAGGTCTTTGAAGCACCGACAGTCCACATTATGGAAACAAAGAATAGTGTGGAACAAAATGGTAGTGCTGTGGGCTTGCTTGCATTAAAACTATATTGTGCATACCGTAGTCTTGACAACACCTAAGACTACTGTTCTTTCCGTTTGATGTTTCTTATAAAATGGAGCTCTCTACCCAGGCTAAGCATAGACGAGAATGGAGCTTGAGTGCCCAACCTGTAAAAGGGGAGATTCGACCTGAGGATTGTTGTTGCTGTTCCGGGCGGTGTCCATGAAACCTGTTGAATCTGGAGAAAAAGGTAAGATATTCCTACACTTTTCTACTGTTGCTATATTTATTTTTTTATCATGAAATCGAACCACCATTTCATTGAATTGGTTGTCTTCTTTTCAGTCAGTCTCTCCTTTCTACTTGCTTTCTTCTTGTTTAGCTATTATCATTGCCTGTATGTTAGTGGAAAGCATGCAGGTGTTCTCTTCTTTGGGTGTATGTTTTTCCGGCTCGAGTGATCGATCCTCCTTTATATATATATATATATATATATATATATATATATATATATATATATATATATATATATATATATATGTACTCTTCTCTACAATAGAGTTCCAGTTATTATTTGTTCCAACTAGTTTTTAGTAGTCGTTATTGTAAGCGTGCAATAACTATGAAGTACCTTACTATCAACCAAGGTTGTCTTGCTTTGTCTTTTGACATATATTGTTAATGATCTCTCAAGCCACCTAACAACCCTTTTGGCATTGAAAAGGAAAGGTTGCAGGATTAGTGTAGTCAACGCTTGGACTATTTCAGGTTAGAGATTCGGTGTTAAAACTTTTAGAATGTTTATGTTTGCGTGCAACGTGTTTCAACCTCGAGTGTTTAGACTCCTACGTAGCTTCAGCCTGATTCCTAGGTTTTATAGCCATTCTTAGGAGGTACTTTGACTGCCCCCTTCATCTTGAATCGTAACTAGTTTTTTTATTTAGCTATGTTCGAGGTCTTAATCGTGCAACTCTAGTACCCCCGCTATTCTGGAATTATTTTGGTCTTCTTCCCTCTCAGAAGATTGATTGGTGAAATAATCTAGTCTTCTAACTTGTGTTTCCTCCCATTTATTATGGCTGTGTTGTTAATTAGGATTGGATAGCTTTTATGTACATATGTACCTTAATGTTTTGTGATGAAAATTGCCTTGAATGTTGTCAACCTTGGAAAAAAAACTTTCTTGCAATCAATAGTATGATGGAGCTATAGCAGAAGGAGTTGTTTTGATAATGGAACTTAATAGTTTATGTTGTACCTTTGTTTGAACGGTTGTTTATGTTACCAAGGGTTGCCTTAAAAATATTGTTGTTTTGGGAAATAGGAAATTTATTTTAAATTAACTGAACTCTAATAATTGATGTGGAGTGTTGTAAATTTTTAGGGTTATAGAAGTTTTTGATGAAATTTTCGTATACTCTTGGTTGACGGACTCTTTTTCTTCTCTCGCGTGATTGCTACTAGCCTACAAGGCATTTACCTTCTTGAATGATTGGGAAATCTCTTGGAGTTAGTGGCCAAAACTAGTTTACTTTGCTTATGCTTCGAAACTTATGTTGTGTGGATACTCTATGTGATTTCAAGTTTGAAACTCATTTATACATGGCTTTTTGTGTTAATTCTTGAAACCGTGGTTTCCATTTTTTTTCTTGGGCCGATCAACTCTTGTTCTTCTAGAAATATAATATTATAACCTATGCTTTTGGTACCTGTGATAAAATTCTAGATGGTTGGTACTTTATATCAAATCGCACTCTTGTGATTGTTATTTAATTGTTTACTTGGCAGGAATCTTGCTTTGTTAGATTGTTTATTTCTCCTTATGGGGCCAAGGGCCTTTCTCTTTCGGTTGTTATATTTTCATTGTCTTTACTCTTAACGGAAGTACATGGTCTCCTTCCTTATTTGGCATGGTGGAAACTTATTATAACTTGAAGTGTTGAAAGTGTTTAGAGGTTTGACCCAAATTATTGTAATAAAGTGCTTCTTTTCATGATATTGATAGATAACATTTATGGTGGTTTTGTGTAGCCTTATCTTGCTCAGTTCTTGTGAACTGATTCTTGTAGAAAATTTGCTGCAGATGGAATTTGCGTGTAGATGAGGGATAGATTTGTATACTTTTGTCATCAATCTTAGTTGAGAAGTTCCTTTGCTCGAAACCTTTTTATGTTGTTCAACTATTGTTAACGTCTAGTGGAAAGTTTAAAAGAGGATTAATGTCTTAGTATAAAGTATTGTGGACTTTGTCATCTGAACTTTGGAAACCTTGTATTGTTTGACCATCATTGAAATTATAAGAAAATTTGGTTATTGTTGTTGAGTGACTTTGTTGGAGTATCAATATTTTAAGAATTGATGTAATCTTGTTTTGTTCTTGTAAATGAGTGTTGCTAACAACTTTGCCTTGAGAATAAATTTTGAGTTAAACCTTGCTATGACTTAGTAATAAAGTGTCATAAGTAAACTAACATAGGATTGTTTAATACTTCTGGAAGTTAAATTAAAATTTGTATTCAAATAAAGTAACGTAGGGGTCACCAACTTGAGAGCAAGAAATTCTTTAAGTAATCAAGGGCAAGACTATCATTTCAAGTAAACTTTATAACATGATAACCCTAGCTCCTCTAGTGAACATTATTCCTTTTATGGTGAAATTTGTAAAATGACCCTAAGATGATATGAACTGTTAGTTGTTTGAAGATGATAAGATTTAATAAGCTAGAGAAAACAAATTGGAGACCACACCATCTTCTCACCGCCATTTGGAAAGTAAAATGTTTTTTCCTTGTTGATACTTTTAGCGAAGCCTAAGTAAAGTTGTTGATAATTCTGGTTAAGAGCCCTACCTTCAATTAAATACTGGAAATAACTAATAAGGTCCTAAAGATGTTTCATCTCGACCCTCTCCCTCTAAACCTTTTCCAAGGCACCTTGTATCTCTTCTCTTAAGTGTGTTGAACTTAAAACCATGTTGTCTTGTGGGCAAGAATGAATCTTAGTAGCGTTAGTGGTGAGCAAATGGCCTTGTGGAATTTAAATACTCCTTTTTCTTGATAAACGAATTAAGCAAATAAATGTCATAATAGAGAAGATTTAAAGATAATTACTCAATGTCAAAGGAATAAACTTGGCTTGGGCAAGTTGAATTATACGAATCATATCTTGAGCCTCCTTGAAAACGTAAGCTAAGAATTGCAAGATGTCCTTTTAAAATAAATAACCCTCAAGAATATCTCATTGTGGTTGGCCCTAACTGTAAGTGTGTTCTGTGATTGGACTTCTATGTTGTCTTGTCAAAAAAAAAAAAATGTATTGTCCTTGATAGGTGTGAACGTTTCCTTGCTGCCTTTATGGCCATCCTTGTATCAAGTTGTTCACAGTGTTATTTGTATCCTTGGTGATGACATGTTACGTCACGTTATGTGTCAAGCAAGTCAAAAAAAAAAATATCCTGTCTTCTACAGTGTTGTTGGTGTGTGAATTTTCGGGTCATTACAAAATCAACATTGTTTGTCATTCCTATCTGTCAAAGTAGGTCTTTATGGATTCCTATATGATAATGGGAATGTACATTTTCTCTACATTCTCATACTAATAAAATTGTTTGTGATTCCTATCTGCTAAAGTAGGTCTTTTAGGATTCCTATATGAGAATGGACATCTTCCAATTCCATACCAGACAATGTCAAAATGCTCAACCAATTTCATAACTTTATACAAGGCATTAGAATGGGGTGCCCATTCTAAAACACAGTAAATAGGAATGACATTAAATTTAACTATTTAAAATGTCCATTCTGTATAGAAATGTGCACATTCTAAACATTATAATCCAAGATTTTTTTTTTGAGAATGTGCATGTTCCCATTCTAAATATTCTCATACAATAAATACTCATTTTATAATAGTGGGCATGACCATTATCTCTATATTTTCATACAACCAATATTCTTTGTGATTCCTATATGAAAAAGGGCATCTGCAAATTTAATACAAGACAATGTAAAAATACACAATACATTTTATAACTTTATATAATCCATGAGAATGGGTGCCCATTCAAAATAGGCATATAAACATTCTAAACATTATAATATAATTAATTTCTTTGTTTTTTGTAGAATGGGCATATGCCCATTCTAAACATTCTCACACAAGCAATACTAATTTTATGACAGTGTGCATGTGAATTTTATTTTATGCACATTCTACAAGTAATGTGTTTTTTTTTTCAGAATGGGCATGTTCCCATTCTAAATATTCTCATTAAATTAATACTTATTTTATGACAATGGGTATGTGCATTTTCTCTACATTCTAATACAATCAATATTTTTTGTGATTCTTATATGTGGAAGAAGGTGTTTTGAGATTCATATATGAGAATTGGAATCTTCCCATTCGATATAAGAAAATTTTCTTCCCATTCAATAGAAGACAATGTAAAAATGTTCAATCAATTTCATAACTTTATACAAGCCATAAGAATGGGTGTCCATTCTAAAACATAGTTTAAATAGCAATGACAATAAATTCTACTATTTAAAATATCATGGTTTCAAGTTTTATTATTATTTATTAGAGGATAGTTTAAAGGATTTTATAACTATATACATGACATGAGAATAAGTGTGTAACGCCCTCAAAATAACCCACTTGAGAACCAAGAACAACCTAGGTTTAATTAGAAAAACTATGGAATAATTATTTTTTTAAAAGTGTTAACAACCAAAGTATCAAGGAAAATTAAATTCAACTAATAACTTTTCCCATTATAACTATTACTAATTCCACATTATAAAGCAATAAGTGTAATAAATCCACACCTAGCTCAAATATACTTGGGGATTAATTTAATCACTAATTACATTGATATTTTAGCTAAATATTCCCTAATTAAAATTTTAATGTTAAGGGACTAAAAAAATTAAATACCCAAGGTATTTAATTCCACAAGATCCAAGACAAGAGCAAGGTTTAATTATAGTGGGGGAAAGAATAAATATTTAAAATTGTTAAAGTAAATTTTTACTTACCCACTCCTAGAACTCGGTTAAAGATGTCAATTTATATGTTTTCCCATGATTAATGCAATTAAAAATTACTATAAAAAAATTCCCATTAGATAGAGGAATTTACTCACATTTCTCAGTGATATACAGAAGTCCTCCTAACTCCTCGTATTTCTCAAGTTAATTGCCAAGCGGAACTTGGGGTGAAAAGTATCCCAAGAGCTGGGTCTTGGCGGGCCTGGGGAGGAAAATTTTCATCGAACTCGGGCCTATGAACTTTGGAGAGAAATTCCACCTAGAGGACAAAAGTAGACCGGTGGAGCGGGGAAGAAAAAAAAATCCCAGACGCAGGCCAGCGGAGCAGGGTAAGGCATTTAGCTACTTTTTCCCTTTTGGGAACAAAGGCACAATTTATCTCCACTCACCTCGTGAGCCTATAAGGGGAGCACGTGTCCCAAATACTTCAAACCAAAGGGAAGGAGGTTCACCAAAATAATTTAACATTTTAATATTTTTGTTGAAAAGAATTAAGAGATCAAAATGATCCACACCTCTACCAATGCCCAAGGCGCCACATGTCAAGCCCTGATTCAAGTGGGGAAAACAGACTTGCGGGAATCTTTAGCAAATTAAGAATTTTGGGATGAAAATCGCAAAGGTAAAAAAGTAACCCATACCTCCACCAAATCTAGATGATGTCACATTTTAGCCAACCATTGGCTATAGGTTGGTGGGGAATTTTAAGGAAATTAAACTTTTTCCAAAAAAAATGTTAAGGGTTCAAAACTGCTCACTTCTCTGCGGATGCCTAATCATGCCACCTGGCAGCAATTGATTTGCTGTGGGCCAGCGGAGCCACAGGGGAAACTTACAAAATTTTCCAAATTTATTTTGAAAATTCGAAGGCTAAAAATTGATCCACACCTCCGCCATCACCCACGAAGACACGTGTTGATCAATGATTGGCTACGGGGAGGCAGGGCCATGAAGGAAAAATTGCCAAAGTAACTTTTTAGCCTTAGATTAAAAAAATTGCCGAAAGCGAAGAGATCGGGCCAGTGGAGTGGTGGGAGAATTTTTGTCTTTTTGTTTCTTTTCCCAAAGGACAAAAAGGAAGGTTGTGGCCCATGGGTCCACTAGCTATTTTTATCCAATTTTGATAGTTAGTTAGTTTTTGAGCACGAAATGAATTAAAAACTTCATGTTGGCATATTTAATACATTGTTTATTGGTTAGTTTGGGTACAGGCGGTTACACCTCCTAACCGTTTTCACTATGTATTTATTCACCCCCTCGTACATTCAATAGATCATTCAAACATTATTTTACATTGCTCTTGTGCTAACATTGGTATCAGAGCGTGGAAGTGGGAGTAGCACATCAGAGTAGCGTGGAGGATAAATTCTGTGTGGTGCAAGAGCGTAGACAGCCTTTCAACCTTTCCTTTTCTCTACGTGAAGATATGTTTTATATCTGGTGTTGCTGCTCTCCCTGCACGTGTGACGGTCACATGGAGCTCGTCCCAGGCCCCTTCCTGTAAATCCGTTGAATGCCCTGCGTGCGACATTATCGAGGATTCGTTTGGAGTTCTTTGCTGGTGCTCCCTCCTGCGTGGAAATCTACAGACCCAGCAACAAAACGTTCAGTTTTGAAACCATTTTTAAACTTCCTGCATTGAAGATAAGGAACCCTTGGAGGCCCGTGCAGTTATCTGTAAGCTTCCTGATACGATCTAGGAAGATGTCCACAATCTCTTTGCCGATGGTATAATGGCCACGGGCAAAGTTGTTAGCCGCATCTTCTTTTCCACTGAAAAGCCCCTCCCAAAGCAGAGGAATGCCTGGCGCTGGAGCAGAAGAGGTGGGATGTTCAATACGCGGCTGTGCGTGGCACTGAAGGAGATCAGAGTTCCTGTCCCATTTTTGCTATGCGTGGAGGAGAGCAATATTCATCCTAACATTGTCTTCCGTTCTATTTCTGCGTGAAAAGCAAACTATTTTTTTCTGGCATATTTCTTTGTGTGCACAGCGTAGCACAATACAATTCCCCATTCTACGATGGAAGGGTGAATGAAATTTGGATTGTCATTCATCTCCATAGTTATCTTCAAAGAGAGAGGGGATAACTATCTTGAAGAAGATAGTTATGAAATATAACCGCTTCAAACAAAATAAGAAGACCATACCTGTGCGCAGCAACAACATGGAGAATTCTGTTGTTGTATTTCATGTCTGGCAATGTGGCATCGATCATTAAACTGATCCAAGTCTACCTGCGAGTTATCCCATCAACTACCATTTCTTGGCGTGTGAGGAAACGGCAATGACCAGAAGAGTAAATAGTCAGGCATGTGAGCGTACTCAGAGGAGGATACCCGTGGTACAAGCCCGAAGTTCAAGAATTCAAAAAGAAGAATCAGTCACCAAAGAGGTAGAAGAGAGCATGTGGCAATGACCATTGACCAACTTATCAGCACTGTGTGGAGTTTGACATGAGTGGCATCGACCACCAAAAACCCAGGTGTGCGTTGGTAGACTCCTTCCCCCAACATCTTCTCAACTGTTGTTCGCAGACCATGCAATACATTAGCAAGCGCATCGTACAAAAGATCAGGAGACATGTGGAATTTGTTTGAATCAAATCGGAACAAAATGAGATTAAGCCCCTTCATTCATTCATCAAATTTGCTATCAAAGATGGACGCGAACAACCATCCTATGACCCCATGCAATAGTCTGAGAGCATGAAATTCATGCCTAGAGATGTTAGCAACATTGCAAGCAAGCATAGAGACGTGCCGCATTTGAGAGAACCGAAGAGCATCGGTATCTACTCTTAGCCAGTCTCCAAAACTTGCAATCCGAGGACATAATGGACTGAGTCTTGTTCGACATATAGACGGAGAAGAGTTGTGTCGATCCAGATGACAAATGCGAGATTAAATTCCCTCAGGCACATCTGTGGCGCACCACACGAGCTTTTGAGCTCACGTCTTCATCTATTTTTCTACAAACGAGAGCACATATGTCATAGAGATTCAAGAAAATCCAGGCAAAGTCCTTGTTGCAAGAAGCAAATAGGACATGTCATGACATAACAAGATGATGAATCTGGGGTAGATTTGTAAAAACAATATATTAAGGGGGGGAATGTTGGCATATTTAATACATTGTTTATTGGTTAGTTTGGGTACAGGCGGTTACACCTCCTAACCGTTTTCACTATGTATTTATTCACCCCCTTGTACATTTAATAGATCATTCAGACATTTTTTTAACATTGCTCTTGTGCTAACAATTCAGAGGGCCATAAATTTTAATTGTGAGCTTTGGTTTTTGGAAAATGAGGACTTTTTGGAAATATCTCGATGTTCTCTTTGCACAGGACTATCATAAAATTGTAATTTTGATAAAGTTTGAAGGGCCAATTTTGAGAAAACGTTCTACAGGCTTCTAAGATAAAAACTAGCATTTTTAACTTATAATTTTTTGTTCAAATTCAAAATTCTTTCATTCTCAACATGTCAACCAAACACATGGAGGATTTATCTCTGGGAGAATTTTAGGATTGATTTTAAAGTATAACTTGTTAGATTGATTTTTTAATTTGAAAACGCCCAATTTGACAGCAAAATGACTGTGAAATTGTTTGTGCTCAGATTTTGCAAATGTTAATGAAAACTTCTGAAGTGTTTAAGTATGTTTAGGGATCGTTTTGATCTTAATTAGATTGTATTAATGTTTTAAAAGTTCATTGATAGTTTGCACGGTTGTTCTTGACATTGTTTGATTAATAGTTGCGAGTATTCAGTAAAAAAACAAAAATTGGAGTTTATACTTGAACTTAAATGGATTATATTTTCCTTTTACCAAGATTTAATATCTGAATTCATTCTAAACCCAATCTAACATATTAATTTTGTTATCAATATAAGTATTCAAGGCCAACATATAGCTCTACCTTTCAAATCATACATTTCAAACGAATAGATTAATATAACATTTCTTCATGCGTATTTACTTTTCAATTTTCCACACAGAGATTTCTTACTATATTTCAAACAAAGGTTTCCAATCAACATGAAATTATTTGAACAAGGTAAACAACTTCCATTAATTCAAAAATGATTTCTTTACAACTTTCTTCTTTCATTCCTCAATTTCAATATACAGAATACAATTTCCTTCTCATTCATTCAAAAATAGAAAATAGAGTACATCTCTTTCACATTTCGAATTACAACTTTCATAGCTAATACAATTCATCTTTCCATTACAAATAATATACAAGGTCATCCACTTCAAAGTGGGAAAGGGTTACAATAAGAGATAATCTCAACAAGGACTGTTAAACTTGTCTTTTTCCTCTACTCCAAAACAACAACTTGAAGATCCTTCCATTTTTCAGTTTGATCACAACAAAGGCAAGGGAAAGGAAACACTCTCCACCCAACCAAGAAATCCAATGAAAAGGAGAATCCATCCTTCTTCATTGGCCCCCGAGCCCCATTCATAATGCAATAAGAAATGTGTTTCAACTCATGGCAACAACAAGCTTCCACAAACACACATACAAATTTCAAATTTAAAACCACAGTCCAAAACATAATGCAGTTTACAACCACATTAAAACACAACAACCAAATAACTCAGGATTCATCATGTAATGTAAATGAGGAAAAACTATGGGGGATGCTACTTATGCCTCCCAAAGGGGAAATGCGTATAACCACCTGATTCCAAGCCGCCAAAAATATAGTATATCAAAACCGTGAAATTCCCTTATGCCTCCCCTAAGTACCCCTTATTCCTCACATTTCCTTATGCCTCCCAAACCTCTTATGGCACCCCATAATGAGTAAAGAAATGCAAGATATTTATTTATAAGTTGGAACCCAAATCCCAACTCCCTCCACACTTATACCTGCCCAAAACACTTATGCCTCACAAAAATACCCCATATTCTTCTCCTACACCATCCCTAGGTAGTCTACCCAACCAGCCAACAATAAAACAACACATTCAACCATTCACATGTTCATCCAAAGGAAAAAAAGATCATTTCAAGAGCCAAGCTCTTACCTCTCCATGGTGGGATTTTTTCGAAACTCAAATAGCAAGATTTCAAAAGAAACACAAACCAAGAGACCAACAATCTTCAAGTATCAAACAATCTCCAATCTTCTCCAAAAGAAAGAGCTCAAAATAACAAAATAATTCATCCCAAATGAAGTATGCAAAAGTGAAGCAAACAAAAACAAGCCAAGGAAATTCGAATTTATATAAGAAGGAAGAGAAGAGGATGAGTTGGATCCATGTAGGATGCCACTTTACACATCCTAAAATCTAACACCCAATCAACTTCATTCTCCAATGCATAGTAAATAGCTGGGTGAATAATATGACAGTTTACTTACACACTCAAAAACAAGCCCACACCCCATAACGACTGAAATTAAAAATATGTAAGAAAGTATAATTACAAATTATAACTTGAATTACAAATATGCATAATGAATGATATATTTTAACTCTTTAACCATATGTAAGGTTGGTATACAAATTTAAGAGGTATGCAACAAGTTTAACTTGTCCCACAAGCCTCCAAAATAATCCTCCAAGGACAAATTTGAATTCCAAAAGGAGGTGGAGTGTTTCATACTCCAAAATTTACTTACACATCACTTACACATATCTTACAACATTTAATACAAGAGCCAAGAAATCCAATAATTAATTTCTTATGTCCCAATTTGATTAATTAATTTTTAACAATATGATTACTCACATTACTTTACCACAATTTATTTAAATAAAAGGGGGACACATCATTTATAAAACACATACATACTAAAAAAAGGGACCAAATAAATAAATACACATAACCCTTGGTCACATTTAAAGGTGATCCCCCCATGGGAATCCCTAACAAAATGACACACACACACACACAAAACATGTTGCCATGGTGACCTTGTTGAATTCATCTAGAATTCCAATGTGGTTGATCTCTAATCCCTAGATGTTTGTTGTGATATTTTAACCTGCAAAACAAAAACACCTCCTTTGGCCTTGTGGCCATATCAGAACATCCAAAATTCATATAAACATAATTCCAAAATCATCTATATATATATATATATATATATATATATATATATATATATATATATATATATCTCAACAACATCAAGGCAACCAACAATATCACTTAGAATTTTATCAACAACTATATGATCATCAAATTAATTCCACTTTCTAGGTCTACTGATTATATCGAATATCATATGTCCGAATAACATCCATAAATATAACCATGTCGAACAGTATATCATTATTAATATATAAAAATTCTCCAATAATCATTATGCACCATATATGAATCAAAGTCAACAATAATCCATGATCTAATATCTAACATCATACTAAATCAAAACTATAACAATGTCCATAATATAGTCAGCAGTATCAGGATTAATATCAATAGGTGTCGAAGGGAAGTGGGCACTACATCCCTCTCCCCTTAGACTCGACTTCCTTCTGGAAGTCACTGGAACAGATGTGGGAATTGAACTCGTAACAATGTAGCATCCTCCCAAGTGGCTGCCATCTCATCATATCTGTCCCACTGCACCTGGACCTGGTCAATATCTCTGGCTCGAAGGCCCAGGGTCCTGTGCTCTATAATGCAGATGGGCTCCACCATCACCTGCCCATGATCCTACACTTGTAATGAGGTCTAATCCAGCACATGAGAAGGATCTGGAATATATCTCCTAAGAACTAAAACATGAAACACATCATGTACTTGAGACAAGCTAGGTGGCAACACTAGACGGTAGGCCAAAGGGTCGATACTCTCCAAGATCTCAAAGGGACCAACGAATCTAGGAGCTAAAGAACCTTTTCCATAATGGATAGGGATCTTATGTGTCCTGAAACAAAGGAATACCTTCATGCCCACATCAAAATTTTGGTCGGTCCTATGCTGATCTGTGTACTTCTTCTGTCTTTCCCATGCCTCCTATAATCTCTGTCTGATAAACACCACCTGCTGCTCCATGTCCTGTAGCAAAGTTGGCCCAAGAGAAACCTTTTCCTCTAACCTATCTCAACTAAGAGGTGTTTTTCACTCTCTACCTTACAAATCCCGAAAAGGAGTCATGCCAATAGAACTTTGAAAACTATTATCATAGGAAAACTCCACCAACTATAGGTACTTCTCCCATCTTGCCTGATGATCCATCACATACATATGAAGCATGTCCTCCAGAATGCGATTCACATGCTAAGTCTATCCATCAGTGTCGAGGTGATATGTTATGCTGAAATTGATCCTCGTCCCGAGGGCATGCTAAATGGTAGTCCAAAATGGGAAGTATACAAAGGATCGTTGTCAAAATTAATCTTCTGTGGAATCCCGTGCAACCTGACAATCTCATCCAGATAAACTCGTGCCACTGAACTAGCTATATAAGTGGTCTTCACTGGAGAAAAATGAGCCACTTTTTTCAATTTATCCACCATGACGTTGATGGTGTCGTGGTGATATCTTGACATTGGTATCCCAACAATGAGGTCCAAGGAAATGGTGTCCCACTTCCACTCTGGTATAACATGAGGAAAGAGAAGGCCAGCTGGATGCTGATGCTCATCCTTCAATTTCTAACACTCCAAATAGCATGACACAAACTGAGCCACATCTCTATGAAGTCCTCTCCAGTGATACAACTATCTCAAGGTAGCATGCATCTTCTTCACCCCATGATGGGCTGAATAGGGTGTACGATGTGCCTCTGTCAAGATGTCCTGCCTCAAGCCTCCATCTCTCAGAACATAAATCTGACCTCTGCACCTGAGAATTCCATCTTCCTCTAATGAGAAACCATCAAACTTCCCCTAAACGGATCTCTAGGACTTGATCTCTGCTCTATCTGCAATGTAGAAGCTATCAAGAGGAAGTTATTACAGAATCCTGCTCTATAAATATATGCCCACTAATGTGGCGATAGCCACATGTCTCCATCTACTAAGAGCATATTCAACCACATTCTCCTTCCCTTTCACATGCTATGTCACCATGTCATACTCACAAAGCAGCTACATCCAACGCCACTGATGAGTGTTGAGATTGGGCTGTGTGAAGAGGTGGCAAAGACTCAAGTGATATATCCTAAAGGTGAATCTGTGACCAAGAAGAAAGTGTCTCCATCGAACCAAGGCATGAAAAAATTTCATAAGCTCGAGATCATGAGTCAGGATAATTGACATCATAATCCTTGATTTTGTGAGACTCAAAATCCACTACTCTTCTCTCCTGCATCAACACACCACCAAGGCCTACCAAATAAGCATTTGTGCATATGAAAAAACTCTCCCTATGGATCTAGCACCTCAAGAATGGGTGTTGTTATAAGGCATTCCTTCAGTGTTCATGAAGGCCTACTCACATCTATCTGACCCAAAAAACTTATTCCCTTTCCGTTGAAGGGAATTGATGTGGTGCACAATCCGTGAGAAGTCCTGAACAAATCTCCTGTAGTATCCTACCAATCTCATGGAGCTGCACACCTCTATCATAGTAGTGGGTGTTGGCCAATCCGTAATAGCTCTAATCTTGGAAGGATCAATTGCGATACCTTCCCCAGAAATGATATGATCCAAGTACTGCACCTCTTTCTTAGAAAGAAAGCACACTTCTCCAATTTCTCGTAAAGTTGTTGCTCATGAAGACTCTTAAAAACCTGGCGAAGGTGCCCCTCATGCTCCTCACGCATATGTGAGTAAATAAAAATGTCATCAAAGAAGATGAGCATGAAATGATCCCAAGAAATTATTGAATATCCCATTCATAAAACTCATAAACACTCCAGGGGCATTTGTCAAAAAAAGGCACCACTATGAACTCATAGTGCCCATATCTCGTAAAAAATACAATCTTATGAATATTTTCCTCCATAATCCTCAGCTGATCATAGCCTGACTTAAGATCACTCTTAGAGAAAACTATGGCCCCTTCATCTGATCAAACAAGTCATCAATGCATGGAAGAGGGTAACTAATTATTCATCATTACTTTATTCAGCTTGCGGTAATCAATACACAACCGTAAGGATCCATCCTTCTTCTTCACAAAAATCACCAATGCACCCTAAGGGGATACACTAGGATGGATTAGGCCTTTCTCTAGAAGGCCCTCTAACTACAACTTGAGCTCACAGAGCTCTCGGGGTGGTCACCCAATAAGGTGCTCGTGAGATAGGCTCTGCTCTTGGAACCAGATCTATATGAAAATCAATGTCACATGGGGGTGGTAACCCTGATAGATCCCCTAGAAAGACATTTGAAAACTCTCTCAGAATTGGATGGTCATCTAGCAAAGTTCCACTAGACCCATCCTCTGATCTGTCACTAATAGTAACAACATACATCTGACAACCCCATCACACACACCGCTTGAGATGCATAACAAATATGGTGCAAATAAAAATAGGTCTCCTAACCCCTAAAACCACCAACTCAGCTCCTAGATCATCTGCACAAGATATAGTCTTGTGGTAACAATCCATCTTGACCCTATGTATAGACAACCAATCCATACCCAAGATGACTCCATACGAGCCCAATGGAAGGATACGAAGATCCAAGGTAGTGGTGAAAGGTCCCAAATCCACTACACACTCCTTAACTAAGGAGTCTACAGAGATCTTGGCTCTAGAAGCCATCTCAATGTCCCAATTGTGACCCTACCTAACTGCCACCAGCCTACATTACTCTACTAAAGATGGTGCAATAAAAGAATTAGAAGAACCAGAATCAAACAAAATGGAGGTAGGAATACCACCAATGCTACCTGTAGTCTTAATCACTGTACTCTGATGCTCAGCCTGGTAGTTCTCAACCGCTGCATAGATCCGATGACTGCACCCCATGTCACCAATAGTAGGCCTTGAGATCTGTGTCTTACCATTGTTATTAGGGTTTTGTGGGATGTCTCTCCAAAAATTATCCAACAATACCACAATCAAAACATCCACCTGATCCTCTCCCATGTGCAGCAGGTCCAGTCAGTACTCTGGAGGCTTGTGGTGTGGATCTTGATGACCCGGCTATAGACTATTGTGGTCTCTACTAGTGATATCCTACTGAATGAGCTCTAGGTGTGCCCTGAGTCCTAATGGGACCCCTAGGAGGAGGCCCCATACTCCGACCTCTATTTGCATCAAATCTCTGCAGAGTTCTATAAGGTGGGTGGGATCACTATTGTTGCGGTCTATAAGATGACTTTCCTGAACCCTGTCCACCATGAGGAGGAGGTACTGACCCCCTTGATCTACTTTCTTGCATCTACTGTATGTGGCTCCAAACTCGGTCTCTATCCTGTTGGGTCTTTCCCTGAATCTCCTCTACTATGTAGGCCTTCTCAATGGCCTCAGCTAGTGTCTGTGGATAATGGATCCGTCCTACAACTCCAATGTCTAGATTCATGCCCTAAATGAACTTGTGGATCCACACCTGCTCATCCTGCATGTAATCAACATACTAGAGTAGATCCATAAATCTACTCTAATACTAAATCACAGTAAGAGATGTCTGCTAGAGGTCATGAAACTCATCAATCCTCTGTTGTATGAACCTCTGAGATAAATATATGCTCCTGAACTACCCCTCAAAGAGCTCCTAGGTAACTATCTCAGAATCAACGTGGATTTTTTTCTTCTTTGTCCTCCACCAAACACCATCTCCATCCCTCATTAGATGGATCACAACACAAGCTTTTGTGTTGTTAGAACAAGGACAAAGCTTGAACCAACCGCTCAAACTCACTAACCAGGCCTCTGCCTGAAATCCACTTGTGTCACCTAAGTAATGAGATGGTTGAAGCTTTAGGATCTCCTTGGTCTGACGACCCCTAGGCTTCTCTGCATGCTCATCTCTAAGCCTAGGTCTCTAAGACCTATCTCTGTGTCTGAAACTCGGTCCCCTAGTCCTCTCTGTAGTGCATCTGCTCTAACTCCTCATGGGATTTATCTCCTCTACGCTCCTTTTATAGGAGATGCATGAGCCTCGATGGATGTCACCCTATCATGTCCTAGTGTTTTCTCCTATGGTCCCTCCACGTAGCGGCATTAAAATCAAGTCTCTACAAAATCTATGGTAGGATGGTTTGTCATGACTCTTCTCTAAAAATACCCCTCGCCCTGTTCACGCCTCCTTGCACAGACTAACACGAGAGTTAGTTCTTTATCTAGGTTTTATTCAGCTTTTTCATGTTTACTAAAATATGTAATTTCCACACAAATTTGTTGTCTAGATTAAAAAATGTGCTAGGTTTAATATTAAACTAGGTTTAAATGTTCATGTCTCAAGTTTTCTATTGTTCCCAAGGGTCAAACCTTTTGAACCCACGCTCTGATACCAAGTGTAACGCCCTCAAAACAACCCACTTGAGAACCAAGAACAACCTAGGTTTAGTTAGAAAAATTATGGAATAAATTTTTCTTTAAACGTGTTAAAAACCAAAGTCTCAAGGATAATTAAATTCAAATAATAATTTTCCCTTTATAACAATTACTAATTCCACATTATAAAGCAATAAGTGTAATAAATCCACACCTAGCTCAAATCTCCTTAGGGATTAATTTAATCACTGATTACATTGACATTTTAGCTAAATATTCCCTGATTAAAATTTTAGGGTTAAGGGACCAAAAAAATTAAATACCCAAGGTATTTAATTCCACAAGATTCAAGACAAGAGCAAGGTTTAATTACAGGGGGGAAAGAAAACATATTTAAAATTATCAAAGTAAATTCTTACTTACCCACTCCCAGAACTCGGTTAAGGATTCAATTTTACTTTTTCCATGATTAATATAATTAAAAATTCCTGAAAATATTCCCATTAGATAGATAATTTCCTCACCTTTCCGGTGATATAAAGAAGTCATCCTAACTCCTCACATTTCTTAAGTTATGGGCCGGTGAAACTTGGGGTGAAACGTTTCCCAAGAGCGGGCCTACGGGCATGGGAGGAAAATTTTCCCCAACTCGGGCCTGCAGGCTGTAAAGAGAAATTTTTCTGAGAGGAGAAAAGTGGACAGGTGGAGCGGTGAAGAAAAAATTTCCTAGATGCTGGCCGGTGGAGCAACGAAGGCATTTATCACTTTTTCCCTTCTAGGAAAAAGGCACAATTTACCTCCGCGCACCCGCGAGCCCGTAAGGGGACACATGTCCAAAAAGTTCAAACCAAAGGGAAGGTAGGTCACCAAAATATTTTAAGGTTTTGATGTTTTTACCAAAAAATGTTAAGGGATCAAAATGATCCATGCCTCCGCCGATGCCCAAGGCACCACGTGTCAAGCCTGGATTTGAGCGGGGAAAATGGACTTGTAGGAATCTTTGACAAATTAAGACTTTTGGAATGAAAAGCATGAAGGTTAAAAATTAACCTGCACCTCAGCTGAAGCTAGATGATGCCACATGTCATTCAACCATTAGCTATAGGTCGGTAAGGAATTTTAAAGAAATTAAAATTTTTCCCAAAAAAAAGTTAAGGGTTCAAAACTGCCCGTGCCTCTGTCAACCCCTAAAGATGCCATGTGGCAGAACCTGATTGGATGTAGGCTAGTGGGGCCATGGGGGAAACTAACAAAATTTTCTAAATTTATTTTGAAAATGCTAAGGCTAAAAATTTATCCACGCCTCCGCCGTCGCCCACGAAGCCACTTGTCAATCAATGATTAGATGCGGGGAGGCGGGGCCATGGAGGAAAAATTACCAAAGTAACTTTTTGCACTTAGATAATTTGTTTTGCTGAAAGTGAAGCGATCGGGCCAGTAGAGTGGTAGGAGAATTTTTGTTTTTGCATTTCTTTTCCTGAAGGACAAAAAAGAACTTTCGAGGCCCGCGGGTGTGCTAGCGATTTTATTTCCCCAATTTTGACAGTTAGTAATAATTTTTTTTTAGCCCAAAATGAAGTAAAAACTTCAGAGGGCCATAAATTTCAATTGGGAGCTTAGTTTTTGGAAAACATGGACTTTTTGGAAAGGTATTGACATCCTCTTTTAACAACGATCATAAAATTTTAATTTTGATAAATTTTGAAGGGTCAATTTAGAGAAAACGTTCTACAGGATTCTAAGATGAAAACTGGTATTTTTAACTTATAAATTTTTGTTCAAATTTGACATTCTTCCCTTCTCAACATGTCAACCAGACATGGAGGATTTCTCTTGGGATAAATTTATTATTGATTGCAAGTTATAACTTGTTAGATTGATTTTTAATTTGAAAACTCCCAATTTGATAGAAAAACGACTATGAAACTGTTTGATCCTTGTTTTGCAAAGATTAATTAAATATTCTTAAGTGTTTTAGTATGTTTGGGATAGTTTTGATCTTACTTAGATTGTATTAATTTTCAAAAATTCCTTCATATTTTTTAGGGTTCGTTCTTGACATTTTTTTATTAATATCTGCAAGTATTCAGTGAAAAAAAAGATGGAGTTTATACTTGAACTTAAACGGATTCTATTTTCCTTTTACCAAGATTTAATATCTGAATTCATTCTAAACCCAATCTAACATATTAATTTTGTTTTCAATACAAGTATTCAAGACCAGCATACTGCTCTAACTTTCAAATCATACATTTCAAAGGAATAAAGTAATATAACATTTCTTCATGCGTATTTAATTTTCAATTTTCCAAACAGATATTTCATACTATATTTCAAACACAGGTTTCTAATGAACACCAAATTATTTGAACAAGGTAAACAAATTCCATTAATTCAAAAATTATTTCTTTACAACTTTCTTCTTTCATTCCTCAATTTCAATATACAGAATACAATTTCCTTCTCATTCATTCAAAAACAGAAAACAGAGTACATCTCTTTCACATTTCGAATTACAACTTTCATAGCCAATACAAAACATATTTCCATCACAAATAATATACAAGGTCATCCACTTCAAAGTGGGAAAGGGTTACAATAAGAGATAATCAACAACAAGGACTGTCAAACTTGTCTTTTTCCTCTGCTCTAGAATAGCAACATGAAGATCCTCCATTTTCCAGTTTGATCACAACAAAGGAAAGGGAAGGGAAATGCTCTCCACCCAACTAAGACATCCAATGAAAAGGAGAAGCCATCCTTCTTCATTGGCCCTAGAGCCCCAACCACAATGTAATAAGAAATGTGTTTCAACTCATGGAAACAACAGGCTTCCACAAACACAGATGCAAATTTCACATTAAGAAACATAGTCCAAAACAAAAATCAACTTGCAACCACAGTAAAACATAACAACCAAAAAATCAAGATTCATCATGCAAGCCAAAGGAGAAAAAACTATGGGGGATGTTACTTATGCTTTCTAAAGGGGAAATAGGTATCACCACCTTATTACAAATGGCCAAAAATATAGTATATCAAAACCATGACATTCCCTTATGCCTCCCCCAAGTACCCCTTATTCCTCACATTTCCTTATGCCTCCCCAACCTCTTATGGCACCCCATAACAAGTAAAGAAATGCAAGCTATTTCTTTGTAAGGTGGAACCCAAATCCAAACTCCCTCCACACTTATACCTCCCTAAAACACTTATGCCTCCCACAAAATACCCCATAGTCTTCTCCTACACCATCCCTAGGTAGTCTACCCAACCAGCCAATAATAAAACAACACATTCAACCATTCACATGTTCATCAAAAGGAAATAAGACCATTTCAAGAGCCAAGCTCTTACCTCTCCATGGTGGAATTTTTTTTCAATGTTCAAACAACAAGCTTTCCAAAGTAACACAAACCAAGAGACCAACAATCTTCAAGCATGCAACAATCTCCAATCTTCTCCAAAAGCAAGAGCTCAAAACAACAAAAGAATTCATCCCAAATGAAGTATGCAAAAGTGAAGCAAACAAAAACAAGCCAAGAAAATTTGAATTTATAGAAGAGGGAAGAGAAGAGGATGAGGTGGATCCATGTAGGATGCCACTTCACACATCCTCAACTCCAACACCAGTCAACTTCATTCACCAATGCATAGTAAATAGGTGGGTGAATAATATGATAGTTTATATACACACTCCAAAACAAGCCCACACCCCATAAGGTCTGAAATTAAAAATATGTAAGCAAGTGTAATTACAACTTACAACTTGACTTACAAATATGCATAATGAAGGCTATATTTTAACTCTCCAACCATAGGTAAGGTTCATATGTAAATTTAAAAGGTATGAGACAAGTTTAACTTGTTCCACAGGCCTTCAAAATCAGCCTCTAAGGACAAATTCCAATTCCAAAAGGAGGTGGAGTGTTTAATACTCCAAAATTTACTTAAATATCACTTACACATTAGTTACACATTACTTATACATATCTTACAACATTTAATACAAGAGCCAACAACTCCAATAATTAATTTCTTATGACCCAAATTTGATTAATTAATTTTTAACAATATGATTACTCACATTACTTTACCACAATTTATTTAAATAAAAGGGGGACACATCACTTATAAAACACATACATACTAAAAAAAGGGACCAAATAAATAAATACACATAACCCTTGGTCACATTTAAAGGTGATCCCCCCCATGGGAATCCCTAACACAATCAAACACACAAACAAATACAAGTTGCCATGGTGACCTTATTGAATTCATCTATAATTCCAATGTGGTTGGTCTCCAATCCCTTGATGTTTTTTGTGATATTTTAACCTGCAAAACACAAATACCTCCTTCGGCCTCGTGGCCATATCTGAACATCCAAAATTCATATAAACATAATTCCAAAATCATATCTATATATACATGAATCTCAATAACATCAAGGCAACCAACAATATCATTTACAATTTTATCAACAACTATATGATCATCAAATTAATTCCACTTTCTAGGTCTACTCATTATATCCAATATCACATGTCCATAATAACATCCATAAATATAACCATATGAACAATATATCATTATCAATATATAAAAAGTCTCCAATAATCATTATGCACCATATATGAATCAAATTCAACAATAATCCATGATCTAACATCTAACATCATACTAAATCAAAACTATAACAATGTCCATAATATAGTCAACAATGCCCTGATCAGTATCAAAAGATTTCAAAGGGAAGTGGGCACTACAAAGTGCCCATTCTAAAGCATAGTAAATTACGTAAAAAGTACAATGTATATAAATTTAGTTATTATAAAATATTTATTTTTAGAATTTACTTATTATAAAATATTTTTTTTTACATATATGTTTCATTATTCACATAGCTATTTAAAACATTTAAATCGGTCCAATAAATTCAAATGTCTAAGCATATTAAAACATATTACAATATATTAAAGTATTAATAGGTGGTGATTTGTTAATGTATTATATAGTCAAAATTTTAAAACATAAAAAATGTGGTGATTTGTTAATGATTTTTCTATTCATATTTTGAATGTATGTACAAAAGTAACACTCAATATTTTTTATTATTCTAATACCTTTTTCAAAACATTTAAATGTTTCTAAACATTGGGATAATATAACATTAAAATATTAAAAAAATAATAAGCATTAAAGGTTAATGATTTATAATTTTTGGGTTAATGATTTATAATTTTTGGATAGATTCAAATTTCAAGACTTACGATATTAGGATATTAAAAGCATTTAATCATTAAAGAGCAATGATTTATCATGGTAGGTAAAATTTAAATTTTTAATTTTTGTAACCATTTGTTAGAGGCAATTTTTCTTGTTCGATTACTATATAAAAATATATTTTTTCAATGGCTAGGGTTTTCGTTTGTTTCTCTTTTTTATCTCTAATGCACGGGTTTTTTCATTCAAATATTTTGTATGAGAAAGAAGAAGTTATGGGAAAGTATTTTCGGTGATTGGAAACAAAGATTATTGAAAAAGAAAGTTGTTGCAACAGTAATAAAACAATATAGAAAGATAATTTTGGTACTAAGTTTATCAAATCATTTATGTTTATCCAAAAGGTTTTGGCCTAATTGGATACAAATATTATTGAAAAAGTAACATTTTGAAGAGGTTAATGTTATCACCAAATCACTGCAACCTCTGAATGGCCAATTGAAGGATAGAGAATTCAATGTGATTGGGTAACATGGGATCACCTTGTAAGTTGTGGGATTTGTAGATTGAGTTAAACCTCTGGAGAATTCCGGGTTAATCTTCCTAAATAAAACACAACACTACTTCTAATGCAATAAAATAACTAACTAGACCTATACTAACATTTTCACAGGATTTAGGGAGAGAGTTTTTCAAGAAGTAAAACCTATATTAAAAGTGGTGATGCACACGAAAGGTTGTTGTTACACATATTTTTAGTTTTTCAGTGAAGAATGATGAAAATGAGTAGGGTAAACAAGCACCACAACTTAACTACATACAAAACTTCACTCGTTGATAAGTATATAATTCCCAAAATTTGCAATGGAAACTTAAAATTGCATAGTATACCCACAACCATGAGAAAGGCACAATGAAGTAGCTAGAATTATGAAAGGAGCAATGATAGTCATATAACACAATTTTATTACTTCAAACACATTAAAAATGCATCATTACATTAAGAAGAGGAAAAGTTTTCATTTACAGTATTAGAAAACAAGCTTGAAATTTCCCACAATACATAATAGGCTAACTTGTAGAAAGAGAGAGGAATACTAAAAAATGTCCAACCCTTTGGAATTAATTCCTCTCTTGCATTTATAAAAAATCCACCAATGAGAGAAGAGAGGAGAAATTTCAAAATTCTACGCACCTGGTCTCCATAATTGTTTACATCATTAATTTCACATTGAAGACATACATTCATTATGCCGTCATTAATTTAAATTTTTTTCTTTTATCCTCCAGTAACTAAAATAATATTTTTAATAAAATATTTAATAAAAATAAGATTTTAAAATAAAATATTTTAATAAAAATAAAATGCATGCCTTTGGTGAGACCACTTAAGGTTCAATTTTTGATTTGAAGGGTTTTGATATTGTTTAAATAAATGGCTCGCTAGCCAGTTCACCGAGCTGACTAGTGAGCTCCTCTTTTTTAATCGGTGAGCACATTTCTTTATATGGTGGGTTTTTAGACTCGTCCCACCGCCTTGGTTTGTATTGGGTGCCTTCCCTTTACCATGACTCTTCATTAATCCCCATTGATGACTCGGCATCACCTTTCAACATGCAATGTTGTCTGGGGAGCATCTTGGGGTTCAGCACGCCTTCAATTGAGTCTTCCGCATGGTAGGATTTAACTCTAACCACGTGCCACTTGAAAGCCACCCATCACCTGGACATCATTGACCGAATCACTCTCTTACCTCCTGTTCTTCCGACGATCAGATCGGGCACCCCAAACTTATCGGATTTCTCATGACGTGACAAAAAAAATGTCAACTGCTTCAATGACCTCCAATCCTTGGTGCCATATATATCTTCGTTAGCTTGAATTTAACTTACCATGAGGAACTCGGTGAATAACTTGGGGATATCGAGAACGTGCATCAATTGAATGCATTGGCTCACAACTTGGCCAACTCAGAGATTAAATCTTGTCATGCCTTGTCAATCCCCTACCCTAGATATTCTGACTTGGGAACCCGAACGCCATTTTGCCAACTTCAGCATATCGTTCACAACATGAAAGTCCAAAACAGGGAATATGGACTTTCAACTCCACTTTCCATTGAGTGACTCGTCCCTATGAACTCCTATCCCAAAAATCCCCTATTACTTCACTCGATGAGCTTTTTATCCACCTATGCTCATGATCTAGCTCCGTTCCATAAACCTGCGTGATCACCAGGCCTATACCCGAGTTTCTCACTAAAACTCACTCCCCCATGGATTTTGTTTGCTTCCCGACTTCATGAGTAGGATCCCTCAAACTGAGCAAAGTTTACTATTCAATCCACTAACCCGAGCTATTAAACCTGAGCCTTATGTGCTTCCCACTGTGTGACTTGGCTCTACCTTGGCCGAACGAACTACTTCCTTCCATCATACGCTAAGTTTATTTGCTACCAACTCGACACTGAAGCCTTGATGGTTCGAGCTAGTGATGGTTGAAAATAGACTCGCCTTTGGGCGCCACTTGATGGGAGCTCAAGATATCCCCACTTTGTTGGAAGACTATAACTCAGTCCTTTGTTTAAAATAAATTCGAGTTAATCGACAACTTACCAGTGTGCAACGATTTAAATCTTCCCCATTGTAGTGACCATCTAGACACAACGATCTATTCAAGATCTTTCCCAAGCTAGAACAACAACTCCACTCTTGTTACATGGTGTCTTCCTTATGTCTGATTTGAATTCAACAATCGGTTCCTTCACATTGTGAACCACTTCAGCCATCCATTCAAGTATTCACTTGGCTCGTCCCGAGCTCCTACTCTTTTCCATATTTCTTTTCTCAGTTTGTTGAGTCGTCCTCCCTCTATTCACTCAATGATGTGTCTTGATCCCGTATTAATTATGTTGAAAATATGGAAATAATGATGATTGGAAGTTGGCCCAACAAAACTAATGTCTAGTTATGAGCACAACCTAAACCTTCAAAACCTAGGAAAAGAGAGAATAACCAAAAAATGATTCTGAAATTGACCAGAACACTACTAATGTCCCTAAAGTAAAAATTTGTTCCTATATTCCAAATGCTCTCCCGTGAGGATATTTCTTTGTCCCAAAGTTCAAAAGGACCCCGTTGTCCAATTTTTCCAATTGTGCAAAATTGGATAACAAATAACACAATAGACACATAAATAGACAGGGGGTACTTAATCTATCTAATAATTTTTTTTGCACCATAAACATGTACGTATTTGAATGAAAAAAATTGTATTTGTATATTTGGTATCTATTATGTTTACATATGTAATGAAATTACCTTCTCTATTTGTATGTTGTAACATTTATGAATGGAAAAAAATGATACATTTTTTAGACATAAAAATAAACGAGATATATGCAAAAATAGTTAAGATAGTCCATTGTGAACTAAAATATATGTGCTTATACATTTTTTAGGCTTTAGAAGTAAACAGTGAAAAAATGAGTTTTAAAAGCATGGAATAGCCATTGTTGCTTTCCCTTGAAGAAATCTTGAAAAGTATCCGTTGCAAAATCATTGTATCGGTGACTCTTTCTCTTATTTCTTCTGAGAAATCTTTGTATCTTTGTATCTGTATCTTCATATTTCTCTAGCTATGTCTACATTCTTCATCTTTCCCAAAGTAAATATCTGAATGAAAAAATATCAGTCCTAATAGAGCAATACTCAAAAACTAATTCATCCAAAATCATTATTTTTATAATATGTACTTGGCCAAAAAAACGTGCCTCATAAAAAAGAGCACAAAAAATTCAAACTTTGAATCAAACCTACCATAATAAATGATCAAATCTAAAAAAGAGTGCCAAAACTTTGATATTTGAATAAATAATACCATAATAAATAACGATTAAGATCCTTCCAAAAAGAAAGCACTGAAAATTTGCAATTTGAAACAATCCTGCAAGTTTTATTAAAAATTAATCAATCAATAACAATGTACTGGTATTATTTACTGAATGACAACATGTAACAATAGAATTAAAATTGTTTCTAATCAAGATATGATATTAGTAATTAATAGTACTATAATAAATTACTATTACTACTAATATAAATAATTAATTATTATCAACATTAAATATAATTATTATTATTACCAACAAATTTACATTACTATATTAACTATAAACATTTTAATAACATCTAATTATAGTATTAAATTTTATAAATATAATAGTTAATTAATTATAGTACAAATTATCCTATCAAATAATATAAAATACAAGAATTATTATTACCTACAAACTTACATTACTATATTAACTAGAAACATATTAATAACATCTAATTATATTATTAAATTGTATAAATATAAAGCTGAATTAATTTTACTGCATTTTAAAATTATTAAAAATACAATAAAACTTTATAAAACTAATTAACGACATCAACAACATTATTTCAAAAAAATAGAAATTAAAGAATATGTATTTAACATATGATAGTAGCATGAAAGAAAATTAATTAATTAAAAATATTAATTAATAATACTAATAAATAAATACAAGAATTATTATTGCCAACAAACGTACATTACCATATTAGCTAGAAAAATATTAATAACATCTTCATGTCAATATAGTTCAAATTTATTTATCACCATTATTTATAATGCCTAATTAATTATAGTGCATTTCAAAATTATGAAAAAAAATAATAAAAAATTAGAAAACTAATAAAACAATATGTATTTAACATATGATATTAGGAGTATAGAAAATGAATTCATTTACAACATTAATTAATAATACTAATAATTAAATGGAAGAAATAGCATCGTATCATTTAACAATACAAATAAATTTCAAAGCTTCATATGGTCATTTGTCTACTCGAATGGGCATCACATGAAGATGAAGTGGATTGTTCCCCATTTGAAAATGAAAGGAAAATGATATTTTATTCTTCACATTGACAAGAGTTAGAAATATTCATTTTTTTTTCATGAAGAGAGAGAGAGAGAGATGAAAATTTAGAGGATAAACACTAAAAATGTTGTCAAAATGGGCCTTTCCATTGCAATCATTTTCCTTCCATGCAAAATGGGGAACAATCCAATAATAAATGTTTTTTGTTCAAGAATTGACAAATGCCCATATTTCTAAATGCCTACAACTATTACTAAAACAAAATAATGAAATACCTAAGGCTTGATCCCCCTCGAGATGGTCTTTAACAAAACATGTTAATTAAAATCAACTTAATACAACTATGAGCTAGATGAGAATGAGAATGGGAATCTTTCCAAGGGTATGTAGTGCAATGCTTAGCAGAGACATGATATCTATTCCTAAAACAAAACAATATAGCTACATAAGGCTTCATCACCCTTAAGATGCTCTTTAATAAAATGTGTTAATTACTTGAATATGAGAATGAGAATCTTTGATTTCTATACCAAATTGATACAACTATGAGAATGGGCATCCCCCTCGAGATGGTGTTTAATAAAATATGCTAATTACTCCAATCTGGGAATGGGGATATGCCATTTCTGAATAAAATGGGCATCACCATAAAGATGGTATTTAACAAAATATGCTAATTACTCCAATATGAGAATGGGCATCTACCATTCCTATATCAAATTGATACAACTATGATAATGGGCAACTATGATTTCTAAATCATATTAATGCTGATGGACGCTTGAAGAAGATATATATTGCTATTGCTCTGATAAAAGATACAAAACACGCCTTTATATAGGCCAGCTGAGGAGCGCCGTGAGGAGGGAAGACAGTTATACAACTGTCTACTAACAAATATTAAAACAAAATGTATTAACCTGCTAACATTCCCCCCCTTAATACATTGCTCTTACAAATGTACCCCCTAAACAAATCAAACTTCACCTTGCCGAGAGGCTTGGTGAGAATATCTGCAACCTGAGAATCAGTAGGGCAGTACTGGAGCTGAATTTGGTGGTTCAAGACCTGTTCACGAATGTAGTGACATTCGACCTCAATATGCTTTGTTCGTTCATGGAAAACAGGATTCTTCACAAGCTTCAACACACCTTGATTGTCGCAGTGAATGATGGGAGGTTTCTCTTCAGGAATCCCTATATCTGCAAGAATGCGACGTAACCAAATTGCTTCACACACAGCTCCTCGTGCAGCGCGGTATTCAGCCTCAGTGGATGAGAGAGCAACAACAGTTTGCTTCTTGCTGATCCACGAGATAGGTCCAGACCCGAGATGAAAAACATATCCTGAAGTGGATTTCCTGTCATCAACGGATCCTGCATAGTCCGAGTCTGTATATCCCTGTAAGAAGAACTGAGTGTTCTTCTGATACTCCAGACCAAAGTCAACTGTACCTCGGACATATCTCAACACATGCTTTGCTGCTATCCAATGACATTTCTTTGGCTCCTGCATAAATCTGGAGAGATAGCTCACCGCAAAGCAAAGATCTGGTCTGGTATAAGTCAAGTAAATGAGACTCCCCACAAGCTGCCTGTAGTGAGTGCCATCTACCTGTGGTGAATCCTGGAATCTAGATAATTGCAAACCTTTTTCCATAGGTGTGGACATTGGTTTACAATCTGACATCCCATACTTTTCCAGGAGTGTCTTGGCATATTTCATCTGGGAGACGAAGATATGATTCTTCTTCTGCCATATCTCTAAGCCAAGACAATAGTGAAGTAGCCCCAAATCAGTCATGTCGAAGGATTTCTTCAGATCATTCTTTACATCATCAACAAGATTGTCAGAACTTCCTGTGATCACAAGATCATCTACATACAAAACCAGAATGACAATCTCTGTTCCTACCTTCTTGATATACAAATTTGTATCTGAGGGGCTACGAGTGAATCCATGCTGCAATAGGTGATCATCAATTTTTATATACCATGCCCTAGGTGCTTGTTTAAGTCCATAAAGAGACTTTATCAGACGACATACCTTGTGTGGTTGATGCTCGTCTACAAACCCTTCAGGTTGGGCCATGTACACTTCTTCTTGCAGATCACCATTTAGAAAAGCACTCTTGACATCCATCTGCTGAAGTTTCCATCCATTTTGTGCTGCCAGTGCACATACAACTCTAATGGTTTTGATCTTCGCAGTGGGTGCAAAGGTCTCGTCATAGTCAATTCCTTCTTGCTGAGCATAACCCTTTGCAACAAGTCGTGCTTTGTGTTTGTCGATTGAACCATCTGCCTTATATTTTGTTTTGAAAATCCATTTGCAGCCAATGGATTTCTTACCTGGAGGCAGATCGACAAGTTCCCACGTCCGATTCTGAATCAGGGAATCATATTCAGCATCCATAGCTTGTTTCCACTGTGGTTGGTCTAATGCCTCACGAACAGTGTCAGGTTCGGTGCTCTCAACAACTGAACTCATGAGTGCAAAATTTACCTCATGTCTTGCTTGACTTCGTGTTCTAACTCCCGTAGAAGTACCAGGAAGTGAGTTCAGGTGTGCATCCCTGATAGTACTCTGGACCCATTTCGGACGTTGGCGCTGCTGATGTGAAGATGTGTTTTCCAGTGTGCCAAGATCAACGAACAAATCTCCACTCAGCTCTTCTTCTCTCTGAGAAGAATCATCTTGCTCATCATCTGGATGTGTGAGCAATCTATGTGACGAGGTCGGTACTGGATCTCCATTGTGTGGCAAGGAGTCAAAGGACGACTCATCACATACCACATCTCGACTCTCGTAGATCTTCTTCGTCTCAGGATCCATGAGACGATATGCCTTTGAGGTAGTACTATACCCCAAGAAAAGACATGGCAGTGTCTTTGGATCGATCTTCTTCCTTCTTTTATCTGGAACATGCATATATGCAGTACAACCAAAAACTCTTAAATGATGAATAGAAGGTTTACGACCAGTCCATACCTCTTCCGGTGTCTTGTTCTGCAAGATCTTCGTGGGTGCCCGGTTGAGTAAATACACTGCTGTCTGGACTGCTTCTGCCCAAAATTGATCCTCCAACTTGGCGGTCGAGAGCATACAACGAGCCATCTCCATGACAGTCCTGTTGTGGCGCTCGGAAATCCCGTTCTGTTGGGGCGTATAAGGAGCAGTCAAATGTTGTTGAATGCCATGGTGCTTCAGGTATGCTAAGAACTTCTTTGACACAAATTCCCCCCCTCGATCTGAGCGGAGGAGAAGAAGAGGCTTCCCAGACTGCCTGGTGGCTTGCTGGTAGAAGGTTTGAAAATTTGCAAGTGCCTCACTCTTCTTCCGAAGGAAATATACCCACATTTTCCGTGAGTAATCATCAATGATGAGCTGAAAGTACACAAAACCTTGAAAGCTAGCTGGCAGGGGTCCGCACAGATCGGTGTGAACGACCTGAAGATGCTCTGTAGAATGATAAGAGCTCTGTTTGAATGGACCTCTATGTTGTTTGCCCGCAAGACAGCCTGAGCAAACAGGTAAGGAATGGGAGAGTGGAGGAAGCCCTCTTACCATTTCCTTCGCACTGAGTTGATGCAGAGCCCCGGCAGAAAGATGACCATATCTAAAGTGCCAAAGTGCAGTGGACTCTGCCGTTGATGCAGAGAGAGCAACGCTAGATGAAGTGACCGCATCCAGTGCAAATAGACGGCCCTTCAGAAATGCTTGAGCAAGGACTGACTCTCCCTGGGAAATGATGCAGGACTTGACCCCTTTTTCAACAAAGAATTCAACCTGCATTCTATGGTTAAGAAGTTGACTTACAGACAAAAGATTTGAAGTCAATCCTGGAACATAGAGCACCTTTGTCAGTGTACATCTTCGTGTTCCAAGAGGAATGATGACATCACCAATCCCTGCTGCAATATATTCTTGATTGTCTGCAATGGTGATCCGATCTCCAGTGGGCCGGTCACTCAGAGTATGGAACAACTTCTTGTTGCCAGTCATGTGTTTGCTGGCACCGGAATCAATCAACCAGACATCTTCTGACGGCTGCGAAGTCTGTGAGACTAGAACAATGTCAGAATGAGTCGTATCTGGTACCTCTTCATCTGAGGTGGCTTCCTGCTGAGCAGCAATGTGGCCCTTCTGCCTCTGATTACGAGCATGCCATCGGGATTTCTTAGAATATCCGCGGCCAGAAGTGCTCTCTTCGCCAGAATTTCCATACTTGCGACCGTTGTAATAACAGTTCGCAGTCGTGTGCGTATCTGTGGAGCAGATGTGGCACCACCGATCCTCCTTGTGATTATGCTGCTTCTGGGGTGGCTGCTGTGGTGGCCGCTGTGAAGATGGCTGCTGAGCATGCTTCTTCTGATTTTGGGCTGATTGCCCTTTCCGAGGCTTATGTTTTTGCCTCGTGATGAGAGCCTTGTCTTCGAAGGCTTCTTGTACATTTTGCATGGCTTCTTCCTGTTGGAGATAATTCACCAGGGTTGCAAAACTCACCTCCTGTTGAGTAATTGTCAACGTGGTGATCAGTGTCCGAAACCGTGACGGAAGAGCTCGCAGGGTGAGTGGGACAAGCAACTTGTCGTCCACTGGTTCTCCAAGTGCAGAGAGTTCTGCACGTAACTCAGCTACACGCCGCAAGAAGGCTTCTACTGATTCGCCTTCATGCATACTCATCGTATGAAGCTTTGTCTGAAGTTGCAACTTTGTCGTCAGATTCTTAGCTTCGTAGATGGTACACAATGTGCTCCAAGCTTGAGAAGAAGCAGTTGCTTCTCGAATGTATGGCTGCACCTCATCAGAGAGACTGAGGGTGATGAGCATGAGTGCTTTCGCATCAGCCTTTTCATATTTTTCCAACAGATCATCGTCTGCAGGAGGGGCGTCTTTGCCAGAGACAATCCCCCAAAGGTCTTCGAATTGAAGAATCGTCCGCATTTTGGTTTTCCATGCGGCGAAATTTGGCCCTTTCAAGAGTTGGGCATCAGATAGCAATATTTTTGGAGCAGACATGTTGCAAAAAACTCAAAAATGTATCTTTATTTATTTATTTATTTTCAAAATGGCTACAATTCTTACTGAAGGAATCTGTCCCGAAGATGGGCTCTATAGGCTCGTGCAGTGAGACGTCGACGCTCCTGTGGGCGTTCTATTTCGCGTTCGTCATCTGCATCATAACCACGTTCAAGTTCTGCACGAATCCGCCGTGCTTGACATCGAACGTCGAACCAGAAGTATTCCAACAGTCCTTGGCGCACAATCTCGTCAAAGAGAATGTTACCAGTGTTGTGTAGCTCGTTGACCAAGGCAAAGAATAGCCCAGTGGTGTCCTCGTTGTCATTCAATGCCCAAATATTTGGTGCATTGCTTGCAGTGCTTTGTGCATCGGAAAACTGAGACATACACCCACACACAGTTTCCTCTCAGCAAAAGAAATGACGGAACAGGCACTCAAGCACCAGACTTTGCTCCAGTCTCGTGAGCGGGACAATCACTTCCTTCACGCACAGCAGCAAAGAAACGCTTCAGGCACTTCCTTCACGCACAGCAACAAAGAAACGCTCCACCTTCACGCACAGCAGCAAAGAAACGCTCCAGGCACTTCCACGCGGGAACAGGCAACTTTGCACCCTCCTCACGTACCAGCAAAAACGTTTTCTTCACGCACAGACCAACAGGCAATGCCTGCTCTCCTCCTTCACGCGGGACCTCGCTCCTTCAGGCGGGACAGTAGTCTCCTCGCGCACAGTACAGCTAAAAAAATTCCTCTCTTCTTTCACGCGGGACAGTAGTCTCCTCGCACACCACACACGCACAGCTCTTCCTCGCACGACCTCGACCTCGACCTGCTCTTCTCACGACCGGCTCCTGCTCTGACACCAATGATGGACGCTTGAAGAAGATATATATTGCTATTGCTCTGATAAAAGATACAAAACACGCCTTTATATAGGCCAGCTGAGGAGCGCCGTGAGGAGGGAAGACAGTTATACAACTGTCTACTAACAAATATTAAAACAAAATGTATTAACCTGCTAAATAAAATATATACAACTATGATAATGGGCATCTTCCATTTATAAATTCAATTAATACAACTATGATAATGGTATTCTTCCATCTCTTAAAAAAAAATAATAGAGATACATAATGCTTAATCCCCCTCAAGATGATTATCAACAAAATATGTTAATTAGTATGAGAATAGGAATCTGCCATTTCTAAATCAAACTGATACAAATATGAGAACGGGCTTCTTCCACTTTTAAAAACAAATTAATAAAGCTACATAATGCTTGATACAACACTTAGCAAAGCCACAGAGTCCATTCCTAATACAAACTAATAGAGCTACGTAAGGCTTGACTCCCCTCGAGATGGTCTTTACCAAAATATTCTAATTAGAAAAAAAATGAGTATGGACATTTGCCATTTCTAAATGAAATTAATATAACTATTCCTAGTAAAACTTAGAGAACTACATAAGGTTTAATCCCCCTCGAGGGTATGTAGTGTAGCACATGGCAGAGGCATAACAACCCTAATTTTTCAAAGAAGAGAAATTAGGAGTGGCAGAGGTAGAGAAGTGGGTGAAGGAAAATATTATGGAGAGGCTCACATACCACATGCATCACATCTATAACACCAATTTGAACTTGACCCAAATCTTCAAACCCCTAGTAAAAACATGCCCCCTTCATCTAGGTTTTGAAGTTTATCTTCATTATGTATTTATTTGACTCTGGGTTAGGTTTTAGAGTTTTGAGATTTCTCTCATTTTTCTGTATGATTTTTGGTGTCAATTTTTCTAGGTGTATTTGTGTAAAGGTAAGAATTTAATTTATCAGAGTGCCAAAAAGAGGGCAAACATACAACCCGAAAATACGACAATTTTTTTTTTGATAAAGTATCCAAGGAGTAAGAGAACTTTTTTAGAAATGCTTTTTCTTGATTTAAATGTTGGTACTTTGCTCATAGTCGTCAAGGACAGGATGCTGGAACAAATTTTTATAGTCATAGTTAGGTCGCAGTAGAGAATCTATATACATGTTCTTCTCGAGGGACTATGAATCAAACTCAAACCTTTGTGTCATGAGCCAATTATTGAAAGCCCATGAGTCATATGAATTTTGGCGACTAGATAAATGTTAAGAGCATGCGTAGTTTGATAATTTATGTCTCGTGACAAGATCGTAATTCTGAAGCATTGACAGTCACATTATTTAATGTCTATCAATCTACAACTCAGACTATAACATACACATTTATAAGACCAAAGTTTTGATTTATTGTTGTCAATTTATGGAACTTTACACCCAATCTTACAACATGCACGGGTAATAGATGCGATGAATTTTAAGGCTACTTGTTTGATTGCCTTATAGGAATACTCCTCCATTTGAGGCCTCTGCGAATACAGGGTTAGTAGGATGAAAACGAGTAGAAGAACAGTGAATAAACCCTATGGAGGAGTTATGTCATTGTTTAACCATTCAAGAAAGTGCTTGAGCTACCATAATTATAACCATAGCTTATTTTTTATGTTAAATGTTACATTCATGTGAATCTATTAGGACCTTCTATTTTTATGGGTTAATGCATTTAGGTATAGGGTTATGGGGATATTCAGAATTTTTTTTAATATCATATTCTCTATACATCGAAATGTCCAAGTACCCTATGGCATGCAATATATGCACCATTAGACCGCCTTATTTATTTACTTGTCTATTTACTCATAAACTAATAGTATGTTGAAAGTGTAAAGCCACTCTTCAAAGATTCATAGGCCTGCTGTGCAGGTAGATGTATTCTAACTCACACCCATGATTTATTCTATCATTTTGCACTAAACACTGCCTAAAAAAGAGCCTAGCGCAGATTAATAAAATTTCAGAATTTTCCATTCTGCATTCTAGGTTCAAAAACATCCAATTTTTAACCTACCTATTTGGATTTACCCTAATTTTTTTGGTACGTGCTGTAAGGATTATGCTTCAACTTTTCAATTTGTATCCCATAAATCTAGTCGTTGATTAGCATATCTAAACTTCCTATTTGAAGGGTAACCCCTTATGTGATGACTATTCCTATTCTTCATCTACCATCCATAAGCTGCAAACAAGGAATAGCAAATATTTTTTTTTACCTAAAATGGGTATGGTCTTCCAACGCACTCATGCCAAACCCGCGTAGAGATCCATCCCTGGTGACTCATCCAATGGACCTACAAGCCAAACCCTAGTCATCTAACCCCTCACCCTGTCCAACACACCTGTCTAACCCTTAGCCATCTAATCCGCTCACCCAATGCTTAGCCTTCCAAGCCCTCAGGGTTCTCACCCCTCACCTATTTTTACCCCACCCACCCCAATACCCATCCAACCCCTCACCCAGTGAAAGTGTATCAAAATCAATTGAGGGACAGTGAAAGTGTATCAAAATCGATTGACGGACAGTGAACGTGTCTCAATGATTCAGTGAAAGTGTCCTCAAAATCGATTGAGGGATAGTGAAAGTGTTACTCGGGGACCCGATGAAATTTATTACATTGATTCTCTATTGAAACCCTTACCAGATTTAGTATACTGCCCATGGAAAACAAAAATATCTCATAAAGGTGGGTCTGTTTCAAATTAGAATGTTCACGAAGTAGTTTGTTTTGCAAATTAATGAGCATTTCTGCGTGTATTTTAGTACAGACTGCTTTGCATTTTAGGACAGTCATATGACATGGTGGCTTTACAGAAAAGTATCCTTATTTTAATTGTTTTATATGATATTAATGTATGATTTTATATATAATTTAGCACAGTTTGTTTGACATATACATGATCATTCATAGCCCTTGGGGAGCGCCGTAAACACTAATGTATACACAGGATTCCTTAGCTTATATGTAATTAATATTATGTCTTGACTGGAGTTTGTTATAATATTCTTTGTTAATATAACGAGATCATACTAATAGTATATTGTTATAAATGGAATTTAATAATAGTAAATCCATTAGTTTTAATAACACTTAAATATGAATAATATTCAAACTATTAGTACCATTATTAGACATTAAGGAGTGTTGGATATTGAACTTGATAAGTTTTAAGTATTTGCATTAACATTTATTTATATCCAACTTTAATAGACATTGCATGGGATTTCAAGTAGGTTGATTTCATTTCCTTCTACAATTTGCCAATAATTTTACAATGGATTCATAAATGAAGAAAAAACATAATTGAGCTAGAGCTTAAATGATTTCATTGGCCTATTGAGGGCTAAAAGAAACGAAAAAAGAAAAAAAAAAAAAAAAAAAAAACTGTAAATCTTACCATCAACAATACAAGAAGAGAAAATGCATTAATATTCCACTTTTCAAATACACCTCTTACTAAAGAAGATCAAAACAACTTTCTTTCAAAATCTTTTTACAACACTTTCCACTCAATATAGGGAACAAATTTACCATATTGGAAGCTAAAATACCAAGCAATATTACATTTTTCCTCCACTCAAAGTGGGTAAAATACATGGTGATTTCACATTTTCATCAACAAGGTTCTAATGGTTCAACTATCTACAAGGTGGCTCCTCCATAGTTTGTTTGATTCACAACAAGATAAGGGGAGAGGCCACACTCTCCTCCCAACCAAAATACCCAATGGAGAAGAGAAGCCATCCTCTCCATTAGCCCCCGAGCCCCAACCACATCACAATGAGAGAGAATCAAACTCATGGCAACTACAAGCTTCCACATAACTAAAACATAACATTTGGACATGCATTCCATATTCCTTCAAAACAAGAGAATCAACAATCACAACAAGAGGGAAAACAATCACAAGAACAAGTCACAAGACTTACCAAGAAAGCCACAAGAGTAAGACATATGGGGAGGCCACTTACGCCTCCCAATGGGAATGGGTGCCACGTAAAATCCTCCAATGCAAAACAAAATACCCCTAATAACTCTTATGTCTCCCTCAAGTACCCCTTATCCCTCGATTCACTCTTATGCCTCCCTCAACTCTTATGGCTCCCTCAAAGTAAAACAAGAAGAAAATGCAAGCATTTCTCTTACAAGGTGGGCAACCAACCCAAAATCCCTCCTCAAGAACATGATCTCTTATGCCTCCCTCAATTAAGCTCCCCATAGTCTCCTCCCACTCCTAACTTAGGCATTCTACCCATTCCAAACAAGCATTGCAACCACAGAAATTCAACACAACATATGTACTTATTCATATAACAAAAAGAAGAAAACATAATACAACAAAGGTGAAGCTCCTACCTTTCCATGGTAGAGCTTGTTCCAAGTATGAAGTCTCAAATCCCTCCAAATATCAAGCAAGCATCCACAAGCTCCACAAAATTACCACAAGTATCAACAAGCTCCAAAAATCCACAAACTCCTTCCAATTCCTCTCCTCTCGAAAATACACAAGACTAAAAATGAAACTTCCAACCCCCAAAACAAACAAGAGGATCAAATAAATAGAGAAAATAGAGGGAGGAATGATGTGGCTCCAAGTAGGATGCCACCTCCTTTTCCCTCCACTCCACATCATTTGGTCAACATCAAATTCCAATGCACCATTAATAAGTGGTTGAAAGAAAAGCAAGCACCTTATACACTCCAACTAAGCCCACTCCCTCAAAGGACAAAATTAAATTTTGAAAGGAAGTGCATTTAATATTTTACCCTTTTAATCCCCCCAAAACACCTAAAAGACCCTAAATTTGGCCTTCTAACCCATAGGTAGGGTTAGCATGGGGTTTTAAGAGGTGTGGGACAAGTTTGAATTGTCCCACAAGCTTTGAAATTTTGCCTCCAAGGCCAAATTCGAGTTTCCCATGTGGGATAGAGTGTGCTACACTCAAAACTCAAACACACATCAAACCATACAAAATCCCAAGTAAATCAAATCCTAATAAATGAACTCTCTAAGGTCACATCTTTTAATTAGTTTAGGACAATTTCAAATTAACTTAATTAACCCACTACAACCCATGGCTAACAAAGGGGTAAACTCTAATCCAAACAAAATGAATAATAACATAAGTAAAATTTCACTTACTAAGAGAAACACATACTAACATAAAACAAAAAGGGAAAAATTAAAACAAAACAACACATGATCCATAGGTCACAATTTTCCGTTTACCAGATAATTCTAACACACACACAATTACTTGTTGCCATGGTGACCTTAGCTGGATTCTTCTCGAATCCTGATGTGGTTGGTCTCCACTCCTTAATTTTGTTGTGAATATAATATACTTGCATAGCAGAAAATACCTCCTTCGGCCTGTTGGCCGCATTAAAACATTCATGCCAAATATACAATATAATCTAAAATAAACGACACATAATTTACTATCATCTATGCAAGTATGATATCACTAACACTTCCTAGCACATTTCTATTCCACATATCATTTATATCAAAACGATCATCACATTAGTCCAATTATCAAGTTCTACTCAATATGATTAAACATATCACATGTCATAATTAAAGATAAATAACCCTGTCAAAAGTATACAAATATCGTCATCAAATGTCCACCAGTAAACCATATGCATCATATAAAGATCAAATCACTAACAGTCCAATGTCTATGATAACTACTAGCATGTTAAATTAAGAAGCCATAATAATCCATAAGTGAAGTAATCAGTCTCGAAAACAACAAAACAAAATGGGGTCGAAGGGAAGTGGGCACTACATCCCCCTCCCCTTAGACTCGACTTCCTCCTTGAAGTCACTGGAAAAGGTGTGGAAACTGTCCTCGTAGCAAAGTAGCATCCTCCCAAGTAGCTGTAGTCTCATCATACTTGTCCCATTGGACCTGTACCTGATCAATCTCTCTACCGCAAAGGCCCATGGTGCTGCGATCTATAATGCACACGGGCTCCACCATCACCTGCCCCTGATCCTGCACCTATAATGTGGTCCAATCTAGCACATGAGAAGGATCAGAAATATATCTCCTAAGCACAGAAACGTGAAACACATCATGGACGTGCGATAAGCTAGGTGGCAATGCTAGACGATAGGCCAAGGGACCGAGGCGTACGAAGATCTCAAAGGGACCCACAAACCTAGGAGCAAGCTTAGAACCTTTTTCGTAACGGATAGGGCTCTTATGTGGTCTGACACGAAGAAACACCTTCGTGCCTACCTCAAAACTACGATCTGTCCTATGTTGGTCTGCATACTTCTTCTACCTATCCTGCGCCTGTTGCAATCTCTGTCTGATCAAAGCAACCTACTGCTCCATATCCTATAATAAAGCTGGCCCAAGGGAAACCCTGTCCTCAATCCTGTTCCAACTAAGAGGTGTCCTGCACTCTCTACCATATAATGCCTGAAAAGGAGCCATGCCTATAGAACTCTGGAAACTATTATTGTAGGCAAAATCCACCAAATACAGATACTCCTCCCATCTTGACTGATGATCCATTACGTACATCCTGAGCATATCCTCCAAAATCTGATTTACCCTCTCTGTTTTTCCATCTGTCTCAGGGTGATAAGCTGTGTTGAAATTAATCCTCGTCCCGAGGGCATATTGCATGGTGGTCCAGAAATGGGAGGCGTAGAAAGGGTCGCGGTCACAAATGATCTTCTACAGAATCCCATGTAATCTGACAATCTCATCAAGGTATACTCGTGCCACAACACTTGCTGTATAGGTGGTCTTTACTGGAGAAAAATGAGCTACCTTCGTCAATTTATCCACCGTGACCATGATGGCGTCGTGATGGTATCTCGACGTAGGTAACCCAACGATGAAGTCCATGGAAATGGTGTCCCACTTCCACTCCGGTATGGCATGAGGATAGAGAAGGCCAGCTGGATGCTGATGCTCGGCCTTCACCCTCTGGCACTCTAAAGAGCATGACACAAACAAAGCTACGTCTCTCCGAATTCCTCTCCAAAAATACAACTGTCTCAGGGTGGTGTGCATCTTCTTCACTCCGGGATGGGCTAAATAAGGTGCACGATGAGCCTCTGTCAAAATGTCATGTCTCAAGCCTCCATCTCTAGGAACATATATCCGACCTCTGTGTCTGAGAAGACTATCTACCTCTAATGAGAATCCATCAAATCTCCCCTCAAGGGGTCTCTGAGACTCAATCTCTTCTCTGGCTGCAAGGTAGAAACTATCATGAGGAAGCTGCTGCAAGATCCTACTCCGCAAATCTGTGCCCACTGAGGTGGCCATAGCTACATGTCTCCGCCTACTCAAGGCATCTGCAACCACATTCTCCTTCCCTTTTACATGCTCTATCTCCATGTCATACTCACAGAATAACTCCATCCAATGCCACTGACGAGCGTTGAGATTGGGCTGCGTGAAGAGGTGGTGAAGACTCAAGTGATCAGTCCTGAGTGTAAATCTCTGGCCAAGAAGAAAATGTCTCCACCATACTAAGGAATGTACTACTGCTGTAAGCTCAAGGTCATGGGTCGGATAATTGAGCTCATAATCTTTGAGTTTGCGAGACTCAAAGGCAATTACTCTACCCTCCTGCATTAACACACCTCCAAGTCCTGCCAAGGAAGCATCTGTGTAAATGTAGAACTCACCCTGAGGATCTGGCATTGCAAGAATAGGTGCTCTCATGAGGCCTTCCTTCAGTGTACTAAAGGATTTCTCACATCTATCTGACCATAAAAACTTCTTCCCTTTCTGCTAAAGAGAAGTGATAGGGTGCACAATCCGAGAGAAGTCCTGAACAAACCTCCTGTAATACCCTACTAGACCCATGAAACTACGCACCTCGGTCACAGTAGTGGGTGCTGGCCAATCCATGATGGCTTGAATCTTGGAAGGATTGACTGCAATACCTTCCCCTGAAATGATGTGGCCCAAATACTGCACCTCAGGTTGAAAGAACACACACTTCTCCAAGTTCCCGTAAAGGTGATATTCGCGAAGACACTGAAGAACCTGGCGAAGGTGCTCCTCGTGCTCCTCACGTGTGCATGAGAAAATCAAAATGTCATCAAGGAAGATTAGCACGAAGCAATCAAGGAAGGTCCTGAATACCCCATTCATCAAACTCATAAACACTGCGGGGGCAATCGTCAAACCGAAAGGTACCACTGTAAACTCGTAGTGGCCATATCTAGTACAGAATGTTTTCTTGTGAATATCCACCTCTGTAATCCTGAGCTGATGGTACCCTAACTTAAAATCTATCTTAGAGAAAACTGTAGCCCCCTTCATCTGATCAAATAAATCATCAATGCGTGGAAGGGGGTAACGATTCTTGATCGTTACTTTATTCAGCTGACGATAGTCAATACACAACCGAAGAGATCCATCCTTCTTTTTTACGAAGATCACTGGTGCACCCCAAGGGGATACACTAGGATAGATTAGGCCTTTCTCCAGAAGGTCCTCAAGCTGTAACTTGAGCTCACATAGCTCAGGAGTAGTCATCCGATAAGGTGCTCGTGAGATAGGCTTTGCACCCGGAACTAGATCTATATGGAAGTCGATCTCACGTGGGGGAGGTAACCCCAGTAGCTCCCCTAGAAACACATCAGCAAACTCTGATAAGATGGGATGGTCATTGAGGGAAGGTCCTTTGGACTCATCCTCTGATCTGTCACTGACCGTAATAGGAAACATTTGACAACCCTGTCGCGCACACCGCTTAAGCTGCATAGCGGAGATGGTGCGAATGGATACGGCCCTCCTAACTCCTGATATCACTGACTCTACTCCAAGATCATCTATGCAAGCAATAGTCTTGTGGTAACAATCCACTCTAGCTCTATGAGCGGACAACCAATCCATGCCTAAAATGATGCCATAAGATCCTAATGGAAGGATCCAAAGATCAGAAGTAGTGGTGAAGGGTCCCAAATCTACTACACACTCCTTGACTAAGGAGTCTATAGAAATATTGTCTCCAGAAGCCATCTCAATGTCCCAACTACGGCCCTATCTAACTGTCACCAGCCTACAATGCTCTACTAAGGATGGTGCAATAAAAGAATTAGAAGAACCAGAATCAAATAATATAGAGGTGGAAATACCACCAACACTACCTGTCGTCTCAATCACAGTACTCTGATGCTCAGCCTGGCGGTTCTCGACCACTGTGTAGATCCGATGACTCTGTGCCATATCTCCAATAGTAGGCTCTGAGCTCTGCATCTTACCCTTGTTAGGGTTCTATGGGAAATCTCTCCAATGATGTCCAACAACACCATAACCATAACAACTGCCTGGTCCCCTCCAGTGGGAAGCAGCTCCAGCTGGTACTCTAGATTACTGAGATACAGATCTTGATAATCTGGCTATGGACTGCTGAGGTCTCTGCTAACAAGCTCCTATTGACTGAGCTCTCGGCGCACCCTATGTCTTGATGGGACCCCTAGGAGGAGGCCCAATACTACGTCCTCTCTGCGCATCAAATCTCTGAGGAGGTCGGTAAGGTGGGCGGGTCTGCTGCTGATGCTGCTGCTGCTGTGGTGGCCTGAATGAAGCTTGCCCTAAACTCTGTCCACCCCGTGGAGGAGGAACTGACCCCTTCGACCTACCATCCTGCATCTGCTGGATACGGCTCCGAACTCTGTCTCTAGCCTGCTGTGTCTTCCCCCGTGTCTCCTCTGCAATATAGGCCTTCTCCACGGCCTCTGCTAATGTCTGTGGGCAGTGAATAAGCACTGCGCCACCTAAATCCAAGTTTAGGCCCCGAATGAACCTGTGTATCCATACCTGCTCATCCTGCATATAGTCGACGTACTGGAGTAGATCTAGAAATCAACTCTCATACTCGGCTATTGTCATCAATGCCTGACGGAGGTCATGAAACTCATCTATCCGCTGCTAAATAAATCTCGTGGGTAAATACCTGCTCCTGAAACGCTCCTCAAATAGCTCCTAGGTAATCGTCTCCGAGTCAACATGGAGCTTCTGCTCCTTGGTCCTCCACCAGACTCCTGCTCCATCCTTTAGAAGATGGATTGCAACACGAGCCTTCATGTTGCTAGTACAAGGGCAGAGCTTGAAGCATCCGCTCAAGCTCACCAACCAGGCCTCTGCCTGAAAACCGTCTATATCACCCGAATAGTGCGATGGTCGTAGCTTCAGGATCTCCCTAATATGGTTTGTAGCTAATGTATGATGACTCCTAGGTCTGTCTGTATGCTCCTCCCTCTGTCTAGGGCTCCAAGATCTGTCCCTATGTCCTAAGATCCTGTCCCCATGTCCTCTCTGTGGCGACTCTGCCCTAGCCGACTCCGCACGGAAGTTCTCTGCCCTGTGCTCCTCGATGTGTCAAGGGGATGCCTGGGCATCTATTGATGGCTCCAAACTATGTCTTGCAAGTCGTCCTCCCAAGGGTTCTCCACGTATAGCGGCATTGACATCCTGGAGTGTCTACAAGATCTGAGGTAGAAGGGCTGCTACGGCCTGCTCTGGCGGTGGTATATCTAGGTCTATATGAAGAGACCCCTCACCCAATCTGCGCCTCCTGCACAGATCAAGGCGAGAGTTAGTTCATTGTTCTAGGTCTTGTGCCAATTTTCTAAACTTGCTGTTTCCTATAATTATCAACATTGTGGTTTTATATATTAAAAACAAAAAGGTCAACTCTGCACTAGGTTGAATGTTCACGTTTCATGTTTTCTACGTGTGCCCAAGGGTCCAAGCTTCGAACCCCTGCCTCTGATACCAAAATGTAACGCCGCGAAAACAACGACGACTACGACGAAGAACTTGCTATCACAAACATACAACCCGAAAATACGACAATTTTTTTTTTTGATAAAGATCGAGATTAAGAGAACCCATTTAGAAATGCAATACATTTAAATCGGGGCACTTTGCTATTGTGTCAAGGATAGGATCTTGGAATAAAAAATACAGTCTAGTTAGGTCGCAAGGAGCCTCCCTAACGTTCTTCTCGACACTAGCATTGTCATCAGAGCTCGACGTCATGAGCCAGTTATTATCCGAGAAGTCATATAATCTTGGCACTAAATAAACATTAAGAGCGTGTGTCGGAAAAAATTTATTCTCGTGACAAGATCGTAATTCTAAAATGACATTACATTAAGTAATTCTATAAATCACAACTCAGATGTTACATACACATTTATATGAACTAATTCTGATATTTTTTGAGGTGGAAACTCACACCCAACCAACAACATGCACGGGTAAAAGATGCGAGAATTTTAAGGCTACTTATTTTATTGGCTAATAGGAATACTCCTCCATTGCATTGCGAAAAATACGGATACATAGCAACGGTTTCACACCGAGAAATCATTGCCCACGAAGTGCTTGAGTTATCATGATTAAACATAGCTTACTTCATCAAAATTTACATTATGTGAATCTATAAGATTAAACATAGATTTGAAATTAGGTATAGGGGGGGTTGGGTGGCTTTAATGGCCACCCGCCAAACATTGAAATTCCATCCTATGGCATGCAAGAATACACCACTGGACCGCCTGACTTTCTTTGCTATTTATTACACTTGTATTTTGAAAGTCTACACTCTAAAGAGTCGGCCTGCTGTGCATGTCATGTTTCTAACTCACACCCACGACATCTTCATTCCCACTAAACATGCCTACCAACTAGTCTGCGCACATTATGAAATACATAATGATCCATCTGTTTTATGTTGACTTGCATCCAATTTAGAACCTACCTAAGGATATACCTTCCTGTTGGTACGGGCTGTGAGCACTATCATAAAGTCTGGTAGATGACAATTAGTCGTTGATTAATATCTAAACTTGTTATTTGAAGCTATCCCCTTGCGTGATGACAACTCTTGGGCTGCATCTGCCATTTATTCATTGCAAAAAGGATTCACAAATCTTTTTTTTTACCTTTTTGGGTTGGTCTGCCAACTACTCCGCCCAGGCTGCGTAGGAAACAAAATGGTGGTCAAAAATGGAACTACAAGCCAGAGGAGAGGCATTTAACAGGCAGTCTATCCAACTATGTTGCTATCTGATCAGTATCGAATACATCCTCAAATTCGGGGTTCTCCTTCGTGGTATTTTTATCAAAATCGATTGAGGGACAGTGAAAGTGTATCAAAATTGATTGAGGGACAGTGAAAGTGTATCAAAATTGATTGAGGGACAGTGAACGTGTCTCAAAATTGATTGAGGGATAGTGAAAGTGTTACTCGGGGACCCGATGAAATTTATTACATTGATTCTCTATTGAAACCTTACCAGATTTAGTATACCGCCCGTGGAAAACAAAAATATCTCATAAAGGTGGGTCTGTTTCAAATTAGAATGTTCACGAAGTAGTTTGTTTTGCAAATTAATGAGCACTTCTGCATGTATTTTAGTACAGACTGCTTTGCATTTTAGGATAGTCATATGACATGGTGGATTTATAGAAAAGTATCCCTATTTTAATTGTTTTATATGATATTAATGTATGATTTTATATATAATTTAGCACAGTTTGTTTGAAATATACATGATCATTCATAGCCCTTGGGGAGCGCCGTAAATACTAATGTATACACAGGATTCCTTAGCTTATATGTAATTAATATTATGTCTTGACTGGAGTTTGTTATAATATTCTTTATTAATATAACGGGAATACTAATAGTATATTGTTATAAATGGAATTTAATAATAGTAAATCCATTAGTTTTAATAACACTTAAATATGAATAATATTCAAACTATTAGTACCATTATTAGACATTAAGGAGTGTTGGATATTGAACTTGATAAGTTTTAAGTATTTGCATTAACATTTATTTCTATCCAACTTTAATAGACATTGCACGGGATTTCAAGTAGGTTGATTTCATTTCCTTCTACAATTTGCCAATAATTTTACAATGGATTCATAAATGAAGAAAAAACATAATTCAGCTAGAGCTTAAATGATTTCATTGGCATATTGAGGGCTAAAAGAAAAGAAAAAAAAAAAAAAAAAACTTTAAATCTTACCATCAACAATACAAGAAGAGAAAATGCATTAATATTCCACTTTTCCAATACACCTCTTACTAAAGAAGATCAAAACAAATTTCTTTCAAAATCTTGTTACAACACTTTCCACTCAATGTAGGGAACAAATTTACCATATTGGAAGCTAAAATACCAAGCAATATTACATTTTTCCTCCACTCAAGGTGGGTAAAATACATGGTGATTTCACATTGTCATCAACAAGGTTCTAATGGTTCAACTATCTACAAGGTGGCTCCTCCATAGTTTGTTTGATTCACAACAAGATAAGGGGAGAGGCCACACTCTCCTCCCAACCAAAATACCCAATGGAGAAGAGAAGCCATCCTCTCCATTAGCCCCCGAGCCCCAACCACATCACAATGAGAGAGAATCAAACTCATGGCAACTACAAGCTTCCACATAACTAAACATAACATTTCACATGCATTCCATATTCCTTCAAAAGAAGAGAATCAACAATCACAACAAGAGGGAAAACAATCACAACAACAAGTCACAAGGCTTACCAAGAAAGCCACAAGAGTAAGACATATGGGGAGGCCACTTATTCCTCCCAATGGGAATGGGTGCCACCTAAAAGCCTCCAATGCAAAACACAATACCCCTAACAACTCTTATGCCTCCCTCAAGTACCCCTTATCCCTCCATTCACTCTTATGCCTCCCTTAACTCTTATGGCTCCCTCAAAGTAAAACAAGAAGAAAATGCAAGCATTTCTCTTACAAGGTGGGCACCTAACCCAAACTCCCTCCTCAAGAACACGATCTCTTATGCCTCCCTCAATTAAGCTCCCCATAGTCTCCTCCCACTCCCAACTTAGGCATTCTACCCATTCCCAACAAGCATTGCAACCACAAAAATTCAACACAACATATGTACTCATTCATATAACAAAAAGAAGAAAACATAATACAACAAAGGTGAAGCTCCTACCTTTCCATGGTAGAGCTTGTTCCAAGTATGAAGTCTCAAATCCCTCCAAATATCAAGCAAGCATCCACAAGCTCCACAAAATTCCCACAAGTATCAACAAGCTCCAAAAATCCACAAACTCCTTCCAATTCCTCTCCTCTCCAAAATACACAAGACTAAAAATGAAACTTCCAACCCCCAAAACAAACAAGAGGATCAAATAAATAGAGAAAATAGAGGGAGGAATGATGTGGCTCCAAGTAGGATGCCACCTCCTTTTCCCTCCACTCCACATCATTTGGTCAACATCAAATTCCAATGCACCATTAATAAGTGGTTGAAAGAAAAGCAAGCACCTTACACACTCCAACTAAGCCCACTCCCTCAAAGGACAAAATTAAATTTTGAAAGGAAGTGCAATTAATATTTTACCCTTTTAATCCCCCCAAAACACCTAAAAGACCCTAAATTATCCCAAAAGCTTTGAAATTTGGCCTCCAAGGCCAAATTCAAGTTTCCCATGTGGGGTAGAGTGTGCTACACTCAAAACTCAAACACACATCAAACCACACAAAATCCCAAGTAAATCAAATCCTAATAAATGAACTCTCTTAGGTCACATCTTTTAATTAGTTTAGGACAATTTCAAATTAACTTAATTAACCCACTACAACCCATGGCTAACAAAGGGGTAAACTCCAATCTAAAGAAAATGAATAATAACATAAGTAAAATTTCACTTACTAAGAGCAACACATACTCACATAAAACAAAAAGGGAAAAATTAAAACAAAACAACACATGATCCCTAGGTCACAATTTTCCCTTTACCAGATAATTCTAACACACACACAATTACTTGTTGCCATGGTGACCTTAGCTAGACTCTTCTTGAATTCCGCTGTGGTTGGTCTCCACTCCCTAATTTTGTTGTGAATGTAATATACCTGCAGAGCAGAAAATACCTCCTTCGGCCTGCTGGCCGCATTAAAACATTCATGCCAAATATACAATATAATCTAAAATAAACGACACATAATTTACTATCATCTATGAAAGTATGATATCACTAACACTTCCTAGCACATTTCTATTTCACATATCATATATATCAAAACGATCATCACATTAGTCCAATTATCAAGTTCTACTCAATATGATTAAACATATCACATGTCCTAATTAAAGATAAATAACCCTATCAAAAGTATACAAATATCGTCATCAACTGTCCACCAGTTAACCATATGCATCATATAAAGATCAAATCACTAACAGTCCAATGTCTATGATATCTACTAGCATGCTAAATCAAGAAGCCATAATAATCCATAAGTGAAGTAATCAGTCTCGAAAACAACAAAACAAAATGGGGTTGAAGGGAAGTGTGCACTACATAGCACTAGGCTCCTCTAGGGATAGTCCAACCAATATGATACAATTATTAAGTCTATAAAGGGTGTGAGAATGTTGCAACACTACTCAAACATAGAATTCAAATGAGTATTGATATGAAGTGAGATGGAAAGCAATGGTCCTCCTTCCATGAAAAATAGGGAACTATCCAATAGTAAATGTTTGTTTGTTTAAGGATGGACAAATTCCCATATTTATGAATAGTCTAATACAATTGACAAAAAAAATGACCAAACCAAAATGTAACCATTTCTAGAGAATGGGCTAATCTCTATACTAATTATTACGAGCGGTCCAAGTATTCTTTTAAAACAATCACCTAAAGAATATTAAATACACGATAGTAAACAATATATTTACATGTTGGTCTCAATATGTCAAGGTCTTAAACAACATATGTTAATTTATCATATATGAAAATGGGTATCTACCATTTCTAAATCAAATTAATATAACTATTCCTAAAGCAAAATTATATAACTATATAAGGTTTGATCCCCATTGAGGGTATGTAGTGCAGCACTTGGTGGAGGCATATAATTTCTTTGCTAAGGATAGTCCAACCTAAACGATATAATTATATTCAAGATAAACTGAAAAAAAAGGTTTGTTTGTTTGTATGAAAGAATGAAATATAGACATATGTATACTCAAATGGGCATGACATGAAGATAAAGTAGATAGTCCCCCATTTTTATATGGAAGGAAAACTAGATATTATTCTTCACATTATGAAGATATGGAAATATTCATTGTTGTTTTCGTGAATAGAGAGATACCAAAAGTGAAAGACTAAACAAAAATTAGAGATAGGGTAAGTGCAACAAGTTGGGGGACAAAAAAGGGGTCATAAGTGGACGTCATAAAAAAAATAACAACATAATATCAAATTGTAGGGATTATTAGCAATGCATACACTCAAAATTAGAAAAATTATATGAATATAAATCGTAGAATCCATAATCGAGTTTCTAAACGTCTACTATTTTTTTTTTTAAATGGAAAAATTTAGTTGTATTAAACACTCAAAATTCAATGACTTGGTATTTTGTTTTAAAAATGCCTATAAGATTTTAGTTCATTGTTCTGCGATTTGGATGACCAAAAATTGATATATATATATATTTTTCCTTTGGTGATACGTTAGATGTTGCTATCTATCTTGGGATAGATTTTATTTTGTATTTTTTTAGCAATATTTTATTTTTTATGATTTTTTACATGAAAGTGGTATGAAAACATAAATAAAACAGAGCACTTTCCATTTGCCTGCCATAACTTCATAAAAAAATATTGAAATCAAATAAATTTTTTTTAACATGTATATAATTTCACCACAGTTGGGATGGTATAAGTTTTATCACATTCTGACAAGTGAAGCAAAATTTATAGTCTTAAACATAGACATAAACATTCACGGGAAAAAGTGTCTTAAAGACCTACTATTAGTAAAACATTATAAAATGATATTTATCCTATTCTATTCAATTTAAAATAAATATTTCCACAAGGCTAACAGTCTCCCCTACGCTATGGTACCATTTTTATGACATATTTTTTACTTTTTGGCATGGTTCAAGTCCGAAGAAGACTAAATTTGATGTTTTTCTATTTTTTATGTAAAATTCAGTATTTGATGTCCACTTAATTGTCTGCCAACTATATGCACTTACCCAATAGAGGATTCATATTCCTTTAAGGGTATTCAGTGCAACACTAGGCTCTTCCAGGGATATTCCAACCAATATGATACAATTATTTAGTCTATTAAGGTTGTAAGAATGTTTTTTACAAAAATAAAACATGAATTCTAATGAATATTGACATGAGGAGAGATGACGAGCAATGTCATCCTTCCATGAAAATTTGGGAACTACTCAATTGTAAATGTTTATTTGCTTGAGAATGGAAAAATGCCCATATTTCTAAATCTTCCAACACAAATGATAAAAAATATGCCCAAACAAAAATGTTAGAAAGTCTAAAGAATGGGCTAATGTCTAATCTAATTATTACGAGTGGTCCAAGTCTTGTTTTAAAACAATTACCTTGAATTAATAAATACATAGTGGTAAACAATATATTTGCATGTTGGTCTCATAAGCAAATGGAAAAATACATGTGATCCATTTCTAAAAATAAATTAATAGAGATATATAAATCTCGATCACCCTTGATATTTTCTTCGAAAAAAATATGCTAATTACTATGAGAATGGACATCTTCGATTTCTAATTCAAATTAATACAACTATCAGAATGGTAAGCTACCATTTCTTAGTAAAATAAGTACATCTATGATATTTGGAATCTTCCCAAGGGTATGTAGTACAAAAATTGGTGGAGCCTAGATACCCATTCCTAAAACAAAATAATAGAGCTACATATGACTTGATCCCCCTCAAGATGTTATTTAAAAAATATGCTAGTTAGGAAATAGATGAGTATGGACATCTGTCATTTCTAAATCAAATTAATATAACTAGTCCTAAAAAAATTTAGAACTATATAAGGCTTGATCCCCCTCAAGGGTATGTATTGCAACACTAGGTAGAGGCATAACATGTCTTCGTCAAGGATAGTCTAGTCTAAACATTGCAATTGTATTTAGGATAAAATGAAAATAATATTGTTTGTTTGTATGAAAGAAAAAAATGGGCATCTGTCTACTCAAATGGGCATGACACGAAGATAAATTAAATATTTCCCCATTTATTAATGAAAGGAAACCCAAATGTTATTCTTCACATTGAGTGTTCCAAGTCTTGTATTAAAGTAATTACATATAATTAATAAATAGATTGTGGTAAACAATATATTTACATGTTGGTCTTGATATGTCATGGTCTTAAACAATATATTTTAGTTGCTCCAATATTTAAATTGGCATCTTCCATTTCTAAATCAAATTAATAGAACTATGAGAATGGGCATCTACCCAAGGGTATGCAAACATAAAATTAGAACAAAATTAATACATTTTTTCTTGTAGCATCTTGATAATGGGCATATGCCCATTCTAAAAATAGGAATCACAAAGAAAAATAGGCATAAGGAAAATTACATAAGCCCAATATAATAATAGGAATCAAGAAGAAAAATAGGCATAAGGAAACTACATATGGGCATCTGTCTACTCGAATGGAGATGACATGAACATGAAGTGGATTGTTCCCCATATTTTTTGCAATGAAATGAAGAGTAGATGTTTTTCTTCACATTGAGAAGAGTTAGAAATATTAAAGGAGAGATTTTTAAAGATCATAAGAACTATTTTTTAGGGATAATGTAGTCAATATGATACAATTATTAACTCTATAAAGGCTATCAATATGTTTCCTTCCATTACAATTATCCCCCTTTCATGAAAATTATGGGAAACAATACAACAATTATTGTTTTTTGTTCAAGGATGGACGAATGCATATAAATATAAATATTCCTAAAATAAATCTTTTCATCTACATAATTCTTGATCCCTCTTGAGGGTATGTAGTGCAGCACTTGGTAGAGGCAGAACTTGGCTCTGCAAGGGATAGTCAAGCCAAAACGATACAATTGTATTCCTGACATGAAGATGAAGTGGGTTTCGCCTCATTTTGATTTTGAAGGAAAAATATATGTTATTATTCACATTGCGAAGAGTTCAAAATATTTATTGTTATTTCTCTGAAATTTCCTTGATATTCTTCATGAAAAGAAAGAGAGCTCAAAATTAAAAGATTAAACAACAATTAGAGATCGAGGGTTGATCTCCCTTGAATGATATTTAGTGCAGCACAAGGCTCAGGTGGAGATCATCAAACCAATATGATACAATTACTTAGTTTATAAAGGTTGTTAGAATGTCTTGACACTATTCTTCTTCTAATATGATCTTCCTTCGATTGCAATGGTCTTCCTTCGATGAAAAATGAGTAACAACCTAAAAATAAATATTTATTTGTTACAGGATGAACAATACCCATATGAAAATGGTAAGAAATTGGGCATCTTCCATTTCCAAATCAAATTATTAAGAATGGGAATCTTCCCAAGGGTATGTAGTGCAGCACTTGGCATAACCAAGATGTCCTTTCTAAATCAAAATAATAGAATTTTATAACACTTGATCCCCCTCAAGGGTATGTAGTTCAACACTTGGTGGAATCACAACTAGTCTTTGCCTTGGTTAATCCAGCTAAAATGATATAAATATTTTGTGGCATTGCAATATGACAAATTCCCATCATATTAAAAAACCCTATTAAAAATATGGTGTGACATGAAACATAACATGAGATGGACATTTTTATAAAAATATTTTACCAACAATGATGTAATACTTCGAAATTTGCCCATTCTCACAGCTTTTATAGAGGTATAAATTCACATAACCTATAAGTACAGAGGTATTAAAACTATTAAGTTCTTGTAAATACTAGGTTCTCATTCTCGCATCCTTTATCTAGGTCTAAAAATTATTTAAGTTCAATATTTAGTTGTATTGATTGGGTAGATGCCCCTTCTTATGTATGAATAAAATAAGAAGTTTGTTCAAAAATATTTAGAATTAAAGTTTAGCTTGTGCCCATTGTAAACATTCTAATACCAAATACTATACAATAGATGGATTTTTTTAAGCAAGGTGAGATCATTGTAATGTAAGTGCAACATTTAATCTCAAAGGATAAACCCTGTGTACATTGGCCTTGTCTGTGTGGTAAATTATTCAACAATGCAAAGAGAAACATACGATATCAAGGCTAACAGATGTGGCCAAGTAGAAAATTATTCACCATTGGGATAAAATGCCTTACTTGACATGATTCACTATTGATGCAAGACCAATTTGAAAATGCTTCACCTTCAGGATAAAATGATTTAATTTTATTAATATTATATAACTTTGATGAACATTGATCATGATTCAAAAATATCATACTATGGATGAAATAAGAATTATAGAATTATCATTTATTTTTTGATCAACTGTCACGCCAAATTTGGCAACCAAGAAATACCTCCCAGGTGGTAAGCCCACTCTGTACTTTGGTAAAAACATAATGGATAACTCCTCTTCTTAGCATGACAGATTGGTAAGGGATATTTAATGTAACTCCCTATCTTACAAAGAAGGAGAATCATGTCCATTTTTTTGCAACAGAATGTGATTATGTTGAGACTCTGAAACATGCATTAAACAATAATATTTATATGAAATATTATATAACTATGGAGGATAACAATTCTGCAATTATTACAAAATTTTGAAGTGATATTTTAAAAACCCATATCAAAAATACAAAAGCTCTAAAATATGACATTCTAATATATATTAATACCTAGAGATTAATAATACAACACATATGAGTTATAAGTATCTTGGAAACTTATATTCAATTTAAAAAATAAGTAACTCTATGTATTAGGAACTATAATTAGGTTAACAACTATGCACATCTCACAAAACAATGAAATGATATTTCTAATACCTAGATCAAAAAATATAGAAGATCAAAAATAGGGCATTATCTTTAAAACACAATATAAGGAAAAGAAAACTAAATGATATTTTTCATCTCATAATAACTCAATTGATCCAGTAGGTAGTGGTGTAACACTTCTCGGGTCTCATAGTAATTTGAAGGTAGATAAGGTTCAAATCTCAGCTCTTTGTTAAGGCGGCCTATTACCGATGATTTGGATACCCTGGTGATAGGGATCCATGATAATGTGTTTTAATCCATGTAATATCTTAGAGCATAAAATTCATTCCTTAGATGGTTCCACTGCTGGTGTTGGATAGTGATGCCACAAAAGGCTTGGGCCCTCTCCCTAGGTAACCTCAACAAAAAAATAAACATAATTCAACACAGAAGAGTTGAATAATATATGCCTCAAATTGTCTTCAAATATGGTTCTTTAAAACCCAAAACAGTCTTATGAAACAGAGGGAGCCAAAATCTAAAAGGGTCAACAAAAATTTAGCAGAGAGATAAAACAATATCTCATATAAATATTGCTCAAATTTTCTGCTTCATAGGATGAAATGGTCTATGGGAAGGTGCTTTGGTTTTTAATGGGAATATGTGCATTGTGACATCCTTTATAGAATTTTTTCACATTTATAATGGGCACAAGCCCATTATCATACAAACAAACATTGTTTTTTTTATAATAATTATAAATTCTATTATATTAGCACCCTCTCCTGATAGATTAGTTTCCCTACACCACCTTTTGAATGGTTAACTACACAGAAAAAAGGGAAATCATTTAATCTATGTGTGTGTGTGTGTGTGTCTATATATATATATATATATATAATCATTTAACCTATGTGTGTGTTTATATATATATATATATATATATATATATATATATATATATATATATATATATATATATATATATATATATATATATATATATATATATATATATATATATTTGGGTGTGTGTGTTTTTGTATGTGTGTGTGTGTGTGTGTGTGTGTTTTACGAAATACAGGAAGCCCAAAAAAGTGGAAAATGGATGAAAAAGAAAACAAAAAGGATAAACAAGAAAGTGATGGCTTCGTCGACCATGGCTAACCTTGAAATTACCAAGATCTCTACAATCATCAAAAATAGTAACCACCATCATTCTCTCTACCATACAATGGAAGAATTATTTTTCATTAATTTCACCAATTTCCCTCCAACGGGTGCTCGAAGACGTGTTTCAAAAATAAGTACCTTCAATTAATCAATGGTGGCGCACCAATTTATTTTTAAATTAATGGTAAACAAGTAGTTTATGAAGGCTATGAGAATGGGCAACTTTCCATTATAAAACAAGATGCATTTTATCTTTTCTTTTTCTTTTATGATTCTAATTATGAGAACGAGAATTTTCTCAGTAGATGCATATTTTAATATTTCTCAGCTCATCAGGTGAGCTCACCTACCTATATTTTCCAACATAGATCACCCATCCATCTAGGACCGTACAACTAGGCCATCTAGCTCAAAAAATTAGTAAATTTTTCTAGGCATTTCAGCTTTGGGCTGCAATTATTTATTAAAAATACAAATTAATTATACACACATAGAGAGATGGATAGGATTCACCTACATTGAATAATTTCCCATATTTCTATGTAGTTGTACATATTTTTTAAGGGAATGATCTTGATGAGAGTTTGGGATAATACTATGCAAAGCTTACAAAATATTGAAGTGATATTCTTAAAACACATATCAATAATACAAAAGATATAAAATATGTAATTAACTTTATACCCAAACCAGAATATAGAAGAAAGAAATCTAGATGATATTCTTCATCTTATAATAAATCAATAGAGAAGAGTTAGAGGTATATCTAAAACTTATCTACAATTTAAGAAAAAAAAGTAAATTCCTTTTCTATAATGGGCATTTGCCCAATTCTAAAAAAAAGTAGTATTTATCTTCCATATGCCTCTTCTAAACATATCTTGTTCTTATAATTTTTAAATGAGATAAAAAAATTCCCAAATTCTTCTATGACTGTTATTTGAGAATGGACATATTCCCATTCTAACCATCTACTCTTATTTTGTTTATTTTTCTACATTTTCTATAGGAGAATAGGCATCTATCCATTTTGAACGGGATTGACATGAAGATGAAGATGAATATTAATTTTTTTTCCAATGGGACACTCCTCACTCTACAATACAACATGTGTTTTAAAACAATTCCCTTTAATTAATAAATAAATAGTGTTAAGAAAATTAACAATGGTAGCGAAAATGTGATAATTAAATACAAAAGACGCAATGCTTAGTCTAGCCAAAATGATTGAGTTCAATATTTCCCCCAAATTCTAAAACTTAATAATATAACTACATAAGGTTTGAGTCATGTTGAGGGTATGTAGTGCAACACTTAGTGGTGTCATCGCTTGGCTCCAGCAAGGTTAGTCCATCCAAAACGATAGTAAAAAATATAAAACAAAATAATAGAACTACATAAGGCTCGTTTTCTTCATTAGTTTCCCACCGCATGAATATAGATAAAGAATTGGGCCAAAAAATATACATTAAAAAATGTTTACCATGCTCAAAAGATAAAAATATCTTTATAATGATCAGAAGGTAATAATCACCTATGCTATAAAAAAACATTTCAGAATCTACAAAAGAGAAATTATTATTAAAAGAAGCTCAAAATCAATGAAAAGGTTCATCTTTTTTTATTTGATGAAAATTGATTCAAAATTTATATTTTTCATTTCAATATAGCTCCTGTAAGATACCATAATACATCACTTGATTTACCAAGTGTTAGTTTCCTTATCCACTCTATGTTATGCAATCCTGTACCTTTTTAGCAAGATGTATTTTTTCTTCCTTTTTAAAAAATTACTACTGTTATTTGTTTTTGGGATTCCATTATATGTTGCCCATCATTTCTCTATTATTGTTAGGAAACATAAAATGGACTCCCTGAAAAAAAAAATCCTTGCAAATCCTGATTTTCCATCTATTAGTTGTATAAAAAAACTACATGGAATTAAATTTATCTCCATTCTTATTCTAACATATATATATATATATATATATATATATATATATATATATATATATATTGTAATTCCTGAAAAACTGGTGTTTTAGGAACACACTAACACCTAACACTTACCCCGAAAATTGCAACTAATTCTTTTTTTGTTAAGATAAAGGTAAAAGAGGTTACAAGGGTGTTAATCCCCTAGGGTACATTAAATTAACTTGCACTGCTAATCTCAAATTTGTGATTGAAGAACCAAGTCTAGTTAAAAGATTAAAATATTTTCTAATTTATCTATAAGGTCCATTAATCAATATTTCAACTAGGAAGGTGTCATAATTTAATTTACTTAGTTAAATGTTTTCTCCTCTTTAGTTAGTGTTCAAACCTAGTATGGATAACGTCATGCTTGATTAATTTAGTTTCATTATCCTAAAAGCTTAAAGTCTGTTCTATGAAATTCCTAAAACATACTAAGAACTAGCAAGGACTCTACATCCTAAGGCAATTAAATGGCCCCGTCCCCCATCTACACATACTATTAAGGTTTTAAAAAAACATTTATAAAAATCATTCTCACCTGACAAAAGTAGGGTTGATCCTCCATGCTTAGATCAAATCAATCAAGACCACTAGATCCTAGGGTTCCAAGCTAACCCTATAAATCTTTAAGCATTCATATTAAATCATTTTATTACCTTACTCTTCTCATTTGGTCTATTTTTTTTGTTAAAAGTTCAGGTTGGAGAGAAAGAAGCCATGCGAACAAGGGAGGAAGAACTATGGAGGATTATATAAGGAGATCAAGCTTATATTGGTTTAGATTGGGACAAACCCTACCCTCATCAATATAATTGAGAATGAGTGGTTTTAATTTACCATTTATAGATTTTATTGCTTAAATCCATGAGATTTACCCATAGTTTGCTTGCTGGTAGTTTCTTATATAAATTTACAAGTTTACAATTTAGTTTTTACAAGTCAAAAATTACACAGGCACGGATCCAAAATGTTCTGCCGTAAATGATAGAAACAATGCCTAGAGCAGGACGACAACCCTGGGACAGCCACCCTAACATTGTTACAAACCATGAACCTTTGCCTTACGGAGTGGTGGTTTTGAGACCAGCGCCTTCCCTGAGCGACAGTTACAAACTGCCGCTTTACATAGGGCAGCGGTCCTATTCCTTAGGAAAAGAACCTAAAATTATGAGTTTTCCAAAAAACTAAAAGTTGCTAAGATGTTTAAAAATATATTCTGAGCTTAGATTTATACGCCTAGAGTTTCAAGTTTTGGGATTTCATTCCATTTGTTCGATCCTTAGTTAAATCTACTCATTTTAAAGAATTGTCTAATCCAATAAAAGTACAACTACTTTACATGATCATTCCATTTTATTCAACTTATTTTCTTTAGTTTTAAGAGTAAATAGGATTTATATCTACTTCCAATATTGTTATTTTCTTACTACAAATCAACATTCCCAAATAACTACATACTTAAAAAATTTTGTCTCTTTCATTTCACTACAATTTTATATATTCAAAATAACTACAACAAAGTTTTTATACATTGAAGTTTGCTATGCATACATCATTATAATTTTTACACTTCTTAGGTCGTTCCTTTTTCTCCTCACAATATATAAAACTTCAAACAAAGGTAATAAGTTTTCTTTCCTATTTCACAATACTAACTTTCCAACACAAATCTTTCTTTCTCTTTTTTTTTTTTTCAATATATAATACAAACTTCATAACTAGAAAATGAATGCAACTTTCCTCCACAATATTATTACAATGTCCTCCACTCAAAGTGGGAAATAATACAAGTATGTAAGCAAAAAGGAAATACAATATTAGAAGTTACTCCACCCGAAGTTGGAATATAATAAGGTCTTCTCATAAGGAAAGTTTATCAAGGTCTCCAATAAAACTCCAAGCTTCACAACACCAACAAGAGATCTCTTTCATGACTTTATAGAACCACAAAAAAAAAGGGGGAGAGGCAACACTCTCCACCCAACCAAGATATCCAATGAGGAGAATAAGCCATCCTCCTCATTGGCCCCCGAGCCCCAACCAAATTACAATAAGAGGTTATTACAACACATGGAAACAAAAAGCTTCCACAAAACAAAACAAATATTTCACAACCATTCCAAGTACATTCAAATAAACTACAAACATAAGAATGAATAACAACAAAACAACAAAATAAACAAGGCTTAAAATGAAAGCCAAAGGAGAAAGAACCTATAGGGAGTCCAGTTAAGCCTCCCAATTGGAAATCGGTGCTCACCTTAAAAACCTCCAATGCATATCTCAAATCCCCTACACACTATTATGCATCCCTCAAGTACCCCTTATGCTTCCCACATACTTTTATGCCTCCCTAATAAAAGAAACAACTAATAAATGCAATCATTCCCTGTCCAAGGTGGGGCACCAAACCCAAACTCCCTCCAAACATGAAATAACTCTTATGCCTCCCTACATGAATTCTCCCTATACTCCCATCCTTCTCCACACTTAGGAAATATACCCACACCCAACAAGAATTTTAAAGAAAACAAACACTCAAAACAATATCATAAACACAAAATAAAAGCATAACATAAGCAAAGGTAAAGCTCCTACCTTTCCATGGTAGAGCTTGTCCCAAGATTCAATCTCCAAGGTTCTTCAAAACTAAGAAATTACCAACAATCCACAAGAACTCCCAAAAATCCTCTTACTCCCTAAATGTAAGAGCACAAGATAATGAAGTAACCCCCAAAAAATCAAAAGAACTTCAATAAATAGAAAAGGGAGAGAGGAGAGTGAGGTGGCTCCATGTAGGATGCCACATCACTCATCCTCAACTATACCTCAAAAGTCAAACTTCAACCCCAATGCACCATAGATTGGTGGGTGAGACGAACAACAAGTTACTTATACACAAAAATTAAGCCCACACCCCACAAGGATAAAATTAATAACATGTGAAAGAAAGTGCAATAAACGTTTCAGCTTTTTATCTTCCCAAAACACCTAATGCGGTCTATTTTAGATCCCACAACCCATAGGTAGGGTTGTTATTCAATTTAAGAGGTGTGGGACAAGTTTTACTTGTCCCACAAGCCTCTAAAATTATCCCTTAAGGAAAAATTCGAATTTACATGAAAGGGTAGAGTGTATAACACTCAAGATCCCAAGCACTCAACACACAACACAAAATCCAAGAGCAATCTAGTCTAATAAATGATCTTCTTTTGGTCACATATATAATTAGCTTAGGACTTAATTAGTTAACTTTAAAAGGACACTTAAATCCACTAAGACAAAGGGGAAAGAGTACACCTTTTACCAAAAATTAAAAGAATACTTTACATCACTAATATCACATACTAACATAAAATAAAGTAAACTAAATAAAAGACAACACATGACCCCTTGGTTACAAATTTCCCCTAACAATAATTCAAACACAAAAATAATTACACGTTTTCATGGTGACCCTTGTTGAATTCACTTAACATTCTAATGGGGTTGGTCTCTGAGTCCCCCGATGTTTGTTGTGAATATATTTACCTGCAAAACACAAAATACCTCAGTCAGCCTCGTAGCCGTATCAAAATGTCTAAAATAAAATATGAAATTTAAATCAACAATCATCTACATATGAAACAATTCATCATCTAGAAAAATATGATATCATTTACAATTTCTAATAATCATTTCTATTCTAAATTTCATCCATTGCAAAAAAGATCACAAAATTAGTTCAATTATCAAGGCCTACGCAGTGTGGCGAAAGATATCGCATGTCACTAATATATATATATATATATCCATTTCAAAAACATATCAACATCAATATAAAATGTCTCTAATGATCCAAATTCTTTATATATTAATTGAAATCAACAACCCTTAAGTATTTCTAACATCTAATACCATGTTAAATCAAAAAGCTACAATAATGTCCATAAGTAGAGTCAATAGTATAGAGAATACACAGAAACAAAATGTCGAAGGGAAGTGGGAACTATATATATATATACATATACATACACACACGCACACACACACACACACACACACACACACATATAAGATCTACATAAGGCTTGATCCCTCTAGAGGGTATTTAGTGCAACACTTGGTTTTGCTAGGGATAGTCCAGTCAATATGATACAATTATAAAAATTAATGAATTATAAAATCATAAAATTCATTTCAAGGGATGCAAGTTATTTTTTCCATATATGGTGTTCATAATTCAACTAGTATCGAGGTCGAAGATGTGACAGTGGATTAGGATTGGAAACATTCAGAGCCCTTGGATATAAAGAAACTGAATGAAATAAGAGTGGTCATCCTTAAAAATTATTTAAAATGATTGAGATTAGTGCATTTTAGGGAGCACATGATCGAGCGATGCAACTCATATACATCCCCTGTATGCATATTTGGGAGCTCATGAACAGTTATCAAGTATTTTTTGAAATTTAATATTCTTTTTTACTTGTTAATATTATTTTGAATCAATTTGATAAATATATATTAATTTTATTTTTTATGTGAAGATATAGCTGGAGAATATCCAAAAAATATATGTACAGAAATACGTAAAAATATTAAACAATTTCATTTGTCAATATTAGTTGGAATCAATTTGATAAATATATCCTACTGTCAATTTTTATGTGGAGATGTAGCTGGAGAAAAACTAGAAAGTCTATAACTAACAAATATGTGTAAAGAAATAGGTAAAATTATTTTTGTGAAATAGAATTATAGTATTTGAAATACATAGAAGTTAATAATGAAGTTTAATAATGAACATTTATTTCCCAATTTCTAATTTCTATATCTAAAGAATTTTATCGAATTAGATTCTCATGGTCTACGTTGGATGCAGATGCCAATGGAGAAGAACTCAAATCAAAATCCATCCTTTGTTTCATTGTGATACGGAGAATTGTGAAAAATATGGAGACAAATTTACTAAATAATTGGAAACCATTTGGAAAACAAAAAAATTTCCATACAAATATTAAACTATGGTTGTAGTTAAATTAATCAACAAAAGAGTTCATGAAGTAATTTTTTTGTGTCTCTAAGGTTTATGACAAAGACTTTTAAAATAATAAGTATCTTATGTCATCATTTTTTATAGAAATATTCTTGTTAAAAGTAGCGGATGATGTAAGAGACATCTTAATGGGATGTTCTTTATTTCAAACAACAATAAAAAAAATCAATATATAAAATTGTGTTTATTACATTTTTCTAGTTCATTTTCATAGCTTCTATTTGAAGTGATCTTATTGATGGTTATTAGTATGTAGTGCTCAAAATGTGTTTATTGCAAGTTTTTTAGTTATTATTCACATTTCATCCCAATGATGTGATCAGTATATAATGCTCAAATGTAGCTTTTACAGGTTCATAGAAAGATCATATTTTCCATGAAAAGAAGTTATTGGTTTTAGGGGTAGAAATTTGAATGCATTATAGAAAAAAATTCACACTTAATATGTACATGGGATATTGAATTTATTACCATAATTTTAAGAAAAAAAAAAGATAAATAAATTGCACACTACCCCATAGTTAAGATAAATCACTTCTAAATATTTCTTTCTTTCTGTATTGAGTTTGTTTTTCTTTTATGATTCTTAGTTCAGAATGGGCGTATGCCCAATCAATACAAGATATAAATTTTTTTTTGGATGAGAATGGACATATGCCCATTCAATACAAGATAAAAAAATTTTTAATGAGAATAGACAATATAAGTATTTGTTATGAATTACAATGTTATAAATGTATAAATTATTTCAATAAGTATTTCTTAATCTTACTATAAAATTGTAAACTCCTAAAATGGAAATACCTCATACATGATATATAATTCAAAAAAAATCCTTTTTAGACTCAAATAATAGCCAAAATAAATTCCAAAAAAAACCTTTTTGGATTCCAATAATAGCCCAATCATATTCTAATATTTGGTATTTAATCCAAACTTTAACATATCTAAATTTAACGAAATTATGGTCACTTGATTAAAATACAATTAGTTATAAAGTTAGTTACATCCTCGCCTCATTTTATATAAGATTTCTTTTCATTTGTAAAGGGGTTGGATATTGGTGCTCTTGATTGTAAATGTAGAATTTGCGTCAATACAAAAGAAGCCTTCTTTTCCTCTCATATTTGTTCTTCCTAATTTCTTTTCTTGTAATTTCCAAATGTGATTTTTAAATATATTTGAATTCTTAAACTTTTTGTTCAATCTATAGGATATGGTGTGAAGAAATTTGTGTATTTTTCATTTGTATTATATTTTTTTTCATATATGTTGCCTCATGTGTTCTTAAGCTTATACATGAATTAGTAAGGTATTGATCTATATTCTTTGTATCAGAAAGTGCTTCCTTCTTCCCTTATTTCCATTCAGTAGTGGGTAATATTGAACAACCAAGGGGGATACTTGTATCCTTGATAAATGAGTTAAGATAAACCTTTTTCCCTAATTCATAATTTTTGCCTATAGAAGTTGATGTATTTCTTCGAAATCATATTCCTTTAATTGTCTTCTATATTGAGAATATGAAATCATTCACTTTACCAATATCCCTATTCAGGTTTGATTAGATAATACATTTCTAAATACTTAGAGTTATAAGTTTTTTTGGTGAAATAGGGGAACCTCCCCATTAATTGGAGGGGTTGTTGTCCCTTCAATTTTATATTGTCTCAAACGACCAAAGTTATAACAAAACATGTTAAATATGACTACACTAGATGTTGCAAGATGTCGTGTAAAAATATTTTCTAAATAAATAATTGTGATAATCACATTGGATCCTTTAGAACCCACAATATATCGAATAGAGTTGGTCTATTATTTGGTTTCTATGCCAAGTTAAGGTCTATTAAATTTCTTAGAAGCTACATATGGCATGGGAGGGTAACATCAAATTGGATACAACAATAATTGAATGACAATATTTAATTTTTGATTTTAATTGATGATTGTAGGATGGTTGGAATGCCTATAAGTTTATTAGTGGAATTTCTTTCAGTGGAATTCTCATCTTATATGGGTGTAATGGCCATTTAGATCAATAAAATATGATTTTTCCACTGCTTTGAAAGATAGATATGATCTCATTAATTATTTTGTTTTACTTTTCTTTTGAAGTGATGAAAATGCAATATTCTTCATGCTATTTCAAAAAAAAAAATTACATGTAGATTTTCAAAAAGAGTGATGTAGACACATTATGAATTTCAATATGATGTGGTATTTATGTAATAATCTATACATATATTCAAATTAATTTGAATACATTTTTTTGTATCATTATATATATATATATACACACATAAATACTATATCTCATTTCAATATAACAATGATTGTGTAAATGGTCTTTCCATGTCTTAGTTATATTTTAAAAAATTGTATATTTATAATATAATATTATAAATACCATTTTAATATTTGGTTAAATGAATAAATTTGTACATACTATATTAACAAATAAAATGATACAAGATATTTCACAAAATATTGGAATCATGGAAGAATGCCACAAAACAATTAACCAAACTAGGAAAAAAAAAAAGCTTAGGAACAAGGATGGTTACAAAGAACTATAAAGAAAAAAGCATATTGATTAATTCAGTGCTACATATTGTTTTCCTCTAGGGGAGGGTTCTTATCATGTCAATGATAACAAAGAATATCATTTCCACTATTTGGAATGTCCTAACAATAATATGGCTTGCTTGCTTATTTTGTATCTTCACATGGGGTGCAAGAAGGCAAGATGATGAGAGACAACCTAAATTTGTATGGAAGAGGTGGGAGGATCCATCTATCATAAGTACATGGCTCAGGGGATTCCATTGAGCCCCAACTGAGCTATCTATGTAGCTAGGAATGTCCCATAATTAGTTGCAACCTAAATGTTGATGAGAGAATTTTTTCTTAGGAGGCTAGCTATAGGGGGACCGGAAAGCATGGATGAAGGATTGATACTTATAGTAGCTTCAGTTGCGTACACCTATTGGGCTCCCAACAACGCCACAATTCCATGCAGAGTGACTAGAGCGTGATGACATTTATTTAGAAACATTACAATGGGCATCTCCATAATGATGTAGGATATTTTGAAAGTTCTCTACCTCCATTTCATTTTTTATTTTCTTGATATTGAATTTACAATAAGAAAATCATGATAACCATTGCTTTGTTATAAATAGATAAATTTATATTAACTTCAACATTAAAAAATAAACAAGAATTTATTTATTTCTGTATCTAGAATAAGATTTCCCCTCTAGATGCATGCCAAATATGGGAAATTTTGTTCGGTGTTCAAGGATTTTCTCCTAAGAGAATACGTCACCAAGTGAAGTACTTCGGGTGGCAGGGGACGAAAAAAATAAGCAATCCAAGTTTAAGTCCTTTGGGTTTTGTGGTAATACTTGAACAAATGAGAAATTTTTTGTAGATGTCCATAAAAGTAGAATTCGGGGGTAGAAACTCCTATATGCCCCAGACAGGAACTAAGAGGAAGGCCTTGGTGAACAACGCACCACAAAAAGTGTGTAATTTTTTGTTCCACATATGAGAACCAAATAGTAGAAAATATCCTTTTCTAGATTGATGGTGACGATTGAATTCCCCACTGAGTATTGTGATTTTACACCATGGGAAAATATGGAAAAATCTAGGTGTAGCCTCGTCCAGTTAAGTAATTTAGGAACGCACTGTCCACATACTATTTCCAGTTTGTCCACTAAAGACAAGACAAAAGAATAGTACTATTTTGAATCATGTGATCGTGCACAAAGGAAATGTTATCGTTGATGATATTTATATTTGGTGGAGCCAATTTGAGCTACAATTTGATCTCTTTCTAGGATATCCTAGTTTTAGTAATCTTACAAAATAGGTCTTGGCTATTGTGAATACTGCCCTTAAATAGGTAGAGAGAAGGAAACCAAGAAACCTCGGCTAGTCAGCTATCATGGAATTAAATGAATGGATACAACCACATAGAGTGGATATTAAATGAAATTCCATTGCATAATCCATTTCCATTTCAGTGAATCCATGGCTTCATTCACTCCTAATCTTTCCAAATTATTTTGAGCATGAAGATACCAACTGATTTTAATGAAATAAGGGCAATTAGAAGATTAGAAAATCTAATTCCTTTCTAGGAAGCTCAACCACATGGGGTGTATCCTATCATATCATTTCACATGAGCACCTTCCATGGTTCCTTTCCTTCTGTGCTTCGGAATATCCATTTGGAAATTAGAAATTTCCCATGATGTGTGATTTCAATGATGCCTAAGCCATACGAAACTCTAGAAAGACAATAAGTATCCTAAGAAACTCTCTGAAATCCTTTACCAGTGGAATAATTGTTCAAAAGGATGTCTTTGGGTATTTTTCAAGATTTTGAATAAACATCTTAGACAAAATACAACAAAAGGAATAGTAAACATGCATGCCGTCAATAAATTGGGAGAAAATATAATATTTTCCTTCTAGGGACAACAAATCTATGATCCAGTATACTAGGATCTGAGGTACCTATTGCATAAAATATTTCCAAATCTCTGTAGTAGAATATTTAATAGAAAAGGAATAGATCAAGAAAATTAAACATTTGTCCATGGATGAGAAGCCTCCAATCATAGGAAGCCAGCTAGTGGGTAGCAAGAAGGATTTTCTGTAACATTATGTTTTGCGTCATTGGATAGAAGAGTCAAATGTTAAATCAGGGTTCATTTTAAGACCCCCCTCTAAAAAATTAGTTTAGAATGGGTTATAAATCTCCAAAATTGACTTTTGAATCGATGGAAATTTTTTGAAAAGCATTTCATGGTAAAGGCGATTTGGTAGGGAACAATTTTCTTGGATGAAGTACAATGATAAGAAACGTTGGGGAAATACATGCATAAGTTAATTTAACATATTAGTAGGTGAATTCACCCATATTAATGACTTATGGGTGGAAATTTTAGGTGAATTAGGCAGGAGCCGACTACTAAAAATTACCCATTTCCAATTTCCAAAATCCCTAATATTCACGAGTTTATGAAAATTCTCCACTAAATTTTTCCCTATGTTAAAGAGAAGGTTTCAAGAAACTGCATCACATTAATAATGATATATTCCTCTTTGATGAGTATAAGGGATGAGTCGTATGATAAATTCCCATTAAGAAACTTTGAGTCATTAACAGAGGTATTATCAATGCCCCTAACAAGCCCCTATGATTGAGATTTCGAAAACAAGCAACTAAGTCCTTAATCTATTATAACATAATTTTAAAATACCAAATGAATTTTAAATTTTCATTTTAATGGTGATATGGACAAAGGAATGCGTAAAGTACACTTGATAAAGTTTCAAATCAACCATGTCCCAAAGATCTTTGTAAAACTTAAAGTGAAATCCATTATAGTCAAGTACCTTGTCATTGGCCATCTACATCACTAGTTCCTAAAAATCATCCAAATATAGCAAGATATCATAGGCAATTATCTTTGCTAGATTAAATTTACATGACACAACATCCAAGATTTATTTTAAGGTGGCATTCCATTTCTTCAAAGAGGTTTGGGCTTGAAAACATCTCATGTAGAGATTGATAAATTCCTACAACATGAGTTCAGGATATATGATTTAGGTTCTACCATCATATATGACATGAATTTTCTTAAAATAATGAATGGATTTGAGGGATCGAAGAATTTTTTTTCAATCCTCAGTCCCTAAATTTAAGGAAACAAAGGAGAACATGGATTTGCATCCACCGAGATTATAATTATCAACAATTTTTATTTTCTTTGTAAGTTGAGCCACCTGGAGTTATAAGATTTTCAAGAAAGGATCTCCCTCAAGCTCCACAACCTCTCAGATAAGCCTAAAGGAGGCGGTGGTATAAGACTTATGATTGATATTGGCCAGATGTCGTACAAACATTCTATTGAACCTAGTAGTCTAGTCATCATGTCTACCCAAAAATTAGTCCAGCTGGACACGAGAGGTGGATGATAATTATGCAGGTGACATGGCTAAGGAACTACGCTCCACACCCACTTCATATGATTGAGTTGGGAATGTGTTCCATCAAGGTTGTATGAGAAATAATTTTCCCTTATGACAAAAGCACTTCTAGGCTTGCCAAGAGACGCAAAATATGATGGAAAAGTTGTTAGAAGGGATAAATTACGACATCACTTCCACCAGAAAATAGTAGATGCTTTAAATTTTTTTACAAAAATTGTGTACACAACGTAGCCTCAACTAGTTATTTCCTGGATGTTATGGCTACTAAATGAGCTCCCTCTTTGCTTCCCCCTCCACCTTAGTAGCTAAAAATTAGGTCCAATAACCTCAATATTCATGAGCCCCTTTTTTACCCACCCCCATCTTATAAGCGTGTCCTTCGCAGTAGCACCAAGGGCAAAGGAAACATATGAATGAAGAGTCTACTCGAAATTATCCAAGATCCTGATCATCCCCCTTCTTCTAACATTAGTCTTTCTACTCAAGTTAAACATCATTCTGAGACACTCAAGGAGATTGGAGAAAATATTGACCTTGTTATTAAGGACGGTCTCAAAACCAATGTGAACCCTTCTATTCTCACGAACTTGGAGAAGAACAGTAAGTATCTTTCCGTCCACTCTATGGAACTGGAGGATCGCATGGCTTAATTGGAAGAGATGTAGTCCAATAAGCTTGTCAGCCATAGAGTTGTGTTGGATTTTTTGCATGTCAATTTCAACAAGTTTTTGATGTGAGTGGGATCCCATGACCTCAATGGAAGAATGGAAAAATTAAAAAGAAATCACTCAATGATAGTAGCCAAGCCTGGTCATGCATCTTGCTACTAATATTTACAGAAGTATTAAGGTCACCGTTAAAGTCTATGATAAATCCTCGGTTTATCCTATTTAGATGTTTTGGTGTTTCTATTTTGTTGTCTTTATGCTTCTGTTTTGTTCTTTTGTGGTAGTACTGGGATTATTGTACACAATTAGCCCCTGCTTTTGATTATACATGTTTATCTTATTTTTTGTCTTTCTGTTGGGGTGTGGTCCCCACTTATTAAAAAAATACTATGTAAACATAAAAAAATATCACTATTGAGACCTTTTGTATTAGGGTATGGTCCCTCCGAAACCATTTACCAATAGTAAAAAAAACATACCCTCAACAAGCCATTTGAGAACCCGATCCGATCCACCTTGAATATTGGTCCATGTGAACCAAATTTTAGAGTTTCCCCAGCTGAGATGTTTTACTCATAAAACCACAATTTATCATGTATGTAATATCAGGCATCTCTTTCACCAAAGTTTTATCACATAAGAAGGTGCCCACATTTGACCATGGGTAACTGAACTATATTAAAGTCACCGCAGAAGACCCAATATTCATCAATGATTTCATTTGCTATCCATAGCAAAAGATCTTTCCTTTTCGTTTCATCATTTGAATCATAAATGTTTTTGATACCAAAAGGTCAGATTTCAATATTAAAGAGAGCCCATATGGCTCTAATGGTGAGGTTGGTACCATGATCCCTAAAGAAAGGCCACAATTTAGGGTTGTAAAGTTAAACTAAACCCCCACATTCCCATCATGGTAAATGGTAAAAGCCAATTTTTCATGCCAGATGGTTTTGTAAACCATTAACAACTGAAATACCTATGACTTTAAATTCCTGCAAACACAAAACATTCAGGTTCACAATTCTTTGACCAACATCTCTAACAATATATTTGCAATTAGAGTCAGTAAATCCTATCATAGTCCATGATATGTAATTCATTTTAAACATGGGTCAAGTGCCATACAATTTTCATCTAAGACATCTAAAGCATCAAATTTATTTTGTATAAATTGAGGTTTATTGTGATTCACAAAATCTTGTAATTATATATTCACTATTTTGACATATTCAATATTATACTCCTACTCTGTTGACTCTAAACTACAAATGATACTATGCTTGTGACATGTTATGCGATGTCGAGAGGTGATTCGGGCCCTTTTGGATGGGCCATATGACTAGGAAGTGTCAAGGAGGTCCAAATGGAGTTTGACATGTCCATGAGGACCGCAATTGCTTTTGGTGTGCTAGAGAACTAAGGCAATAAAACTGGATAGTCTTCAGAAACTAGCTACCAGATGCGATGCAAACCTTGAGTATGTTCCTTAGAAACTAGTTTTTTAGAACCATTGTTAACCGTCTCCTTGGCCTTAGATGCCTTGTTTTTATTTTTATGCCCACCTATAGTTTTCCACCCTTCCTCTTGCAAGGGTTTTGTAGACTCGGCAACCAGCTTAGGAGTTGGACGATTGTACGACACATAAAGAAGGAATTGATTAGAATCTTTGTAGCGATACCATGTATCAAGCTTATTGATGTAAAGAACCCAATGAGAGTAGCAAGTGTCGACCATTTGAATTTCCATAAAATATTTTAGTTTTTGTGAGATATCAAGCTCAATAAAAACCTGTTTCTACGGAAAATTGATGTAGAAGCATTGTGGCTCAATGAGAATAACTGACCCAATCGAGGAGGCAATTTGGTGAAGAAAATACATGCAAGGAAGTAGCAGGCTAGGGAATTCGACCCAAATGGGGATGTTAAAGGCCATAAATTCAAAAACAACAAAGTCCTTTAATAGGGGGAAAGAACCAACATGGAGTATCAGAACTACCAATTCACAGAATGGTTCAGTATAGTTGGGGTATGCGAGGGGGTAGAAAACTGGAAATTAAAGAACTATTTAGTCTTGTTTTATACACTCTCAATCTTGATGCCATGGGCAGCCTAGGTTGAGTTAACCTAGGACTTTTGCATGCTTTAAGAGGTGATTCGACCAACAGAATAGTCGATGATTCAAACATGTTCAACGCATTGGTAAGCAACATTGAATTAAGAAACATATAATACAACATCGTGAGGAGAAACATTACCTAGTTGAGGACCTTCAAAACAAACATTTGGGGATGTTTTTGTGGCGGCGCCATTGTTCGTAGCTCTAGCTCTAGCCTCAGCATCAATAGTCATGCTCACAACTTGGATGGGGCATTATATAGACAATCCCAAAGAATGAAAAACCTAGAACTTAACAAAGAATGTATCATCCCACAGAGTGGAAAGTGGCCACCACATGACATGTAGCAATAAACACTACCAGAGAAATTTTATCATCTCACATTTACAATCCATGAATGTTAATCTTTCATTATAATTATATATATTTTATATATTAAAAACAATTATATTTTTTCATATAATATTTTGAAAAAATAAAAAATATGGTTTTTTTTATTAATTCTAAGAAACCGAAAAAAAACATGAGAGAATAAGAGGTGGGTAATGCTAAACATGCAAAAATCTTGCTAACCACAAGAAGCGGGTCATGGGTAAGGCATGTTTAAGATGAGACAATACGATAAAGGAGGAGTAAAATGTACATTTCACTCCAAAATTTTCTAGAGATTGAGGTAAACAAGCTGGCAAATACTTTTTATTTTACCATCAACATGATGCTAGAAAAGACGAGAGCAGTTTTCATTTAAATGGGTGGTATATCAGAGAATAATATTTATATCTTGTTTGATGGGGTAGAAATTTGCATTAAAACGAAAATTCAAACTTATTATATACTATATTTTATTCTATGGTTAAAATTCGCACATAGTGTAGTGTATTATAAGGTCTACTGATCAATCAGATATAGTTGGTAGTGGAAAAAGTGGAGAAGGTTAACTAAATTTTATTTTTTTCCTCTTGTGAATAAGTACCCTGTCCCATACAAATTGTCTCTCACACCTTGATAATTTGTTCCGCATAGGATAACCATGAGGTAAATAGGATAAGATATGATATATAGAATCATTTATCCATTCTTTATGGTTAAACCTCACTACGCTCGGGTAAGAAGGGGAGAGAAGGGAAGTTCTAATTTTAAGTTTTATTAACATTCCATTTGAACAATTAAAAAAGATTACGAAATTTATAAACTTTAATTTTAATGTTCTTCTTATTAGTATTTTATAAATGAAAATAACAAGCAAATATCTATTTCAACATAATATAGTTGTAAATATTTCAACTTTATATTTGTTCATTAGATTGTTTAGAAAAATACAATTTATATTCCGTAGTCTTTTTCATTGTTTATTTGTAAAATAATACTTTATATAATATGAATATTTCTGGTTATAAATAATTTCTGTGAGCATAAATATATATTTGAAATAGTGTAAAATATTTATAAGACATATTTTACTATATTGAGTATTGGAACAATAATATAAATAGGCGTAGTTTGAAAAAATCATGTAAAAGTTTCCGCCATGAAAGATTTGTTAATTGGAAAGTAAAATTTAAACATTTAATGAGATTGTCATTTGAAGGCCACAATGTGCATGAATAATTTTATTTTTTCTGGTTATAATTTTAAAAAAGAAGTGTTGCTGTAAAACTCAATATTTTCATCAAATTAATATTAAGTGCTCTTTAAATACACCCTTTACAATATCAAAACATTAAATATTCTTCTCATGTGAAATTTAAGAAACTAAAACAAAAACACTTATTTATTATTGTAAAATTGTTTCATATTTATAAAGTGCATTGCGCCTCAATTGAATATGTGTGTGTGTACACATGGATAATGAGAAGATTTCCTTATAAAATTATCCTAGGAATATAGTTTAGCTCTAGAATTGTAAAAGGATAATAGAACATAATAATGATTAGATATAAATTTTTGTTATGTATATGAAAGATGTTTAACAAACATTGTATAAAGATGAGTACATAGAAAAGGGTTTAAAATAGAGATTTACTAAAGAAAAAGAATAAAATTATGAAGAAAATTTGAAATGTGTGAAAAATAATGTAAATGAAACATAGTATTATTCTTCTAATAGTTTATTTTTTCACTTTAAAGGAATAGAAAAGATAAAAATTCCTAAAACTGTGAGAAAAGTGGGTGAAGGAAAAAAGGGGAGGGCTACAAGGAGGGGTGTTTTGACACAATAATAGAGACAATAATTGACCAAATTGTCTCAAATAGAGACAATAAAAAAGTTATGTATTGTCTTTATTATTGTCTCAAAGCGGGTGTCTCTAATATTGTCTCTAATTATTGTCTCTTTAGAGACAATATACATTGATACATATTTTGTCTCTCTAGAGACAATAATGAATACTAACTTTGTGTCTCTCTAGAGACAATATTAATTTCAATTTATATTGTCTCTCTAGAGACGATACGAATTTAAAGAATGAAAAATATGAATTTCAAGAATAAATAATAGCCATATTATATAGTGCAATCAATGTGTACATATCGTCTATGATGTTAGAGTGGACTAGTAATTAATATTATAAATTAAGAACAATTTGATTTGAATCTTGTGCCCAACAAATGGGTCAAACATTTTATTAATATCAAATAAAATAAAATACAAAAGGGTGTCTAAATGTTGTTAACCCTTGAAATACAATGATAAAACACAATAAGGTGCCTATATGCTGTTAACCCTTGACATACAATATTCACACCACCTCTCCACTACCAGCTTCAAGCAATCCGTTTGCTTCCCTAGTGTTACTTCAATGTTCTTTTTCTTAACTTTTATTTTGAGGAACCGCCTCTCCAGCGACAGTTGTCATCTTCATGTTCTTTCCATATTCTTCAAAATACCTACAGGGACATTATACAAATTTAAATAAAACACATTTTTTAGATAATTATAAGAAGCAAGTGAATTCATAAATGTTGCAACACCGCAAAATAATTTGAAAAAATTAGTTCATAGTTAAGGAACAAAATTGAGTTTTGAAACATCTCTTCAGTAACAAAGGGTGGAATTCTTGCAACAAATATTCGTGTAATCTTCTTGGAAAAAGGTTTCCTTTCCCCCTACAAAAATCATGTTTAATATAAAAGAGCATATCGTATTCTGATATAAATTAAAGATAACAGCTGTACAAATTGTAAAAAGGGTGATGCATTTTTTGGCACACTAAGTTCCTCCCATGGGCATTAAAACAAATGCTCATACAATTCAAGTCATACAGGAGTGACCAATTTCAAGAGTACTACCATCAACTTGCATATACTCTAGCATAAAATGCCAGAGCAGTTAAACTTACATCAAAAGTTCTTCCAAAGGCAACATCAGTATCTATTCTTAGCAAATGAAAGTACAAATTTACATAAAATTAAAGGCCACAAGACAACATTAATGCCTCAAAAAGAATAATAACATCTAGTTTGTTTTTGACACACCAAATTTGAAATCAACTACTTGTGATTGACATAGATAAATAACAAATGGTGAAATAAACAAATTTAGAATTGGGAATTCAAAGAGTAGTGAATACCATAAAATTTTGTCAGCAGATGAGCATGACATTTCTTTCAACATTAAGTCAACAGGTAGCTTGAAGCATAACACCATAATACCAATTATCAATCCTTTGAATACACTGAACTAGTTATTTGCATAGCACCGTGATAGTTGACCACAGAATCTGGCTTATAAAGTCAATGAAACCTTGTTCTAAAGCCCACAAAGATGATTTCGTCAACATTTACTTGCTTAATGATAGTACTTGTTCCTCCAAGACAATTCTGGTGTAATCACAGTTGCTGTCATAACATGATCTGGTATGATAGATCTTTTTATTTGAAACAACAAACAATTTCTGATTTCAGCTTTCACCCCTTGTGCATTGCAAGTTGGCTCTCAGCCTTGGGGAAACATATCCAACCACTAGTCATGACCTCTAAAAATTATGCACTAATTTGTGCTAATGCAACCCAGAATAGACTTTTGCTTAATTACGAAATCATCAGTTACATCTTACAAGCGATGAGAAACAATCTCAAGCCAAAAATCCAAGAGGGCATTCAACCGACAATCTCAAGTATAAGAGTGTTAGCCATCAAAACTCAAGGCTAGTAAAAGTAAGGAAACACATTCTTGACTGTGAATGTTCAAATTTTTGCTTGGAACCATATGACAATGGACTATTTGAGTGATATCCCAATCTTGAAGGATAATTCCACGTGATAGGAGTGAATGAAGGATCATTGCATGAATTAGAAGTACCATCCTTTGTGATATTCTATTGCCAATGGATAAACTAGTTGAAATTTGTACTGTGACTGTGCCTTGGGTTGTGGGATCAAACTTTGATTTGCTTTTGTGATGAGTATAAGCACGAATGAAATATGTAGGAAGGATTAGATGAAGTGTATCTAAGCCATGGTTGAAACCTATACAATGAAAGAAGTCTCTGTTATTTGAATTGAGAGTAAGGGTTTGAATTACCCTATTTTTATGAGCATGTATAGACCCCTCCTTAACAGAAATCAAAATTATTTGTATTGCTAAACCTTACTGGTAGCTCAGGATCCTAGAGAAGGTTAAGACAACCCTGCATGTCAAGTAAGAAGCTTTGGAAACAAGGATCATGCATTTTATAAGCATTTTGAGGCTCACGGGCCAGGTAAGTGCACAGTTAGGGTTTGTAGAGTAGAGTGTGAAATCTCCTTATTTGGACATCTCCCTATTAATCCTTTTAGGGAAGATCAGTTCATGATGAAAGTCAAGATGGGGGCGTGGTTAGATAATTGATGTTTCCCAACTCCTCGAACATGTATGAAGGTATTTTACAATAATTGAATGCATATTCAAATGCAAATGTTCAATCTGTCATTATCCTTCTCCTAGTTGACTGTACTGTGCAGCATTTTCACTATGTATAAGAAATAGAAGAAGCTTTCCATGCATATATGATTGTTTTAAAATATATATATATATATATATATATATATATATATATATATATATATATATAATAACAAATACATAGTTATTGAGCTTATCTCGAGACATTAGACATCAAATTCAAGAAATTGGAATGAAATCATCCCTCTCGGGCTCCATGGAAACCCTTGGTCAAGGTTTGTAGAGAAATGTTTATATCTTATGAAATATGATGAACTTAATCACCAAATCTGGAACTAATCATATTTGTACTCCCCTCAAGCATTTAGAAAGGGAATCAGGTCCTTAGGGCTTCACACGAGTGAACTGGGCATGACAGTTCTAGGAGGAGTATGAAAAATACAGTATTTAGGCGTAAAAGGAGAAGAACTTAAGAGCGCTGGCAGTGATTGGTGAAGAGGCATTGCATGAAACTTCCTAGGAATTTAAATATCAATAATGGGTATCTAAAAATGTTTTGAAGTAACTAAGAAATTTCAAATTTTGCATTTTATAAGCAAAACTAGGTCTGAACTGTGGAAATTGTGCAAACCCAGTTTTAGGACAGCGTGCATAACTTTTTATGGAAGTATCATAAAGAGATAAAATTTGGACAGTAAGAGAACCTTGGAAATACAAATCCAACGAGTCTATTATGAGGTCGATTGGGTATGTATAGAGAAAGTTATGACCAAATTACCGACCTGCACTTCTGAGACAACTCAAAAGAAAAACGTATTTCAGTAAGTAAAATCATCATAAAGTGAAAAATAATTAGCCAAATCATCTTAAAATTTGAGATAATTTTTGTCTGATAGAAAAGAACAAGTTTGCAAAAACTTGGTTCTCAATTTCATGTGGGGAGAAAGATATCAGAGACAGAATTTACCCAGGTTGTGTAAAATGTGACAGAGTAAGAAATGGTGTTTTTATTTTCTATTTAAATTTGATCTAAACGAGCCAGCATTCAAATTGATATCTTTGCAATAAAGAATATGAATACAGTAAGCATGGAATTTAAAAGATATTTCTGCACTAGAGAAACAAACTGCAAGACATACCTCAAAGATTGGGTTTCAAATCCACTGTCAACTGCACTGCATCCAAAGAATTGTCTTGACCTCTAAGCGGACACAGCCCTTTAGATCTAGTTGTTTCCGACACAAATATAGAATTAGTGGCAAAGTTACTATCAATGTCAAAACAGTCGAAAGCTTATTTCGGTAAAGTCGATCCACAAGAGTTTCTATGTCAATCATTACTCCATAGTTGTGTAAATATTGTTTCAAAGGAGCTATGTTACTCAACGGAGATTGTATTGATGAGGTAAAAACAACATTGCATTTGGGTTCTATGTGTGAAGATGAAAGTAAAGTAGAGGAAATGGTCGATGTGATATTAGGAAAAATTAAAGAAAAGGGTAAGTTTGTGCCAGGGGCAAAAAAAGGGGAAGGACCGCTCTCCACGAGGCAGCTTTGAATGGACATTCAAACGTCTGCAAGAAACTTCTAGAAATAAATCCCAAAATAATAAATAGCAAAGACATAAATGGCCAAAACCCCATATATGATGCAGTTGAAGGAAAACAGAATGAGGAAGCTGTTCTTAGAATGTTTTTCGAAGAGAAGTAAAACTCCCAGAAATATGATTTTTTGGAAAAGTGAATTCATTATGCATTCAACCTAACCTTTAGTAAGCCAGGCATAGGTAATTTTGTATCCTATATTTATGATATTTAGGATACAATTTAGTTTCAGGTGTATTATGTTCAAGATACCTACATTGCAGCTAAGATGACCGCTATTGTGATTTCTCTGGAAAGACAAGGGGCATTCCCCTTCTAGATGTGTCCCCCCCTCCCATTTAGAAATTCAACGGCAACGACACAGTAAAGGATTAAGACGTTCTCCCTAAGTTTCACCCTTCAATACCACTGGTGACTCTTCAGAGAACTCTCATCACAAAGAAACTGCCAAATACTTGTGAATTGTCATCCTTTGTTATAAGTGTAAACATGGAAATCATTTCATGGCTATTTGGCACTTTCAGGAAATCAATAATTCCTTAATCCAGCAAGATGGAAACTTTAATCAATTCCTTTTCCCATGCAATTGTATTTTATTTCCAATATGTTGAATCTGCTATATATTTCATTCAATGAGTGTTGTATAAATTCTTTCATTACTGAATAGCTTATTTACATTCTGGCATAGCTTTATGACCGTCCATGCAATATAGTGGCTTCCTTAAGTCATAAACACGTGTTATATATGAGTCTGAGTAATCTCCCACAGAGACCAGAGTGAATGACAATCCAACTCTCCAATTTTCAACCAGATAAGTTTGACCTTATTACTATGACCTAGCATATAAAGCTAACAAACCCATATATTTCATTAAGGAATTTAAGATCTATATGTTTAAAAACATCTATTTTTTGGTCTATGAAACTTAAAGGCAAAATTATTATGCTATCAGTGTGGATTCTTAACAAACATTTGGATTGTAGTAATACTTGTTAGTGCACTCTGTTAGTGGTATTCAAACAGTCAAAGGGCACGTTGTTCTATTGATAAAAATCTTTAAACAAGAAAACTAAGAGGAAACAAAAGCTGATTTTCAATCAACTTTCAGAGGATGAAAATTGAGCTTGGGGTACTTCTTGAGCGATCCGTAGAAAATGAGGGACCAGATCTACATGAAATGAATCTTGGCACTTGAGAACTATCATGATATTGTTGTTACAGCAACAAGCCAAAAGCACGAAGCTTAGCTCAGAACGACCGTGAACTAGATTTGATAATGAGTTGTTGTCAGGCTGTGTATGGTAGAACAGCAAGCAACAAACTTGAAATACAAAATGGAATTAGAAGTTCACAACAGAAATGTTCCTACAGAACATTTTAAACTGAATATTTGACAGCAACAAAAATTTCAGTAAAAACTGAATCAGCAAATTGACAGCAGAAATCGGCAATCAGAGATTTGACAACAAGAAACATGGGGTGCTAAATACATAATATGTGTATTAAATACTGGAGGTCAGAGCCGATATACAGGATGAGGAAAGACAGTCAAAACCCCAATTTGTACCAGATAAATGCTGAATTAGAAATCATAAACTTGAAATCGGGAATTCGGAAGCAGAAATCTAAAATCAGAGATTTGACAGCAAGAAAATTGGGATGCCCAATACACAATAAGTGCATTAAACGTTAACGAGAACAGTCGATAACCAGAATAAAATCAGTATACAGGATTCCGTAATTTGAAAACAAACAGAAAATTTCAGAAATGGCAACGTTCATATGATTAGGCTATGATACTAACTGATATGATTCTATTTCTGAGATGGTCTTTATGTTAGAAAAGTATATTTATATAGGCTAAATATCTTACAGTGACATATAATGCTTCCAGGTGTCCACCTGCTTCAAGATATTTCCATATACCCTTTTCAATTGTTTCGACTGATTTTGTTTATTTATATATATAATTATAAAAAAGAAGGGCTTCAAGAAACTCAAGGCGTTGAAGACACACAAAATATAGCTCTAGTACCACTTGGACTCAAAACATGTAGGCTGATGTACATAATGATATGAATTGAGAGGCACTTAAATGACTAATTCTACCTCTTTCAGTAGTAGTGTCTTCATAATACTATTATTTAATTATTATATCACAAATGGATAATAAAATGTTGTTTGTGCTAGGATCTAGTTCATTAGGATCACAAAACAATTGATGTCCAGAATTTTTACAAATGTTTCTCTAATCTTGCATAACATCTCGACAAGGGAACCCTCGAGTACTTGTGCGAATGCTTCAGTTGGAGAAATGTTTTTTTATCTTTTTTTTTATTTCATCTATGGCAACCTTCCCTTGCAGGATGAATTTGTATTAACTTTTCCGGAAATAACACCAAATTATTCATAACACCCCAAATCAAGATATTGAAATCTCATTGTCTACATTAAACAAAATGCTTATCAGTGCTACAAGAAGCAGACAGTCAATTAAATTTTAATTAATGAGACAAATCAAAATGCCTATGACTATGAAACTAGCATAATAGTTAGCTTAAAGGAAACTACAGTGCATGCAACTACAAACCTTCAAAGTGAACATTTTGTATCTGGGATGGTATTTTATGCAAAATCAGAATATTCTTCCAATGCAATCTTGACAACCGAGGGATCCTCCGTAACCAAAGATCCTAGCCACTCTTCAATCCAACTAATCCTCTTTCAATTGACTTCAAATGAGTTAGGATTTCTATGTTCAAAGATTTGAATCTACTATGAAATGACAACAATTGAAACAAGGAAAAATTAATGACCCATAATCGCAGTTAACATTATAATTTATCATAAGATATTGACAAATACGAAACTACCAGAAATATAAAAGAGCATATCGTATTCTGATAAAAATTAAAGATAACAGCTGTACAAAACATATATATTATATTAGAAATATTCAAAAAAAGTAGCCAAATAAATAAAATTCACCATACGGTATGTATAGAGCAAACAAAATAAGCTAAATAACTACAAAACATACCAATCATTCAATGCCAAATGTCATGATATTCATTTATAAAACTTAGAACAATTACAATGTGCAAATATTGCAATATATACACAGAAATAAGACAAATCACTATATTATAATAATTGTCATGCATCCATACTTTAACAATTCTAGTTGTGACATGCTTCATTCCATTGATTTGATTGAGGATTCCAAAGGAGGAAATGTGGGTGAAGCTTTCAACTTGATGAAGAGAGAGAAAAATGGTCAAAAGCATCCATCTTTCTCGCCATCATAGGAACACCCAAAACTTGTTAAAAATCGTCCATTCCTTGTTAATATACATCGAGAAGGCGTCCCATCTAAAGTGAGCAAACCCCATTTTGACAGTATCCTCCTCCCCTACCTCTGTTATGGCCTTGCAAATTACACACATGAAAAAGGGGTTGGAGGGATGTCTTTTCAAGTCAGAACCACCCTTAAAAACACTTGCAATGCAGCAACTTAAGAGAGAGTCATTGAGGACAGTATGGGCATGGTGATGGATCATGTCTCATGCCTCATGGGTGCATACTGCAGTGCATATCAATCCACAACGTCGTGTGATTTTGTAACAAAACCACGTAAAATTTCTAAGTTATTTTCAATATAATAGCTTCAAGAAGAGTGACAATGAACCACAAATATAGAAAAATGATCAAATATCATAATTTTTTTACCATCCCTTGTAAGTATAACATGTGCATAAAGCAGACAACCTTTAAATATAAAAGACACAATTTTGCGAATAATTATTTTATTAGCAGTATGAAGCATAGTAGATAGGGTGTTGGAGAATCCCATTGATAGTAAATAGGGCATCCTGAGCAGACCACATGGGAGTTGTGTTGTAACAAACATAGTAGATCTAATCAGTAATGCCATTGACATCAAGGCATACCACAACATTTTAAGATGCCAGATTTATAATGCGTTTTGTATCTGTTTTTGGAGATTAAAACAAAACAAATTTGTTTTTAATCTGCTTTATTCAGTTTTAAATCTAGTCATATGACAATGTGTTAGCAATAGGTGCTAATATTATTTGATATTAGGGAGGTACAAGGGATGGGAGTTATAGATTGTGTTCTAGGTATTGTTATATTTTCCTAGAAGCATTTGTTGCCGAGTTAGAAGAAGCATTGATATACACTGCTTGCTGAAAAAAAATTATGATATTTATTAATTAGGCCATCCTCCTACACAGGCTAATTTGGATGATTCGACTAATAGTTTTTGAAGGATGTAAAATGGTGAAGTTATTAAAAACCAATGGATAGACCACCAGAGGCTATTAGGAAATATATTGGATTAACTGGCCAGTGAGGATAGAAGAGATGCAAAGGTTGAGCAGGATTTCATGACAAACTAGCTGAGAAACTAGCTTACAACTTCCAAGACCAAATAGTATAACAAGTTAAATATATCTTACAGACAAGGCCTTCACAGTTATGACAAAGAAGTAGTGGAAGCTCTTTGCCCAAGAAATCTATAAGATGAACATAAAACCCCCCAGGGCCTATATGGAAGGATTGGCAATGGTGTTATAATAGGCTAGTCTGGGTAATCATGACTTGTTTACTAGGAATTTCAATGGAGGCCATCTTTTGGTGAGATACTCAATTGGAGGGGGGCAGTAAATGATGAGGAGAGGTGTTAGATCTTCTGCCTGAGCATAGTGTGGACCTACATAGTCTCTTATCAACCATAAGCATTTGCCTCCCTTTTAAAATACTAAGGGTTTCCATCCATGGGTCCACTATCGAGGTCTGGTTCTACAGAATCCCTTTGTTCACATTGTGGGGAGTCAGAAACAGTTTGGCGCATCCTTTGGGAACATAGGGTAGACAAAGTTTCTTGGAACCCTATCTAGAATACTTTGAATCACCTACTGACTGGGCCTTTTTACTGGAAAACTACTCTTTTAGGGGATTTTGACTCTATAGCTCCTCTGCATCTAGGAGTGTGTAGCATTATATGATAATCCATCTCCAGCCCATATGAATGTTTTCTGTACCATTTTTTCAGATCTATCTATTTTCTCAAGATAATTTCTAGGAGCTATTTCTTGATGATATTCCTGTGCAGTTTGAAGTTAAAGGTCCCCTAATCATTAGGGATGGCATGGATTGTGATCCTAGAGCTCAATCTATCTTAGGGACCCTTGTACTCTCTTCCAAAAGATGTGAGCTGCGTTACTATTCTATTTTCTCTCTCTGTTAACATACAATTCATTTTTTCAAAGAAATAAGATTTCATAACAAATGGTCGTGATAAAAAAGAAGATGCATGGCCAACAAAAAAAGAGATTAAATATCATTTTTGTCTTACCATCCGTTGTAACTATAACATGTGCATAAAGCAGAGAACTTTTAAATATAAAAGCTGAAATAATTCTGTGAAGAATTATTTTGTTGTCAGTATGAAGCGTAGTAGATAGGATGATTGGAGAATACCATTGACAGTAAATAGGGCATCATGAGAAGACCGCATAGGAGTTGTGCTGTAACAAACATAGTAGATCTGATTTGTAACACCATTGACATCAAGGCACGCCACAACATTTTAACATGCCAGTTTTATAGTGCAATTTGTATCTGTTTTTGGTGATTAAAAAAAATATCGAATTTGTTTTGAATCTACCTTATTTGGTTTTGAATCTAGTCATATGACAATGTGTCAGCAATAGGTGCTAATATTATTTACTATTAAAAAGATATAAGAGATGGGAGCTATAGATTGTGTTCTAGGTGGCATTATGTTTTCCTGGAAGCGATTGTTGCCATGTTAGAAGAAGTATTGATATGCACTGCTTGCTTGAAAACCAAAAAATATTATGATATTTATTAATAGACCATTCTCCTACACAGGCTAATCTAGATGATTCGACTAATAGTTTGTTAAGGATGTATAATGGTGAAGATATTAAAAACAAGAGGATAGACCACTAGAGGCTTATAGGAGATATACTGGATTAAATGGCTAGTGAAGATAGAAGAGATGCAAAGGTTGAGAAAGATTTCATGACAAGCTAGCCAAGAAACCGGGGTTCCCTACACCTTTCGAGACCAAATAACTTGAATCGTCTTCCATATAATAGCAATGGAAAATTGTATGAAATTGGGATGAAATGAAAAGAAAAAAAGCACTTACAGGAATTTCCATGTTGTGGGTAGTAAGACAACTGCAAGAAGAACAAGTACTACATTGAAATAAATAGCACCCAGCCATAAAATGATTGAGTGCAGAATGAAATCCTAATTTATATTGATTGGAACTAATAATAACTGTTGGTTCGGGCATTTTCATCTTTTGTTCATCTGCCATCTACTCCTGACTGGTTTCAAATCAATACAATGCCAAAGATACAATCACTTTCTATCCCTGCAAAAATATAATACACAGCCAGTAAAGTGGAGGCAGAGCACCAAATATGCAGAAGACGTAGCCCATCCATTTCATCCACTGGAATGACATGATGTTGCTGCTTATGACATCCACCGCACAAGCGCTCTCATTGCCCATCCATTTCATCCACCGATTTGGGGATTTGGATACCATTTATAAGGATGATTTTCTTCAGCATAATTTCAAAGACGTCCTTCTTCTCCATTACCGGCCAAGAGAGCCCTAACATGATGTTCACTCGAAGATTGAAGGCCCTAAGGCATGGTATGTGGATAAAATTGTTACACACCAGTGGACAAAAAGGGAAGATCTGAGGTTGCTTCTTGATTTTATGTTTCGTAGTAAATTTCCTATCTTCGCACTTCTTGAGAGCATTCAAGATCACCAGCGTGGTAAGCTCGATTCTCTTCGCCGACCAACGCCACTTCAAATCTACAGTTATGGGGTTGGGATTGACGGAACTCTTGTCATTCTTGGTGCCCTTCTGAGAAATATAGCTTTTAATGGCGGCGCCACCACTATTGCTGCTGCTCGAGGAATAGGATTCCATAGGAAGGCAGGCCTTGAGCTCCATCATGAAATGGAGCAGATCTCCAACTGTCTGCAGTGGCTTGCCACTAATTCTCATGTAGCCATGTATGATTCCGAGTACTTGAACATCTACCCTTTCAAAGTGTTGTGCTATGAGCGTCAAGGGATTTCCACGGACAACCTGGATGGCTTTGGTGTACATTTGCTGAGTCACCCAAAAGCTGTCATGGTCAAATCCATAACACCATCCTCCAAACCAGGATTCTACATAAACCACCACAGTTCAGGAGCCTGAATTCCATCTTCTCTTGTGCGTTACATCTTCCACACTAATCTTCCTATAAAATTTTAGAAAAAACTAATTATTTACCCTCCTCTTTCTCCTAAAATACAATCTCTAAGCTTAAACTTGGAAGGTTTTAGGCTCATGCACCACAAAAACGTTTTGAAAAACATCAAAATACAAAAATCCGGCTTTAATGTTTTCCCTAAGATGTAAATTTAAATGAAGAAGAATTACTTGGCTCGCAACATTATGCACATTCTGTCCCAAAGATCCATAAGGTCCCTTCCGAAAACATATTTGGAACCTTTCTCTCGGTCATTGATAGAGAGAAAATGTCCAAAGCCATTTCCATGGATGATGCCGTGCAAGAGGTCCTGAAGGAACAGAGGCCTGGAATGTGTAAATTTTTAGGTCCATAGATGATGGCTCGGCTGTTGGGTTTCCTGCAAATTCAAGCCTCGAACTTGGGCTGGTTACCATGAAAGACTAAGTGATAGATCAGAACATCCACTGTGCATATGTGGAGGCCATTCTTCAGGGAAAGAACTTCATCTAGATTGAAAATCAATATTTTTTTCGGAAGCTGCACTTCCTAGGCAGAGGATCTTGACTGTGTATGTATCAACCTTGTTCCGATCGAGATAGTGAGCAAGATCAGGGCCAAGGAAAGATTTGTAGTGTATGTTATGACTCCACCGCACAACCGCTGCCTCCTGATGTTGTCCCTGCCCTTTCCACTTCCTCCGTGCCCCTGGGGCTTCCTCCTTAGGGCCCTGCCGCCTCTGCCATTGCTCAAAGAGAATATGTTATTGTGGACAATCTAACTTCAGCCACTCATCTCTCTCAGCAGGCACTCACTCTTCCCCGACTCGTCCCCCCTGTAATGGATTGCCTATTTTCATAATGGAAGCCACGATTTGGGAAAGAAAATAGAATAAACTCTAACTCTATTCTACTTTGGAAAAGAAAATACAATTTTGTTTTATTACAAAGAACGAAAATAAAATTAGAGACGAAAGTTCAATCAAAAAATTAAAAATTAAAAATTAGAGACAAAAAAATAATAATGTCTCTAATATTTGTCTCTAATGACCCCCCGGTGTAGTAGTGTAGATATCTATGGTTCATTACGAGTAGATGGGTAACGAAGGAACGGGAAGTATGCTAGACGAGGATATAACACAAATGAATTTCCAAGGTTCGGTCCATTCTAGGGTTATATATGGGTTGAGATACAAATTATACCAGTCTTAGAGGAGACGAATAAAAATGATGAAGCAAATGGAATTACAATATCCAATGGAATAGAAAGATAGGGTAATACCCTGTAAACATGTAAAACCAAGATCTCGAAAGAATAACCTTACTAGATTACATTAGTCGATAAGTAATAGATCAAATTTGCTTGGCCCTAATAAAAGGAAAAAGATGTAATGGTGTATTTAAGGGAAATAAACATATGTGGAGGTGCTAATAGTATAAGATGATGAATAAACATAGATGTAAAGAGATATTGTTAACACCTGCCAAGTTTGTATGCTGGCACGCATTTCCTCCTCACAATTCTCACATTGGAATTTGGAAATATCATGCATTCTTACACTTGTATTATATTCATCGTTATTATTGTTTATTCTTTTTCTCATCTTTATCTGTTCCGTGTAACTTTCGTTAAATTTTTCCAAAGTTCTACTGTGTGTGAATAGTCAAATCCGACACTTTATCAGTCCCTATAGTGCAATGAAAGCTTTCCTCAAGTGTTTATTTCTTCTTGCACATGTCAACAACAGTTAAAAGCAACTTTTGTTAAAAAAATATAATTTATAATGTTTTATTCCTACAGGTGGATCACTTGTGTGTTTAGGGAACTTTTATTCCCAGAAGTACATCACTTAAATAGTTTGGGAACTCTTCCTCCCATATTACATCCCGAGCATACCTAAGTGATGAAGAAGCTCCTCAGACACAATAAATATGTCAATTGATAGAGCAGGAATGAATGTCATATTCTTGGGTTGTTGCATGCTACCTTATTTTTAGATGTACTTTACATATTCATGTTAAAAATCCGTGGTATGGTAGAAAAATCCATTAGATTAGTGTACATATGGGCTTATGACCATATCATAGTTTATGAACTAGTGGGTGGACCTTGTGTTGATTGGACTCTCTAGAGATACTAGTATCTTAATGGATTTTTTCAAAGACACTAGGATTAGATAGTATGTCCTACTAGACCGTAGTAATAAATTATCACCAAGAGAGCTTATATAGAGGTCATTAATATCAATAAATTGATGTCTCTATATTTTCCTTTTACGTGTTACCTTATTTTGATCCCACAAGTTGGTTTTATATATAATTCATTGTCTGATAGAAGTTTAATTATAAAGGATAACATAAGAATGACAATGTAATGCCCACTAAAATATCCCACTTGAGACCCATGAACAACCTAGGTTTAGTTACAAAATTATGAAATAAATTTTTTTTAAAGTGTTAACAACCAAAGTCTCAAGGACAATTAAATTCAACTGATAACTTTTCCCATTATAATAATTACTAATTCCACATTATAAAGCAACAAGTGTAATAAGTCCACACCTAGCTTAAATCTCCTTAGGGATTAATTTAATCACTGATTACATTGACATTTTAGCTAAATATTCCCTAATTAAAATTTTAGGGTCAAGGGACCAAAACAATTAAATACCCAAGGTATTTAATTCCACAAGATCTAAGACAAGAGAAAGGTTTAATTACAATGGGGGAAAAGAATACATATTTAAAATCATCAGAGTAAATTCTTACTTACCCACTCCCAAAGCTCGGTTAAAGATTCAATCTGATTTTTCCCATGATTAACACAATTAAAAATTCCTGAAAACATTTCAATTAGATAGGGAATTTCCTTACCTTTCTGGTGATATAAAGAGGTCCTCCTAACTCATCATATTTCTCAAGTTATGGACTAACGAAACTTGGAGTGAAAATTTTCCCAAGAGCAGGCCTGTGAGCCTGGGGAGGAAACTTTTCCCCAACTCAGGCCTATGGACTTCGGAGAGAAAATTTTCCTGGAGGAGAAAAGTGGACCAGCGGAGTGGGGAGGAAAATTTTTCCTAGACGCAGGCTGGCAGAGCAGGGAAGGAATTTAGCACTTTTTCCCTTCTGGGACAAAGTGAATTTTACACCCACACCTTCGCTGACGTCCAAGGAGGCCACGTGGTAGCTCCTTATTGGCTGCAGGTCAGCGGGAAACATTTGAAAAATTTAACTATTCAAAAGGAAGAACAAAAGGTCAAAAGGAACCCACGCCTCCACCGACGTGAGAAGATGCCCCGTGTTAGCCAACTGTTAGCTGCAGTTTGGTGGGCTTGTTGGTCTAAAAAACTGTCGGTTTGGTAGGTCGTGTGGAAATAGGCCAACAGTGTGCAAGGCATAGCCCCTCTTTGAGACAGCAAAGTGAAACTAGTTTATTGCTAATCTATTAACCAGGAATCTCTGCAAATATACACTATTCTAACTTCAGGGGGGTTTGGGATCTCATCCCAGTAGAGGTAGTTCCAACAACGCACATAAAAGTAGGAAGGAAGGAGCAGAGGAGGATAGATCTAAAGGAAGAAAAAAAATGAATTCTAAGACGGAAAGGTCTGAAGGTTTATGCTTTGAGCCGGTAGTAAACAAAGCCAAACTTACTTGCATAAACAATTAAAGCAATACTGATGAACATATGACAAAAGTAGGAATGAAGCTAATAGAATAAAAACATAGATCTAACTTGAGAAAGATCTGATGCAAATAACATACACATTAAGCACAAAGTCTAAATATGTATATTAATATTTCTTCTGTTGCAAGAAAACAAATAGTCTTTCTCTCCTCACTTCTCTTTTCATAAAAAAAATGTTCACCTAGAATACAACAAGTATTCTAGTATTTATAGAAGGAGAGGAGGAAAGAAGACAAAAACAAACCCACAACTTATAAAATATCTAGAAAATATCTTAAAAGTCAATAGTTGACTCGCGCAAGTTTTTGGATGGCAACATCCCATGGTGCAACATGGATGATGTCATCATGTATGCCAATATGCTTTTTAAATATTTTACAAAAAAAATCAATCGATTCTAGAAAGAAGAAACAACTCTTCCCAATGCAAAAGGGCGCAGTTTTATGCACGTCGACATGATAAAAATTTCCCTTTGTAAAATGGCACAACTTTCTGCACGTCGACACGAAAAAAATTCCCCTTTTTAAAATGGCACAACTTTTTGCATTTTGACACGACAAAAATGCCCCTTTATAAAATGGCTCAACTTTCTGCACGTCAACATGACAAAAATTCCCCTTTGTAAAATGGCGCAACTTTTTGCATGTCGACATGACAAAAAATCTCTTTTGTAAAATGGTGCAACTTTCTGCACGTCGACATGACAAAAATTTCCCTTCGTAAAATGGTGTAACTTTTTGCATGTCGACACGACAAAAATTCCCCTTCGTAAAATGGTGCAACTTTCTGCATGTCGACATGACAAAAAATTCCCTTTGTACAATGGCACAACTTTCTACCCGTCGACACGACGAAAATTCCCCTTTGGAAAATGGTGAAACTTTCTACACGTCGACACGACAAAAATTCCCCTTTGTAAAATGGCACAAATTTCTACACATCAACACGACAAAAAATCCCCTTTGTAAAATGGCACAACTTTCTACACGCCAACATGACAAAAATTCCCCTTTGTAAAATGGTGCAACTTTCTACATGTCGACGCGACAAAAATTCCCCTTTGAAAAATGGCGCAACTTTCTGTACGTCGACACAACAAAAATTCCCCTTTGTAAAATGGTGTAACTTTCTACACATCGACATGACAAAAATTCTCCTTTGTAAAATGATGTAACTTTTTACACATCGACATGACAAAAATTTCCCTTTGTAAAATGGCACAACTTTCTACACGTCAATGCAACAAAAATTCCCCTTTGTAAAATGGCACAACTTTTTGCATGTCGACACAACAAAAATTCCCCTTTGTAAAATGGCGCATTTTTCTACATGTCAACACAACAGTTTCTCCCCTTTGTAAATGGGCACAAAAACAACTAAGTCCTGAAACAACTTGATTTCTGAAAGGGAGTTTTGGGCTATTTCGAACGTTATCAAAATTCCTTGAGGTGATTTTTTTTTTTTTTGGTATAGTTACTTGCAAATTGCCCTTGTCAATTTTGCAGGATAACAACTAGCTCTTTCTGGAGACTATCTTTGAGTGAAACTTAAGGGTACAAAGTCCTAGATTTTTCATGTGCCTATCCATTGGGTTATAGAGAGTCAAAAATAAGGGCGACTAGATGGAAAACAAAAGGAAAAGAAAGGGAACACACAACAACAAAAAGCAAACACACAACAAAAGAAAACTGTACAAAGAATAAAGAAAGCTCTACTTTTTGAAGATCTTTAGGCTATAGGGAAGTGGGAGCTCAGTTCCATCTAGATATGAGAGATAAAAACTATTCTCTCTATTGAGATGCTTGATTTTGTATGGCCCTCTCCAAAGAGAGTCAAAATTTCTGCGCATCCCTTTTGGTTCTCTTCGTTTGTCCCACAGAAGAACAAGATCTCCTACTTGGAAATCTCTTTACTTAGAATTCTTATCGAACAACCTCTTGACTTGATTATGATGTTTAGTGATCTTGTCTACCACTTTCACTCACTTTTCTTCAAGTTCCGTCAAGTACATAATCCTCTTTTCAAGAGAATTCTTAAAAGTTTCATCCTCAATTGCCCAAGCCAAGCGCAGAGTAGGAAGTTCTGTGGAGATAGGGATTTCAACATCAATCCCATACAATACCAAGAAATTTGACATGCCGAGAGACCTCTTTGGAGTGATACAATCCACCGATAAAGTATCATACAGTGATTTATGCCATGACTGCTAGTTTTCATCAACTAGCTTCCGTATGATAGTCACGAGGTTCTTATTGTTGGATTATGCCTGACCATTTCCTTGAGGATAATAACTAAAGGCATGAGCTAAGGTTATTCTGTATCCATAACAAAAACCAATTAATTCCCATGAAGAGAATTTGGAAGTGTTGTCAACAACGATTTTGTGTTGAATGTCAAATCTCATGATAATATTCTCTTTGATGAAGTTGAAAACAACTTCAAAAGTGGCATGCTTGACAGGTATGGTCTCCACCCATTTTGTGAAGTAATCTGTTGCTGTTAGGAGGTAACTATGTCCAGAACTCACTTGAGGATTGAGTGCTCCAATGAAATCAATTCCCTAATCTCAGAATGGTTCGTTAATAATGACAGGCATGAGGGGAAACGTAGCCAGCTTTGGTTTTCCAATGAACTATTGGTAAAGTTCACATTTCACTACCCAGGTGGTTGCATCTTGAAATAGTGTTGGCCAGTAGTACCTGGCCTGAATGATTTTGTGTGCTATCACTGATGAGGAGAAGTGACCACCGCAGGCTGAGTTATGAAAACTCTCCAAAAATTTTACCTACTACAACTTGTCAACACATCACAGAAAAACGTGGTCAATTCCACATTTGTACAATCCATCATCCGATATGAAATATATTACGGCTCTGAGCTCACCGTTTTCTTTTCCTTATTGGTTAGGTGAGTTGGGCACTCGCAATAGATGAAAAAGAATGTGATGTTAGAATACCATTCATCGTTGGTTAGGACAAACAAAACCATGGGCAAAGAATCTGCTTTCTACAGTTTATTTTGTTCTCCATCAATGTGATCAGCTTTCTCTTCAGTACCTCTGAGTCTTTATTTTTAGCAATTAGCTGACACAGGACCTTACCTCTTATTAAATTGGTTGTTTTGATGTATAGGTTGTATTCTTGGACCTTTGTGACCCAATTCCCTCGCAAGCTCCCTAACTCTTGTTGAGTCAGGATAGAGTTAATAGTCGTGTCAGGAACCAAAACCACTGTATGAAAATTCAAAATATAGTAGCGAAATTTTTTGACTACTTTTACCACGGCAAAGGCATGCTTTTTCAATTGCGACATATTTTGTTCATAAGGCTTAAAATGAGATATCAAGAAAGCAATTGGGTATTCAATATCCTCGAAGTTCTTTTGCATCAAGATAGCTGATACAGTATGTGCAGATGCATAACTGTACATGATGAAGTATTTGTTGAAGTTAGGACACACCAAAACATGTGTGTGAGCAATGGAGGTTTTTACATCTTTGATTGATATCTTGCCTTCCTCACTCCATTGGAATTTTTGGGACCTTTCATCATATCAGATATATGACGAGTCTTCTCAGAAAAATCAGGAACAGAACATCTAAGAAAAATTACCTTTCTAAAGAAAGAGTGAACACTAGTCTTGCTTGTAGGAAAAGTAAGGCCTTGAATAGCCTTGACCCTTTTGACATCTATCTTAGTTCTTTCTCTGCTGACGACATGTCCTAGCAGCTTTCCTTTGGTGACTCCAAAAACTAACTTCTTGGGATTTAGCAAAATTTTGTGCTCTCGACATCTGATTAAGACTTGTTCCAAATGATTGTAGTGATCACTCCGTCTTTTGGAGAACATGGTTAGGTCATCTAGGTACACTACTTTGACTTTTCCCATCATACCTTTGAATGCAAAGTCCATTGCTCATTGGAAGGTGGCACCGGCATTGATCATACCAAATGACATTCTGCTATAGGCAAAGGTACCCCAAGGAGTGGTGAATGTTGTTTTAAACTGATCTTCAGGTGTGACTTAAATTTGATTATAACCTAAAAACCCATCAAGCATTGATAACATTTCTGAACCGGTTGCTGCCTGTAGTACTTGATCCATTATTGGTAGTGGATAGTTATCTTTTAAAGATGACTGGTTCAAGTTGCGAAAGTCCACGCATATGCATATCTCATCATTCTTCTTTCACACAGGAACAATATTTGCAACCTAAGTAATGTGATGAATTGGAAAAATAATTCTTGTGTCCAACATCTTTTGAATTTCAGCCTGGATGGTACCTGAGATTTTGGGGTTGTAATGCCTTTGCTTTTGACAAAACTTCTTGACATTGTCCTTGAGAGGAATGTCGTGTCGAATGTCCTTTGGCTTGAAAGACTTCAAATCAGCATAAGACCATGCTAACACATCCATGTACTTTATAAGCAACTTAACCAATTTTCACTTTTCCTCGGGCATACAACACTTCCCTATATTCACGAAACGAGGATATTCCGTAGTACCTAGATTGATGGATTCAATTTCCGGAGAAGAGCAAGGATCATCTTGTCACTTTTTCTTGATGAAGCAGTCATGATTAACAAATAATCATTCTAAGGAAAATGAACCTTTCGAAATCTTATTTCCTTTGAGCTTTATCATTGTATCTTTTTCAAATTCATGTGCTTGATCGTTGAGAGACTCATAACATGTAGAATTTGATCCATCAAAATGAAGTTCTTTGAAATTTTCAGCTTTCTCCAAGAAAGTGATAAGTTGGTTGTCATCATTGAACACTTGCCAGTCCTGTGAATTATTTGGTACACTTGGGTGAAAAACCGCTTCAATGGTATATGTATCTATTTTTAATCCTGGGTGAGGGAGCATGAGAGATGCTGAAATAGCTAATGAATTAGCCATGTCATTTTGAGCTCACGAAACTGATTTGATTGAGAAAGCATCAAACTCTTCGATGCTATCCCATGCCGCATTACGGTAGTGTCTGAGCCTATCATTCTTTACTTGATATATCCCTTTTACCCAATTGACAATTAGCTCAGCATCACCTTGCACTTTTAGATTCTTGATTCCTTTCTCTTTTGCAGCTTGCATTCCAAGCAATAAGGATTCATACTCAGTAGAATTATTAGTATTGAAGAAATGTAACTTGAAAGAAAAAAGGAAAATCTCCTCTTCAGGAGATATTAGAACATCCCCAGCACCGCATCCACTTGTTGCGCAACTACCATCAAACTATAATGTCCATACTTTTTTGAGATCCTCCTTTTAGATGAGAACATCCATTCTATCTGAGTCGGTGGACATGAAGTAGTTTCCCATCCCTAATGATTTGAAAAGAATCTGATCCTTAGGATCATTAGAGTTGGTGACTAGATATTTCTTTTGTGAGTTTGGTTCCAACGTATGCATCACCCCTTTGACAGGAATCCTAGCTTTGGACCAGTCCATATGAATTTCCCCACCAACTTCTTTACAAAAGCTCCTCCCTAGCAATATCCCGTATGCTACTGGAATATCAGCTATAAGAATAGTCATTTTTACCCTTTTCTCAGAAAATGTCACGAATGCAAACTGCACATCCTTGATCTGACCAATCAATGGTACCTATTTGGTTTTCATGGAGTAGCATCTGCCAAAAGGTTTAATAAGTGTGAGGCCCAAAGCATGGGTGACTTTGCTTGCATAACATTGTCAGAAGCTCCATAATTAATTATACATTTACTTAGTTTATGACCATTGATCAGGAGAGATAGATAAAAAGGTTTAATTTTTTCTAACGTGGAAGTCGAGGCAATGTTTATGTGAGATGCAGGAGGAATGGGAAGAATTCCTTTTGGGGAAATAAGAGGAGGGATGGTAGCCTGGATTTGGATATACTTCGTTAACCTTATAAGTTGCTCTGGGTTGGACTGAAGGTACTCAGCTTTAGACATTTGGATCTTGGTCTTGTTAGCATGATCAATAATATCGAATGCGACCAAGGGTTGCGCTAACGAAGGAATGAGTCCTTCATTTCACGTTTTTGGAGGAGGATTACTGGTCTTTATGGGACTGGAGGAAGGCTGAATTGGAGGGGAAATAGGAGGAAAATATTTATTTACAAAAGGTTTAATAGGAGGTTGAGTAGGAAGGGGATTACCTATTTTAGCGATCATTGGAAGGGATTACGGTTTTTTCCTTTTTTTTTCAGCAGCATCCTTTGCTTCTTTTCCTTACGAGTGAGTGAAAAATACGTATGATTATCCACTCACATACTCTTAGGTACCCTCTTCTTCATCAGATTCCTCATCTTCAAATTACATATACCCAATAGTAGATTCACCAGTGATCATCTTCGCCTTACGAAAAAGGTTCTTCTTAATTCGGCTCATCTTCTTTGATTTCAACTAAAGCATTAACCAGAGGGGCTTCAATTGCTAACCTTGGAGAAGCTGCAGGTAAACGTGGCCTTTGAGGGGCATTGTTGGGAGTGAAGTTCCTCCGTGGGATATCCCGGTATGGAGTAGTAGATGATGTCTGAGCCAATTGCTTCTTTAATGAGAGCAAGTCATTTTCCATCTTCTGGAATGTTGGATCTGATGAGGTATCCTGAGAATAAGTTTAAGCCTTTGATTTTGATGGCTGTCATATTAACTCATCAGACATAAGAAGGTTGTCCTCTATCCGAATGGCCATAGCTTGAGAAAGGGCCAAGGTGGGTATTTGTTCCTGTAAAAGTAAGAAACTTACTTTCAAACTCATGGCATTCAAGAAGAAACACTTCTGATTTTCTAATGTTGGCATCATGGCAAGTAGCACACGGTTGATCAGTGATTTGAATTGGGTGATAAAATCACGCATGGTGTCATTGGTCTCCTTCTTCATGTGAGTGATTTGTGACAATAACACAAATGCGTCTTCTAAAGGTTTGTATCTATCTTCAAATGTAGTCCGCAATGTGAACCAACTGGTGATGGATCTGGCTGGTAAATGCTGAAACCATTCTGCTATTGGCCCTTGCAAGGTCTCCAGAAAGAGACGTACTGATACATCCTCATGAGTCATGTCTAGAATGTTGAATGACATAATAAACATATAAATATGCGTGTCCATGCTTTGATTTCCACTCCCATCAAATTTTGGGAATTTTTTACGATTTCCATGAGGGAGGGGATTGACTATATGTGGCAGTGCTAGAGGGCCCATGGCATTTCCCCATGGTACAAGAAATTTTTTGCCATTTGAAAAGAAAGAAAAATAATGCGAGCAGGGAATGTGCTTCCACTTGGCAAAAGAGCACTACAAGTTGATGTCGAGGCACTCTATGATATGGCTCTTTCATGGATGTGAGGCACTTCTCTTCGATTGATCCAATGAGCTTAGTGAAGCAAATCGTGTTGGAGTGATACTGAAATTGTGCCTTCGAAGAAGATCAAAAATTAGATCAACTTCCCACGAGCTCTTTTGCTACGAGTAAATGGTTCACCCACCAACGTAGATCTGCAACAATCAGGAGTAGATTTATAACGATATTTTTGTTTATACTTGTTGATTTTCTGATTTTTCTGGCGAAAATCAGCAGCATGTACTTTTTTTAATATTTAATTTACCCTTTTTTAATAACAACCAATTGCAGTTTTCTGACAAAGATTAATAAGGATAAAAAGTGGGTCAATTTAGTAAGCTAATTTTCAGATCTTTGACCTAAATTTTGCAAGGTTTTTAAAATAACATAAAATGTCAAAATCTCATACCTATTGAAATATACCAGTTTTTGTAAAAAGCTCAGCAAACTAAAATTTTCTATCTGGTCCAAATCTATGGATTTTTATAAGGAAATTTTTAGTTTTGATCACTTATGCAAAACAATTTTGATTTTCAACAAAGGGTTAAAATTTCCAATCTGGTAGTGAGTTTTACAGTTTTTTAGGCATTCCCTTAGTTTGATCCCCAACAAAGTCACCAAAAACTGTTGGTCCGAAAAATTATTGGTTAGGGAGGTTGTGGGGAAACAGGACAACAGTGTGCAAGGCATAGCCCCTCTTTGAGACAACAAAGTGAAACAGGTTTATTTCTAATCTATCAAGCAGGAATCTGTGCAAATCTACACTATTCTAACTTCAAGGGGGTTTGAGATCTCGTCCTAGTAGATGTAGTTCCAACAACAAACAGAAAAGTAGGAGGGAAGGAACGAAGGAGGATAGATCTGAAGGAAGAAAAAAATGAATTCCAAGAGGGAAAGGTAAGAAGGTTTATGCTTTGAGCCAGTAGTAAACAAAGCCAAACTTACTTGCATAAAAAATTAAATAATTACTGATGAATAGATGACAAAAGTAGGAATGAAGATAACATAATAAAAATATAGATCTAACTTAAGAAAGATTTGATGCAAATAACACACACATTAAGCACAAAGTCTAAATATGTATATTAATATTTCTTCTGTTGCAAGAAAACACAAAGTCTTTCTCTCCTCACTTCTCTTTTCATACAAAAAATGTTCACCTCGAATACAACAAGTATTCTAGTATTTATAGAAGGAGAGGAGGAAAGAAGACAAAAGCAAACCCACAACTTACAAAATATCTAAATAGTCAACAGTTGACTTGCGCAATTTTTTGGATGGCAACATCCCATGGTGCAACATAGATAATGTCATCATGTATGCCAACATGATTTTTAAATATTTTACAAAAATAATCAATGGATCCCAGAAAGAAGAAACAACTCTTCCTAGTTGAAAATGGTGCACTTTTCTACACGTCGACACGACGAAAAATTCCCTTTGTAAAATGGCGCAACTTTCTGCACGTCGACAAGACAAACATTTTACTTTGTAAAATGGCACAACTTTTTGCATGTCAACACCACAAAAATTCCCCTTTGTAAAATGACACAACTTTCTGCACGTCGACACGAAAAAAATTCCCCTTTGTAAAATGGCGCAACTTTCTGCACGTCAACATGACAAAAATTCCCCTTTCTAAAATGGCACAGTTTTCTGCACGTCTACACAACAAAAATTCCCCTTTGTAAAATGGTGCAAATTTCTACACGTCGACACAACAAAAATTTCCCTTTGTAAAATGGGCACAACTTTCTGCATGTCAACATGACAAAAATTCCCCTTTGTAAAATGGCGCAACTTTCTGCATGTCGACACAACAAAAATTCCCCTTTGTAAAATGGCACAACTTTTTGCATGTCGACACAACAAAAATTCCCCTTTGTAAAATGGCACATTTTTCTACATGTCAACACAACATTTTCTCCCCTTTGTAAATGGGTGCAAAAATGGATAAGTCCTGAAACAACTTGATTTCTGAAAGGGAGTTTTCGGCTATTTCGAATATTGTCAAACTTCCTTGGGGCCAAAACAATTTTTTTTGGTATAGTTACCTACAAATTGCCCTTGTCAATTTTATAGGATAACAGGGCTGATGGGGATAATTTGGAAATTTTTCCCAAAATTTTTCTGAAGCATTAAGGTTTAAGAATATCCGCTCCTCCGCCAACGCCTTGTGAAGCCACATGGTAGCACCTGATTAGCTGCAGGCCGACGAGGCTGCGGGAAAAACGTACAAATTTTTCCAAATTTATTTTTGAAAGCACTTAAGGTTAAAATTGATCTGAGCCTATGCCCACACCCAACAAAGCCACGCATCCATCAATGATTGGCTGCAGGGTGATAGGGTCGCGGAGGAAAAATTTCCGAATTAACTTTTTGGACTTAGATCATTTTTAGACAAAATGAAAGCTTGCGGATTAGCAGAGTGGCGAGAAACTTCATGAATTTGCACCTTTTGGGAAAAAGCAAAAAGTAGGAAATTTTTAGCCCGCGGGTCCGCCCAAGAATATTTTATTTATTTAAAATTCTACAGTTAGATTATTTTGATCCTCAAATTAAGTAAGAACTTCAGAAGGCCATAATTTTTGATTGGGAACTCAATTTTTGGAAAACGAGGACTTTATGGGAATTTCTCAACGTCCTCTTTTAACAGAAACTTTAGGATTTTAATTTTGATCAAATTTAAAGGGTCAATTTGGAGAAAATGTCTTTCTGTCACTTAGAATGTGAATTGGTATTTTTAACTTATCAATTTTTTTCAAATTTGTCGTTAATTCTTTTTCCTCTTACCAAACAGGCATGGAGGATTTTACTTGGAATATTTTAGGATATATTGCAAAGGTAAGTTTGCTTGATTGATTTTCATTTGAAATTTATCTATTTTAACAGCAAGAAGTCTGAAATTTTGCCTTTGCCTGATTTGAAAGGTTCTATAAAATTTTCATAAGTATTTTGGTATGTTTGGGGTTGTTTTGACCTTACAAATAAAATTTGATATTTCATTTTGTCTTTTTGATGTTGCAGGGTCATTCTGTTCAATTTTCGAATAATAATGGTCAGTATGAAAGTTATCTAACAGAGCTCAAATTCAAATAGATTTATTTTAGTTTTCCAAATTTAAAATATGAATTCGTTCCAACCCAATCTAACATACTAAGTTAACTCAAACAAAGTATTCAAGTACAAAATTAAAATTCTAATTTCTAAAACATTTATTTAAAAAATAAAAAATAGAGTATTATGAGATTTCTCCATACGTATTCATTTTTTCATCCTTCCAACAAAATTTCAAAATACATTCAACAATTAGATTTCAATACCCAATAGTGTCATTTGAGTAAATTAATACAATCCTTTATCCATTCAAAGAGATACCTATACAATTTCTTCTTTCATTCTTCAATTACAATATACAGAATATGATTTATTTCACATTATTTCAAAAGAATAAAAACAGAGTATATCTCTTTCACAATTAGATTTACAACTTTCATAGCCCATACAGACCATCTTTCCATCACAAATAATACACAAGATCATCCACTTCATGTGGGAAAATGTTACATTAAGAAATGATCTCAGCAAGGACTGTCAAACTGTTATTTTTCTCAGTTCCAGAATAGGAGTATGAATTTCCATCATTCTTCAATTTGATCACAACAGAACAAAGGAAAGGTAACGCTCTCGACCAACCAAGACATCAAATGATAAAGATAATCCATCCTTTTTCATTGGCCCCTGATCCCTAACCACAATGCAATAAAAGATGTGTTTCAACTCATGGAAACAACAGGCTTCCACAAACACACATGCAAATCTCACATTTAAAACACAGTCCAAAATAGAATGTAGTTTGCAACCACATTAAAACATAGCAAACAAAACTTAGGCTTCATCATGCAAGCTAAAAGAGAAAGAAACTATGGGGGATGTTTCTTATGCCTTCTAAAGGGAAAATGGGTATCACCACTTGAGAACAACCCACCAATATATATACATACATACATACATACATATATATATATATATATATATATATATATATATATATATATATATATATCAATATCACGTTAGATCCCTGACATGCCTGTATGCCTCCCCTAAGTACCCCTTATTCCTCACATTTCCTTATGCTTCCCTAACTTCTTATGGCAGTACCCCATAATGTGTAAAGAAATACAAGCTATTTATTTTTAAGGTGGAACCCAAATCTCAACTCCCTCCACACTTATACCTCCCCCAAAACACTTATGTCTCCCACAGAAATACCCCATAGTCTTATCCTACACCATACCTAGGCCATCTACCCAAAAATCCCACACACATGCCAAAACATTCACAACAATAATATTTACACAACTAGAAGAAGAGCATTTCATGATCTAAGCTCTTACCTCTCCATAATGGAGTTTATTCCAAGTTCCAGCAAACAAGCTTTCCAATACAAAATAGCCCAAAATCAACGAAACATAGGTCTATAAAAAGTTTGTAACTTCCAAAAGCAAGAGCGCCAAATAGAAAAGAACTTGCCCTAAAAGAAGTATGCAAAAGTAAAGAAACCAAAATGCCGTAACCCCAAACAATAAAATGAGTTTGAATATATAGAAGGGGGAAGAGAGAAGGATGAGGTGGATTTTTGTAGGATACCACATCACACATCCTCAACTTCAATCTCCAAGACACAATAAATAAGTAGGTGAATAATATGACAGTCTTACTTACACACTCAAATCAAGCCCATATCCTAAAGGACTTAAAATGATTTCAAGCAAGAAGTGCAATTAAAACATTCAGCTAGACTTAAAAAAATGCATAATGAAATCTAGATTTAAACTCTCCAACCATATGTAAGGTTGGTATGCAAGTTTAAGAGGTATGGGATGAGTTTAACTTGTCACACAAGCCTCCAAAATCAGTCTCCAAGGATAAATTCGAATTTCAAAATGAGGTGGAGTGTTTCATACTCCAAAATTAATTTACACATCACTTACACATTTCTTATAACACATTAATTTTAGCCCAACAACTCTAATAATAACTTTCTTATGTCCTAATTTGATTAATTAATTTTAACAAAATGTTTACTCACATTAATTTACCACAATTAATAAATAATGAAAGGGGTAAACACATCACTTAATAAACACATACAAACATCAATAAAAAAGAACCAAATAAATAAATACACATGACCCTTGGTCACATTTAAAGGTGATCCCGCCCCATGGGAATCCCTAACAATCAAACACACACACACACACATGAACAATACAAGTTGCCATGGTGACCTTGTTAAATTCATCTAGAATTCCAATGTGGTTGGTCTCCAATCCCTTGATATTTGTTGTGATATTTTTTACCTTCAAAATAAAAATACCCCTTCGGCCTCATCGGCATATCAGAACATCCAAATGAATATAATATAATTTTAAAATCATGAATATATATATGAATCAAAACAACATCCAGACAATAAACAATATCACTTACAATTTCATCAGCAACTATATAATCATCAATTTTAAATTCAATTTTCTCGGTCTACTTAATATATTCAAATATCACATGTTATAACAACATCCATAAATATATATATATATATATATATATATATATATAACCATTTCTAATAGCATGTCAACATCTATATAAAATGTCTCTAACAATCATCATGCATCATATATGAATCAGAGTCAACAATAATCCATGATCTGACATCTAACACCAAACTAAATCAAAACTATAATAATGTCCATAATATAGTCAGCAGTATCATGATCAATATCAAAAGTGTCGAAGGTAAGTGGACACTAAAGACATTTTTGCAAATCTATCAAGTGAAAAAATAAGGAAAAGAGAACAAAAAGGGACAAATAAAACTATGTATGAATTATCACAAGTTGTAGAGTGTAGAAAAAAGGAAAATAAAATAACATATAATAAATTACCTGAGGAAAACAACTTATTACTGAGAATGTCATATTAGATTTGCACAAAACTTGAAAACACGAAATATTTTCTAGCTCTTATTTATGTCAAAATATTCTCAGCATGCCACCTCCATTCTTAAATAAAATTATCTTCTATGTTAGATAAAGTATCTTCATAATATTGATATTTTTTACTTAAAACATAATTGGATAGTAGAATCAAAACTTAATATGTTTTGGATTAGTTGCTAGTAACTAATGTTTCTAATTTTATTTCATTGACTATATATATAATTCATTTTAAATAGTAAATTTTATTTATTACTTTACTATGACTACAATTGTTGGTTTTTAGTGATCAATTACATGAATAATTAGATATTTTTTTAATTTCATATTAATTAATTTTATAAACATTAACTAATTAATATGGATACATTTTTTGACTCAAGGATTTGGTTAACCTTGATAAACAAGTAGTTTATAACCATCAACCCAGGTTCCATTGCCATTAAATCCATAGGATACCATCAATAAGTGGTAGGGTGACACTTTTTAGTAGGGACCAAACATCATTGTGTAGACAAATAAGAACACAATTAGATGCTTTGTATATAGATCATTGCATTGACATTATGAAACCAAGTCAACCTAAATATTCCACTTAGAGAAAGTACTTAGATGTTTAGAACAAAATAATAGACATGATAGCCTAGGTTAATAATGAGAAAAAAAAAAAAATTAACATCCTACTCTTACTATATCCTACCCTTATATAGTGTAGCTTACAAATGAAGTCTTTATAATGGTAATATCTTATTTGGGGTTCATGAATGGTTTTCATACTTAAAAAATTATCTCTTATCGTTCATTTCAATGGGAAACGGCCATCCACCATAAATTTGTGTAACTCAATTCATTCAATTTGGAATCTTGGACTAGAATCAATGGGGTTTCAATAAATGGAACAAAGTCAACTATTAATGGTGGACTAGAATAGTTCATGATTTACTTAATGGGTGTAAGGAGTATGCTGAAATTGATTAAATGATATTGATGAAGGAATTATTTTGTAAAAGATGGTTAGAATGATGATAAAGGTACAACCAACAACCAAAAAAAAATGTGAGAGTTATTGGAGGTGATTTAAATGTGGAAAACGAAAAAAGAAGACACATATGTTAGCAGAGCCAGATTAAGGCCTAGGAAAACTCAACAACTACCTAGGGTGCTAACATTTAGCGGGCCCTAATTTGTTTTATTTTACTATGGTTTTTAAAAAGAGTAGATTAATTTATTAGTTCCATATATGCTAGTAGGTGTCCAACCTTACATACCAGTTTAATTCACTTCATTAAAATCAAATTAAAATTACATAACTATATTAAGAATATGATATTTTGGACGCCTCAAATATTTATGTACATTCCTTTGTTCTAGGATTCTTAATTTTATTCACACTCATGTATTTTCATACTTTGTATTGTTTTGAACTCTTGGTTGTTTTCTAGAGGAGAGATCAAGAAAGGTGAATATGTCAAAAATGCGGGAAAAAATAGTTGGAAAATATATGATAAAATGAGGGTTATAATATACTATATGTTGTAGAATTAACTGTGTTTTTAGGAATTTTTAGGAATTTTTTCTCAAATGGTACATGCATAACAAATTAAGTAATACAATATTTCGTCATAGTTAATTATTTTTTCGCCTATATATTTTATTTATTTATAGAAGGAATCAACTCTAGTGTTTCCTAAGGCGCTCACTCTAGTATTTCCTAGGGTTCTCGCTATAATATTTCCTGGGGCTCTCATAACCCTTAATTCAACCCTAGATGCTGGTGATGCATGAGTCTTGAAATTCATGTCAATAATGGTTCGATCACCATGGATGGATGTTCCTTCATTATCAAGAAGACTATATCTGGAAGAATTTGTAGATTGGCTTATATATATATATGGAAGAATACTTTGAGTTTGAAGACATAAACAAACAATGCATTAAGGTGACATAGACTAAGGTAAAAGAGAACAAGACAATATAGTTAAAATAGATTAAAATGAGCACCAAAGAAAAGGAAATGATAAATTATTTGTTTGGAACTAGATGGTCGCAAAGATGAAAAGTACGTTCAAATTAGATGGTCACAAAGATGAAAAATATGTTTTTGCCTTCTTGTTATCAGAGGTATTTATCTAACAAACTAGAAAATTCAAATCAAACTGATATTTCAGTTATATAATATAGTATGAAGTTTTATAATTTGGAATCACTTTTGTCCATTAAAACTTATACCCAAATTAAATTTAAATAAACAACTCCCAAAGGACAAGTATTTTTTTAATATGAATACACAACCCCCTGCCTGCCCCCAAAAAATTAAAACTAAAAAAATGTGAGGAGAGTCAAAATTAAACAAAATTTCATTCCAATGTTAAAGGAGGAGAAAGAATCCAAATTATATAAAAGAATTCACAACTAGAATTCCATGCACATGCATACACGTAAGTATGTTTTTGATGAAAAAGATCTTGTACTATATTGATTCAATATGATATAAGATAAATTTCAACAAAAAACTGGGCGGTATAAGAACACACCCCAAAACCACAAACAATTTAGGCTAAGCCTACGAGGATGAATGAAAAACTAGGCCAACCTTGGGAGATACAAAAGCTCAGCAACGCCTAGAAACATTTAGAAAAAACCAAGCCATGCAGTTGTTGCAAACATGCCCAAAGTGAGTGGATCATGATCATCCGACCAACCCAAGTCACATAGATATTTACCAGTATCCTAGAGCTCCCAGCTTGGAGCAATTTCTTCTTCTAGGTCCATCTCGCCGTGAATGGGGATATGAAGGCCAAGATGAGGGAACTTGTTAGAAGATGGTGGCGGTAGCGGTGGATTCCAACCATCAACAGTGTCAGGAATGATGGAAAGAGGAGAACCCTATCCATGTTGGTGAGGCAATGATCCTAAGCCCTATTAGTGAGTTGGTGAAGGACTCCTGCATTGATGAGGTGGCAGTGATCCTTAGCCACGACGATGAGCTAATGAGTAACTTTGTTGGTGCAGAGGGCTCGGGGTGTCGCGAGCCTAGATAAAAGCATGTCATTCTGACAGGCTATGTTGACCACCACATCCTAGAGGTAGGAAGATCCTAGTAGGATATAGTGGCACATAAAAAACATTACACAGGGCTTCCCCCTAGTGTTGCAACAGAGTCTAGAGGTGGTCCACCTCTAGTGTAACCTTGTCATCCTATACTTGTATCTACACTAATACATTCAAGATCACCATATAATTTTTATAAACAAAGAAAGACAGGTGAACTATAGAATTATCAAACAAAAAGCATTTCTTTCTTTCCATATCCAAAAAATAATTTCCCCTCTGAAATCATGGTAAATTTGGGTGAACATAGGTAGAAGCTTGGGATTGTATTCCAAAAGGATATGTTGCCGAGTAACGTAATGTGGTATTAGCAGAAATAGAAATGAGTGAATCGACATCCACAAAATCTGAGATTTGTGAAAAAACCAGAAAATATGCAGAATAGTTTCCAAATGACCTTAAAATGTGCACTTGGGAGTCATGATCCCAATTTAAACAAGATGAGCTCCGATAGGAAGGCATTGGTGCAAAATACAACAAAGAAAGTTGGAAATTTTTGGCTCCACACAAATAGTCCAAACAATATCAAATGTCCTACTATAAGTAGACAGAGTGGATTGAAATCCCCATCGTGCCTTGAGTTTATCCACAATGGGAAATTGAGTTGACAACTAATGGTAGCCTTTACTGGCTCTATAATTATGAAATGGAGTATCCACATACCATTTCTAGTCCATCCACTAAAGGAGAGAGGAATGCAAAACAATTTTGTGCAACATGTGGTTAGGGACCAAGATGATCACTGCATTATAAGTATCCGGGTCTTTGGTTAGAGAGACAAAAACAAGTTTTAATTGTTAGCTAAGATAACTAGGATTGCACTTGTTTGTAGAATAAGTCTTCAATGGTGTGAATTCTATGTTTGAATAATTTGAGTGTAGATATTCCTAGGTTTTCTGCTAATCACTTATCCCACACTTGAAAAATCGGTGACCACCAGATAGATTGATTCTTAATAGAAAACCCATTGCAAAATCCATCCCCTTTCCATAAGTGCCAAGGTTTGATGGATTCCCATGCTTTCCAAATTATCTTTAGCACAAAAGATCCGATAAATTTAACAGGTGTTGGCGTGATGAACAAATTGAAAAAACCAAATCCTTTCCATAGAGGGAGGCCATAACGAAATCCTTCTGCAATACCATGTCATATGAGAACATTTTAAGCTTCCTGGCCAGTGATGCTTCTGAAAATCAATTTATGCAAAGTTCCTCCCCTTAATGTTGAATGTCAATAAGGCCAAGTCCCCCATAATAGAAGGGAAGGAAACATATCTCCCATGCCACATGATGAAATCCTTCTCCAGTAGCAGTATTAGACCTTAAAAAGGCTTTGAGCAAATTTTCCAACTTCTATATACATGCTTTGGAGGGAACCCGACACGAAAAATAATACACGTGTGTGCTTGTAATAAATTTGGAATAAACATAAGTATGTTTGTTTTGTTTTCATAATAAAATAATAATAATTTGAATCATTCAACAATAATGCATGTGAGATCCTAGTTTCAAGACAAGCTTTACTTAAAGTATGTCATGGCTTCAATCCCGTGCATAACATCTATTTTTTATCAAAGCATATTTAAAAAGTAAAAATATAAATTACCGAATATCCATTGATCTAGTTAAGTAAAAAAAATTAATATTTAAAAAATAAAAGATAAATTACCAAATATCCATTATCTACATAAAAGGATAAGTACCTAAGTAGTTAAGTATATAATTTTTTAATATTTAAAAAATAAAAGATAAATTGTCAAATATCCATTATCTACACAAAACGATAAGTACCCAAGTAGTTAACTAAATAATTGTTTAATATTCAAAAAATTATAGATAAATTGCCAAATATCCATTATCTACACTAAACGATAATTACCCAAGTAGTTACGTAAAAAACCTTGAAAAACAAAATGGTGAAAGTAAATATGTCGACTTCACCCATTTTATACATTGTTAACCTTATTTCATTGGTTTTAACATTAGAAAGCCATCTAAACTTGGTTGTTCAACCACATGTAAACATTTCTCGATACTAGTTTTATACCTCCTCTATTCAATTTTTCTAGAATACTCTTAATATGATATAAAACAAATATTACAAAATTATATTCATTGTAATAAAAGAGCCTAAAACTTGCATTTGATTTTTTTTTAGGATTTCAAAGAAATAGAAATTTTTAGCTAAAAGGGGCAAGTTTATTTCAACTGTTGATTGCTAAAATTTCACTCAAATAGAAAAAAATTAATATTAATTTTTTTATGTTTTAAAATTGGATATTTTCATTTTTAAATACCGAAAACCACTTTTGGAAAAAAAAAATTCTTAAACATGCAATCATTACAAAACCTCTCATTTCCCATTCATTTAACAATGACTAGAAAAAATAATTCAAATTTTTTTCCTGATTCCAATCTATTTAAAGGAGAAGTACAATGCTTGGAAAACAAAGAAAAATCTCAACTATAATTTGAGGATATTTGGGAAGTTGTAAATGGCTCATTGATATGACCAAAAGAATATGTTTCTCAAAAAATATTGTTTAATAGGGTTAACAAGAGAAGAATACTAGTCATACTATTTGGATTATCTAATGAGATATATCCTTATAATTTTGATACAAAATATCTGAAGGAAAATCAAATAAAATTAAAACTTTGTATGAATAAAAAAATAAACATAAATTTTCATCTCCATAACCAATGTTACTACATAAAATTCAAACCAAATGACAAAATTTAACCAATTTTGAGGCATGTTACAACTTTTGGGGAATAAATTCATTCCTTAGAAGAATAACTGACCGATGACTCTCTTGTGCATATTATCTTGAGAAACCTTCCACTATCTTACATAATTTATTTCATGTCTGTAATGCCCCGTATATTTTTTTTAAAAGCTAAATTTAATTTTTTTTTGTTGATTCCCCCCTGCCTGTGTATCCAACCTTGGCTGAGTGGGTTGCGTGGAAGGATAAATGTTTTTTGGTGGTGCCTTTTAAAGGGGTCTGAGTAGTGTTATTGGAAGGTATTTCCTTTAATGTGGGAATTAACAATTTTTTACCTAACCTGACACACCTGGTCTCCATGTAGGATCTTCTAGACTACTAAATTTATGGTGATTTGGACTCCCAGTCCCACCAACTCTTCCATTCTTTTCTGGCACTTATTAAACTTGTTTGGAACATTTTTCAGGGATGCTATGCATTGTATTGTAGTTGGCCATGGGGGTGGATGAAGATTTGTGGAGAAGGTGCAAAAATTTAAAGATCTTATTAAGCACATCGCTTTCCCTATTGTTCTTCCCTGGTTTGCATACTTATCTACCATAACTCTTGCCACTGCAGCTTGTGACATAAGTCTTCCCTCCTAATGCATTGGTATATGCCCTTACCATGTTTCAAAGTTACTGCCTTTTGGTTTTGGAAACGTGTGTGTGCAAGGGGAGTTGAACATGTTGGACGCATTGCTTGTTTAGCTGAGATGTTGGGTTAGGGTATCCGCTCCATGATGCTTGGGTGGATGTTCTTAACCTATTTTATTTTGTCCCTAGATGTGTACATGATGGAAAGTGCAACAACATCTCTTTGAGGTATCTTTGTCATTAGTTTTTAGGATCGTGTATTCTCCCCCTTTGTGCTTCCACATGTCTCGAGGCACCTGCGATTGTAGTTTTCAAAGAGATGTTGTTCCCATTGTGCTCTAATGGAAGTCCTTACCCTATTCCTAAAAACTGTGACCTTGGCCTTGGCTGCGTGTAGTTTACAAATTGGAGCCAAGCATGTTAGACATCTGTTGGTTGTTATTTTCATTTTTCTAATTTTTTTGTTTTGTCTACCCTAGTTTCTGGGATGGTGAGTTTCTTGCGCCAGGGTTGGGACTGCTTGATTGTGTGCTAGTTATGGTGACCTTAGTAGGGTATTTTTGTCAAATCCCTATTGTGCATATCCTATAATGGTGGAAATTTCATGAGACCACATCTCTTCGAGGATTTTGTCTAATAGTTTCTCTGATTTTTATACCCCTCCACGTTTGCATACACAAATTCTAAGGCTGTGAGGATGTTTGCATGGTTTTGGATCCTAGCTTCACCCCCTACCTCATGTGTTTTTGTAGTTCCTGGTTCTTTTTCAATAAACCCCTTAGTGTTTTCACTACTGTCATGGAATTCCTTGAGCCCACAAAACTTTCTGTCAGACTTCACTTGAAATATGAATCTCTCTGTGCATGCTAAGAATGGATGGGAATATAATTTGAGTGCTCATCCAGTAGAAGAGATCATAATCAACTTGAGGAGAGCTATTGCATATTTTTCGAGTGTCCATACGACTGGTAAAAGATGGAGAAACATGCAAGATAATCCTACCTTTGTTATAATTGCTAAAATTTAAAAATATCATTAAATAGGACTTTCCTTTCCTTGAATTTAGCTTGTCCTTTCTACCTTTGTTGTGGGTTTGTTCACTTTGTGGGAAATATATCCCTTCCTATTGTAATCTTCTTATTTTGGCTTTAATCGTTGTTCTTGTTAAAGTGGATAGTATAGGTTATTTTTTCCTCATACGTTGCCTGTTGTGTTCTTGCTTGAATGTTTTACCTTCTAGTTTTATTAGCTGCATTTCTGGGTTTCAATTATCAAGTTTTTCATGCTATTTATAACTGGTGTCTTCTATTGTGAAGGAAAGCCTGTTGTTTTTACAAACCTCTTGCTTTTCTTACGAGCTTGTCATTTTGGATTAGATTCCTTCTTGGATAATCAGGATGCTCATATTCATTTTGCAAAATTTTAGATCGGGTTATTCAAGTAGTCACCTTATGGAATAATGTCCCTTCCAGGTTGACTATTGTTTTATGGAAACTAAATTACCCTTTTGGATTTTGTCAACAATCTCATAATACCAGTTGTTCTTTGGTGTTTCCCAACCTTGGGGTGGTGTGGTGTTCAAGGTTTGTTATACCGCCTCGTTCTCTTTTATCGAACCAATTAAATTTTCCCTTCGAACTGTCCCATAGGTTTGTAAAAATTTATGTGTGGTTGACTTTTGTGGTAAGATTTATGCTTGGAGGGTGTATATTGGCTAAGGTTTCTGAATTACTAGTTTTCTTGCACCTTGAGTATTCCGACATAATTGTGTTTGATGCTAAACATATACCCTTATTGCATGTTGATCTTCAATATAGTTTCATAACATTTAAGGCTTTTCCATGAGGGGCACTTTGACCATTCCTTATGAAGCTTAAACTGTGACAAAGGCTTTCGTCACTGAGATTTGTAGTTTCATGTGTGTGTTTTGGATAGTACACTTTTTTTGTTAGAACTACCTTGGCATAGTTCTACTCATGATGACTCTTAGTGGCATAGTTATAATTGTGCATCTCACTGAATATTATTGACTTTTGGAAGATGTATGTGTGTTGATATCTGGTTGACTTATGATAAAACTCTTAACAGCATTAGGGATATTCAGGGGTATTTATTTATAGATGAAGTGTTGATTTATATTTGAAGTTAATGTTAATTAATGGCTTTTGGTGATACTTATAAATTCAATTATTCCCCTTTAAACAATGTTGAGTGGTGGTTCACATTGTTTTAAACCGAAACTATAGGATTATAGAGAAGGTTTGGAAATCCCTAGTGTGGTAAAACTTGGATTGATGTTTAAAATTTTAACTTGTATGACAGAACTCTCTTCTACTCTCGCTTGTCATTACTAGCCTAGAAGGGTAGTGGCCTCTTCATGAATGATTGTGAAAAACCTTGGAATCAATGGAAAAAATTAGTGTTAATTTCCTTCCCTTTTAAACAATGTTTAGTGGTGTTAGCGTATTATATTCCATCACATAATCTATATGTTTACATGACAAAAAATTTAATACAGTCAACCTTCTGTGTTAACCTTTGAATCCTTTGTTTCCTCCTAAATTAATTGTTCATTTTTTTTTTGTCATTTCAAAAATTTAGTATCATAGCTTGTGATTTTAATACCTTTATATGAATGTAGATTTTTGGTTTGAATATTAGTTCTCAATCTTATAACCTAATTTTTTATTCGATGAAAATCCTGTTACACTAGACTGTTGTTTCTAATTCATTTAGGCCAATGTTCCCTTCTCGTTTGATTGTTAAATTTTCATTGCTTTTGTGAAAATGTTTAAAACCAAAGTATAAGAATTTCTTCTTAGATTGGCATGGTGGAAATTTTAAAATAACTTGAGGAGTTGTTAGTTTTAGAGCTTTGATCCAATTTTTGGAATAGAATTTTTCCTTTCTTGATATTGTTAGATAGTAGCTTATTGTTGCTTTGTGTAGTTTTATCTTGCTCAGTTCTCGTGAACTGACTTAGGTTATTAATTTTTATAGATCGCTTATGTGAGTAGATGAGGGAAAGTCTTGTAGAATGTTGCATCAAACTTGGTTGTGAAGTCCTTATCTACAAATACTTGTATGTTGTAAAACTCTAGAATGGGTTATGTGGGGAGTTTAGAACAAAACCAGTGCCTTAGTATTTGGTGTTGTGGAGTATTTTTGTGGTGACTATTGGAACTTTGGCGTGTTTTGTTTCATGGAAAATATAGAATTTGATTACCGCATGGTTATGGGTGATTCTAATGTATTATAGAAAGTCTAATAATAATATAGCATAGCGTGACCTATGTTATTAATCTATTGTTCCCTAGTCATGGCTCCATAGAGTTGGTTTGTCCCTTTGGGATGTGCATCATGTCGGAAATAATTGATGTAACCATGTGTACATTTTTCACAAACGACTAATGGTAAACTTTTCTCTTGAGATAAAGTGTTGTGTGGTAAACCCTTCTTAGACGTACTAACAATGTAATTCTAAGCATAAAAAAATGGTTGGATGATCTTTATAAAAGTTATAAAATTTAAAATAAAATATATGCATACAAATAAATTAATGTAGATGTGATCTACTTGATAACATTTGAGCCCTTAAGTGATCAAAGAGGAAACTATATTTTGTAAAAAAAAATTATATACCTTATTTTTCCCCAAACTAAACAAATCAATATTATCCTTTTATGGTGAATTCTTAAATGATATTAAGGTGAAATTAATGACTAGTTTTTGGAAGTTAACGAAGTCATATAAGTAGGAGGGAAATGTATTAAGAAACCATTCAATCTACCTCAACCGTTTGAAATATAAACTGTTGTCCTTTGTCAAACTTAATCAAGCATGGTCGAAATGTATATTTTAAAAAATCTTGTTAAATTCTTATCCTCAATAAAAGACTGGTTAATAAGCAATGAGACCCTGAAGCTGAATTATTTTTTACTTGCTTCCCTCAACCCTTGCCTTGGTTCGTTGTAATCTTTCTTAAGTAATGTTAAACTTTTGATCCTTTCTCAAAGAAGATTATTGTTCCGAACCTAAAATGTTGCCTTCCCTCAATTAGAGCTTATGTGTATCACCTGTGCAATAGAGGTGCGGAACAAGTTTTAGTGGCTTGAGTAAGTTTAATTAACTGTGTGAGAAATAGAAAATGTTCTTAAATCAATGAATTAAGTAAGTTATCGACATATTATAGAATGATTCTCCTTCAGAAAACTTGATCTTAAGCTAATTAGTCAATAGTAAACAAGAAAGAAGTTCAACTTTGTAAGAAGAATTGCACAAATCAAAACATGAATCTTCTATATTTTTAAAGACGTATTTGGTAGTTAAATAACCTTCAAAGAATTTACTCTGTGGAATGTCCTTAACTGTAATCTGTGTAATGTGTTTGGACCTTTACGTTGTGCCTTGTCGAAGTGAAAATTGGATTGTTCGTGTTGGGTATTGTATGTTTCCTTGTTGTCTATGTGTTCATCATTGTGTCAAGATGTTCAAAGAGTTAGTTGTAGCCATTGTGACCACTTGTTGTGTTGTTCTATACTTCGAACAAGTCAAAACAAAATTATCCTGTACTTTACTATGTTATCTTGTGTGTTTGATTTAGTGGGTGTCACAATGTCATTGAATGTGTCTAAACAAACTAGTAGTTTTTATAATCTTGAAAAAATGTTCAAATAATTATAATTCATACACTCACAACCAAAAAGAGAGTACTAATCGCTTGCTACTTGTAACAAATGTAAGAAAATGATGCAATCATTTAAACAAACCTACAGGTAAACAAATTAGTAAAATAAACTGTGAAATAAACAAAAATAATATGATTTATTGTTATAAAGGACATGGAACTAAATATATTTAGTACAATACATTTGAACATAGCTTGTTTAGTGTAGATAAATCCAATAAAAAGCAATCCACACAAGGACACCAAAATAATCGACATCTTTAGAAAAAGGATTATGGAAAAATAAACAATATCAACAATGGAACATTGCTTAGGTGGAAGATAACTCTTCTCATGGGGAATTTCTATATTTAACAAAATCCCATGAAAACCCTACTTTACTAAATGTTATATGTTATTTTGTTTCATGTGCAACCCACCACACGAATGGATACAAATATTGGATATGGATACTGAATTTCATACCCAAAAAAACATGTTTCTTTGGGTAAGATATATCACACATTCTTCATTATATTGACAATATTTTACTTTCTCTTCAAATTCATAATTGAAAAAGTAATGACGCACTATATGTCTATGGTTTATCTAAAATCCTAATATAAGATATTAAACTATTTGAACATAATATTATGTTCGATTTTGACTTTAAAGGTGGTACACAAATCTAACTCACTGGAAAAGTTCATCTATATTCTGTTGAAAAGAGATGCTCTGTATAGTTTTGGTATAGAATACTTTGACATGTAAGTTTTGGGTATCGAGACACACTCTACCGCTATACGATGGTTATAGGTATTCCACCACCAAAAAACATAAAAACTATCTGGCGGGAAAAACATTATTCACGTTTTACGAGGACTACAATTCAAGCTCCAAGAAAACATGATAGGCTATATAATGATCTATGCAGACCTATGTGACCTATTCCTACTAGGTTTGAATATTTTTAGAGTCTTCTTTGAATATTTTTCAAAGAAAATGTGGATTTACTTTCCAGACACGAGATGTATCCTTTGGAAATGTCAAGAAATTCAAATTTTTTGGAACCAAAACTCGTCATAAAATAAAAAATCCTCTCAGCTCAAGAGGTGAGTGAACTAATAACCATCTTGAATCCTTATTGGAAATTCATGGAATTCATTGCGAAATGACTCCTCCAAAATGGTGGTTTTGAATAGAGAAATGAAACTATCGTTAAAATTATATGATTTATGCTTAACAATTCTGTCTTAACAAAAACACATTAAGCTGAAGTAGCTACAGAATTATTTTGTATATTACAGAGAGTATTCACTACAGCTTCTAATAGGGTAACACTATAGGAAGCATAGTCAGGATTAAATCCATCCATTTACATCTTATAATTTTTGGGTGTAAATATAATATGCAAATTCTTAAAGAGAATAAATCTAAAATGAACATGAAATAAATAAAAGTTTATATTCTTAAGGTATAGTGATGAGGAACTCGGTTACAAACTAATAAATCTCAAAAAAATAGATAGGTGTGTACTAGGAATGATGTTGGTTTGTTTTAGTAGCGAGAAGAAAAAGACCCTTCCATAATCTTAGCTTATGAATAGATCATTCATATTTTGATTACAAAAGATGATTGTCTCTCTAATGAGAATAGTGATGACGCAGAAGATAGCAAAGAACCGCAAATGATTAGAACCACTAAATGTATGCCCATGTTATATACAACCATTATATGATATGTAAAATTAGATGATATCCCTCACACATCCACCATTGGACAAAGGAATCATATATGGCTCGTGGAGAGGTCAATACGGCTTGAATGAGTATAGTTGTTGAATATATTGAGCCATCTATATTTTATGTAATTCTGAAGTAAATACATTGGAAATATATTATGGATGCAGGGTAGATTATTTGTTATAATAATGAATAACTCACTCTAAATTATAGATATTTCACCAATCAAGAAGCACATTTGGATGTGGATGGATATTAAATAAGAACAAATAATATTGTTATTGATAAAAACAAATTTCGGATAGTATAACAGGGATATGATCAGAAAGAGGATTTGACTATGAGCATACTTTTTCACTCGAAAGTAAGATAAAAATATAAATCGTGATTTTTCTGTAGCTTTATAATTTGTTAGGAAAATCCATAAAAATTTATGTGAAAAGTTTGATTCTTAAACGATGTGTATAGGAAGAAGACGATACAACTCAATAAGGTTCTGTCTAACGTAGAAAATAGGAAAATGTGTGCAGACTCATTAAATAAACGAATGATATCTAATAGGCTCCAATGGAATTGTAGATAAAAAATAATGAACATCTCATACATCATATATTTAACTAAAGTCCATATAATCAAAATATCGTACCTCAAATAATAAGCGGGAAGATGGTCATTAATGTGGTTCATGTCATTGGATGATTAATGAATATTGTTGAGTATGAAAATAAACAACTTATCTATCATTCGACATGATAGATGTATTGCTTCTACATATTGTCTTGGTATGAATGTTTGGAAAATTGAAAACCACATTTTTATATTACACATGAAATAACACAAGATAATGTTGTATAATTTTTGTATGATGGACTGTAAGCCAATTTCCACACCTTTGCATATAAGGCTTCATTTATCTCAATAAAATCCACCACCGCATGTAAATACAGATGTATATTAGCAGATGATTTAGAGTATAATTTACTTGACTTATAATATTCTAGATATTAGCTACGTCATTAGATATATTTATCGATTCATAAAAAAACCAAAATTTTCTCTATAGAAAGTGAAAAATAATATATTGAGGTATATTAGAAGAACTTGATTTCAGATTAAAACAAAAGAATAATGATTAACTATTATTCATACGATATTTAGATTCAAATCATGCAAGGAAAACAGATGATACCGAATAAATTTTATCATGGGAATTCTTATCAGGATTAATGAAGCCAATTTTCAATAGACGCTCATTATATTAAAAAATACCTTGAACTCAAAGAAAATTAATTCTCTTATTTGTAATTGAATAATGAATTATAGTGCGTCTTAAAAAGGAAAAAATCTCCCAACTCAAGTTTCTAAGTAAACTCTAAGTAACTTGATTTAAATCTTTTCTAGGTGGTGAAATTTACTATTTTAGCAGTTTACTAGAAACTTCCGTTCTTAGTAAGTGTGCATGCTTATTCGCATGGCCATAAAAGTTTCCATGCATTTTCTACATTCCTAAATTAGAGGAATTGACTACTTTCTAACCAACTATGAATGCAAGACACTAATAATTACTAATGCCCTAAAATAGGAAAAAAACAAGTTCAATCTTAAATCCTAATTTTTTGCCCATAGATGGTGGATTTCAGGACCAAAAATTCACCAAAAATGTATCCAACTAGCAAGATGGGTCAACCGTTGTGTTTTTCTTGTTGAAACAAGTGGTTTCAAAACAAAAATAGACTCAAACGAACATCTGGATAAAAAGATGTGACAATTTTATGTTTTTGCTAAAAATAGTGCATCCTTCTCCACTGCTTGAAAAAAAACCATCTCCTGTGAGTTGGCTTCTTAATTTTTCTTCCATTTATATTTATCCAGATTATTAATCTCCCACTCCATGACCCATGTTCTTTCCTCTTGTTCCCATCCTTTCCAATTTACCAAATATTTACTATATTGTCCATGTCGTGTGTTCACAATTTTCTTGTCTAAAATATGATGTACTTTTTTTTAATTTTTCACAAGTACATGCTTCCTCAAATCTACTACTTATTCAATAACATCCCATTTTTCACCACCTCCATGAAAATAATATAAATATGAAACATTAAATATTGGACACATATCAATATTTCTTGGCAATTCTAGGTCATAAGCATTATTATTTATCTTTGTCATCATCTTGCAGGGACCAATCTTCTTGTACTTCAGCTTGTTATATGTTCCTTTTAAAAACCTTTCCTTATAAAGGTATACAATAACCAATTCTCCCACTATAAAGACCTTTTTATTTTTGTACACATCTTATATTTCCTTATACTTATCTTTACTATTCTATAGCTTCTTCCACACTTCTTCTTGCAATTGTTGTATATTTTCTTGACATGCTTCTGCATCATCACTAACTCTTCCATCAATTGGTAGTTGTATCGAATTTAACACCCCTTTTGGACTACTCAAATTCACAATATAACATGGATACTTTCCTCTGGAACTATTTACAGGGCTATTATAAAAAAACTTAGCTTGTGGTAATGTTAAGTCAAATTATTTTGGTTCTTCCCCAACTATGCAACTTAGCAGATTTTTGAAACTCCCATTTGGAAAATTTGTTTTCCCATTAGTCTGAGGATGATAGGAGCTGTTGAAATGTATTTTATTTCTCAAATTATTCCATGAATTCCTCCAGAATTGACTTAATAGTATTGTATCCCTATCTGAAGTAATGGTTTTTGGAACACCATGCAAGTTAACAACTTATCTAAAAAAACAAATCTTCTACTCTTGTTGCGTCACTAGTTTTCTTATAGGCAATCAAATGAACCATCATTGAGAACATATCAAAAACCACAAAAATTGAATCACTACCTCGTTGCGTGTTTGGTAAACCAAAAACGAAATCCATACTCAAATCTATGCATGCTCTATTCGGAAGAAGGAATGGCATATAGAACCTAATATTAGGTGTATGGCCTTTTGAGACATGGAAAATTCTATACCTCTCCACATATATTACTACATGTATTTTCATATTTGGCCAATAGTATTTCTTTTCTACTAAATATATACTCTTATCCTTACTAAAATGCCTACCCAATCCTCCGCTATGAACCTCTTTCACTATATTATCTCTCAAAGACCCAAATTGAATACATAGTTATCATCCCATAAATAGATAACAATCCTGCAAAATGTACTCATCCGGGACATCACCTACATTGCATGAGAATTGACTACTTAATCTTTCATCAATATCCTTGAAATCAGAATTAAAAAAATACAAATCCTTTACTTCTTCAAAACCAACCACCTCATTTTCCATAATTGTAAATAGAGTCACACACCTACTCAAAACATACGAAACTTGGTTATTTTTTCCTAAATTATGCTTTAGAGAAAAAAAAAAAATCTCTAAAAATGATACCCAATTTTAAAGCCTACTATTCAACTTCTTTTGTGTATTCACATACTTCAGGCCTATGTGGTCTGTAAATAACACAAATTTCTTAGGCACTAAGTAATGATTCCAATAACTTAATGCTTGTAGAATTGCATAAAATTTCACATCATAAGTAAAGTATTTGTTTCTTACCTCATTTAATTTCTCGCTTAACAAATCTATTTGCTTTCTGCCTTGACTTAGGACAACACCAATACCCACATGTGAGGTGTCATAATCAACCCCAAACACTTTATCAAAATCTAGTAGTGCCTAAATAGGTGCTTTTTTCACCTTATTCTTCAAGAAATTAAAGCTATCCAAAGCTACCTTTGTCCATCAAAACTCAATTTCTTCTGTGTAATCTATTATAGGTGTTACAATATGGCTAATTCTTTAAATAAAATCTCTTTAAAATTTTGCTAAGCCATGAAACCTTCTTACCTCTATTATACTTCGTGGAGTATTCCATTACATTATTCCCTTTATCTTTGTTGAGTCCATATGTACCCCATCTTGTGAATAATAAAAACAAAAAATACCAAAATCTCTTGCATAAATGTGTAATTATTCAAATTTAAATAGAACATGTCTTTCCTTAACACTTCAAATATCACCGTCAGATGTCTCAATTTATTTTCTTTAGTTATTCTAAAAAGTAATATATCATCAAAATAAACTACAACAAACTTACCATTGTACTCCTGTAACACAATGTTCATCAACCTCATAAAAGTGTTAGGTGTGTTAGTAACCCAAATGACACCACCAGTCACTAATATAATCCATCCCCAATCTTAAATGTTTTTTTCCACTCATCTCCTTCTCTGGTCCAAATCTAATGGTAACCACTTCAAAGATCAATCTTAGTGAAATACCTAGATCCAACAAGCACATCCATCATATCATAGAGAAAAAGTATCGGTAACCTATATTTGATAGTAATATTATTGATTTATATAATATCCATGTACATTTTCCATGTTCGGTCCTTATTTTGAGTTAATAAAGATGGAGTTTCACACATATTTATGCTCTCCCTTACTACACCCTTGTTAACAAGCTCTGTCACTTACTTATTAAATTCTCCATGAGATGTCAATCTCATTCTATAAGATACTTGATTTGGAAAAGAATACCTTGGGATCAAATAAATATGGTGTTGAATATATCCATTGGGTGGTAACCCAACTAGTAGATCATAAGGAATAACCTCAAAAAATTCTTCTATTAATGTTGTTCTCTCTACTAGTGTTTGTGCACTTACAAATTCATCTTTTTTGTGACTAGTACATAAAAATACCATGTTTCCTTTTCCTTCTTCATAAATTCTTCTACAAAAAGCATATTTTAAGGGTTCCCCTCTTCCTTAAGATGTAGAAAAAATATTTTTGTGTTATCTTTCCAAAAAGTATAAGTATTATTTCCCTCATCATGAATTAATTTTATATCGAATTGTCATGGTTTTCTTAGAAGCATATGACATACATCCATAGCAATGACATCACACCAAATCTCATCCTTACAAATTTTACCAACAAAAAAAAAAGTTCAACATCTCTTATCAACAATAAATTTATTACCATTCTTAAACCATGCAATATAGTAATGGTTAGGATTCTTGTCATAATGGAGGCCTTGTTTCTCAACCATATCATTTAAAACCATGTTCTTATAACTACAAATATCAATAATAAAATTACACATGTTTCCTCCCGAAGTGCATCTTTTCTTATAAAAATGTGTACGTAGCCATGCACCTCCTTTGATCTCCTTTCTTCGAGAAATCGCCATCCTTTTGATCATTGAATTTTCTCCCACATCTGGTGGAATTTTTAGCTCGTGTTCTTCTTCTTGTTTTTAAGCTTCAATAATATTTAATCTTGAAGGATATTCTTGCCTCTTGTCATGTGTATAGTAATTTGCACATTAAAATCCCTATACCCCACTTCACCACATATGTAGTAAATAAATGGTCTTCCTAGATACTCCCATCCTCTACCGTCAGCATATCTTCTGCCACTAAGAAATCCTCTACCTCTTTGTTGATTTTGAATATCTTGTCTTGTATCTTCTTCCTTTTCCACTACACAAGGTTGTTATCCTGTACCGTTACTGAAACCAACTCTTCCCTGAAATGAGGGTGATGCCCCGTATTCATCAAAGATGATATCTTGAAATGTTTTTGATTCTATTTTTATTCAGCATTTAAACCTAGTTTTTAGTCATCCTCCATGCTCTTGATCCTATCCATGCTTTTCTCATCTTAAATAGAAAATTATAATACATTTACATACCTTGATGCATGTTATCTCTGAGAAGTGCACCCTGATTGAGGGATAATAGTAGTGTTTCTAATCTAATTTTTGCCTCACTTCTGTAGATACAATGGAAACACCTCAGGGCTATGGGAATCCCTATGTTGAGGTAAGTCTCCGGGATTACAAGACTAGTTCCTCGTTGATGTATCCTAAACTAATATTTTTTGGGTTTTGAGGGTAAAAATATTATTTTAGCTTATATTAAAATGGGGTGGTACACCAAAATTATTGAGGTCTTTGACTGAGTACATGCACAATAAACTAAGGACAAATTAATTAAGCATGATCCAATGGGTTTCAACTTGATGTTAAGGAAAAAAATTAACTATTGAGGGAAAATCACAACAAACAATGCAGCTAACATGGACACTAAGACTATGCACAAAAAATATATTTGCAGCAAGGTAAGATAATTAATTCGAGGAATTGAAATTCACAAAAGATAATAGAAAGATAGACATAACTGCAAATAGTTTAAAAGGAAATAATTGCTTCTCATTCAAGGGAAAAAATGGAAAATGTTTTCTTCATCATTACTAAATCAAAAAAGTCCTCCTCGTTCTTTTTCAATGCACAAAATATATAGAAAAAATATTCACCCAAACCTCCTAAAAATAGGTTGTAGTATGAAATCACCCATGCATGCTAATTTCAGCCTTTATCATGAATAAATAAAGGAATAAAATAATCATGTTATTTACAATGAGGTAATAATAGCCTTTACTTCCAATAAAAACTTTAGTCAAAGTGGATTTGACTTCTTTAATTCTAAAATAATTAATAAACATGGGTGAATATTTTGGCTAATAATATCCTTTGCGTGATGTGCAAACCTTATCCAATGTGCATGCAAAATATTTCCTTTGAATTGTATGTGATGATTAATTAATCGTGTCTAATCCTCTTATGTAACACTTGAATATTCCCCCACTTGCAATATAAATTTATCTTCTTCCCTGTTTTGACCTCTTGTGATGGCATGAAAAACACACTCACGTTGAAGGAAAAAAATTATTTTGTCTCCTTCACACTTACAAAAATAATCATCCATGTGGGGACCACCTATGAGCATGTGCAAGAAAAATAATATCCTCTTTTGTGAAAAATAAGGTGATACTACAGAGGATAACGTCTGACTTGCCTTGACCTTGGGCATATAGAAGATTAAAAAATACTTGGTTCCTTCTTTGACATTCATGGAGTATTGCATGGGTGATAATAATCATTGCTTGATTATTAAGCCCTCTTCTTATTTTACTTTGGAGAATATACCTATTTTGACCAAGGTACCTTTTGATTTACCTCAGTATATACATATGTTTAAAAATCATCTTGTGATTAGGACATGGAGAATAACATTAAGGGTCCCTCCATTTGAATAATCATTGCATATAATAATGTTTTTTGGTCCTTCGCAATGTTTTAAAATTTTGAGCCCCTCTTTTTGATTTGATCATTGCACATGTTTTTGAGAAGACCATAATCTTGATGTCTAAACAAGATCATTGTTTTAATTATTCAAATTTTTTGAATAAACATAACATATACCATAGTAAAAATACACAACTGTTAAAGTGGGAAAGAGGTCCCCCTCCCCACAATGCTCGACCCTCAATTATAATCAAGTGATTTTCCTAGCCATGGCTTAGTTAGGGTTTCTTGTGCAAATGACACAAAAGTACTTGTTGAGTTTGGTGAGTTATATTAACTTAGACCTTGAGTTAGGGTGAGAAAAACATGGAAACCCATATCATTTTCATTATTCTTTGATCTCTTTTGAGCTAGTGAAGCTTTTCAATTTTGGTTTGGGTTGAATGCGGTCTTAGCTGATTGGTAAAGTTTGGGCATTTACCAAAAGGAGGTCCAAGGTTCAACCCCCATTGGTATGTCTGCTACGTGAGGAATAGCCTGACCAATGTCCCTGAGTGTTGAAGGAGTAGTCTGACTAATATCCCTAAGTGTGCTATAGTTGTATGATGGTACTGTTGGAGTAGTCCGACCAACGTCCCTGAGTGTACGCCAACTATACAAAGGTGGTATGAAGTGTACACCAGTTATACAGAGGTGGTAAAAAACCTATGCTTCAGCTAAACGGAGGTGGTGTTAAAATTTTGCACCTGGTGGTCCCATCCTCACACAGGATAAATTCACTGAGGCTGGTAGAGACTATGCTAAAAATGTAATATGTAATGATTCCTCTAATTTCCAAAAAAAAATGAAATTGTTTGGGTGGCCAGGGTAACTGTTATCTCTCAAAAGTGCACCCTGTAGAGAGATGGTTCTAGGTTTTCTAAGCTTGCAAAATTTGATCTCTCTCTTTCATAGATATAATGGAAACACCTTAGGTCTATGCGTATACCTATTTTGAGGTGAGTCTCTGGGTATCAAGGTTGTTTCCTTGTTAATGTATCCTAAATTGATTATGGGGGTTAAAGGGAAAATATGACTGTAAGATAATCTAAACTAAGGTGATACATTAAATATTAAATGAGGGATTTGACTGAGTAAATACAAAATTGCTGTGTGAGAGGATTCTTGATGCACGAACCAACAGTTCTTCTGTATAGAATATTAAGGGAAAAATACTTTGAGGTATTAAGGGGGATTATCACAGTAATATTGCTAATCTAAACATGCACATTAATATCATGGAGAGATTACTAAATTTTGCAACAGGGTAAGATGATTAATCAGGGAGATTTTGCATTCACAAGACCAATAAAAACATATACAAGACTACAAATAATTGGGAAGGCAGAAAATACTTCACACTCAGAAGGAAAACTGGCAAAAATTTCTTTAGTAATCCTATATAAAAAAAATTCCCTCCTCTATGCTTAGCCAAGGCACATAATATATAGCAAAAAAAAAAAATTACCCTCTTCCTAAAAATAGCCCAAGGCTTGTACTCACCAATGTATCCTATTTTTATCCTTTATGTAATAATAGATAAAGGAATAAAAATTAGAGCATGCGATTACAAATAGGTATTATTATCCTTGATTATAATACAGTCAAACTGAATTTGACTATTCTATTTTTAAGAAAGCAAGGGTAAATAATTTTCTAATAATAATCTTTCCTTGCTCTGCAAGTCTTTCTCCTTTGAACATGCAACTTTGTCTTCTTCTCTGTTTTGTCCTATTGTGAAGGCATGCAACAAATCATTTTTCTCCCTGTATTGAGTAAAAATGAATTACATCATATTTGTAACATTTGGAAAAATAATTCATCCAAATATCTATCCTGATTGGGTCCACCTTTGTTTATGATGCACATAATATGATGCTAACATCTCTTTATAAGTGGCCACATGAATGGCACTCTACAAATCAACTCTAGCTCCTTGACTAGTGGGGACCACCTCTGCATTGACCACTAGCCTCCATTTGGTTCGGCCACCTTGGTGGACTTAGCAAAATATTATGGTTCTGAAATAAGATGAGGGGCACCTTTTAAAAGGGGCACACAATAAACTTTTGATAACATACATGGGTCTCTTAACCATGGTCTCAATAATAACCACGATTTAATCATTCACCCCCCTTTGAAATTAATATTGCATAGCAATTTTCTAGTCGGCCTTTGCATATTTGAAGTGACTAAGGTTATACTTTTACTTTTTGAGTGATGATTATTTCGTGTTGGACTATGGTTTAGACTTATAAAAGTCAATACAAATGATATTGTTTAAAGCGTGAGGCTGGACCCCTTTGCATGATGACTCACCCATTGACAATTTTTCAGTGGATGGTTAACTCAAGTAGTTTTCTTTGGTATATGTTGAGCTTCTCTTAGCCTTTGATCTGGTACTTGTTTGTGGATCTTTTAACTTTGATTGGCATAGTGGTTGGATTTTTGACCCTCAATTAGGGTTTCTAACCTAGAAATTTAATATGGCACTGTCATCAAAACCATGGTGGTTTGCATTAATCTTTTTTGATCCCTGAGACCATCAATTTCTAAGCCGTAGTTAGGGTTTCTAATATGGAAATAAAGGTGATCAGTGACAACTAACCATGGTTACTTACTTTGTTCTTTGATCTTGATCCTTGGCCTTTGATCTTTGTCCTTCTGATCTTTTGCCATTTATTATTGAATTTGGTTGAGTTAGATTGAACTCGCCTCTCAAGTTCACATGTTAAAGGAAAGCTTGACCCTAATGCACATTTCATTTGATTTTTCATTATATGGGTGAAGCCCTGACAAAAATTTCCTTTAACGCCATTGTTCTGAGATCCTTGAGTTGTGCCATTGTTGATTTTTAAAACTTGGCTCTATGTTCATTTGACCTTCTGAGTCACTTCGTTGGACGACCATCATGGTGGTGAGAGCTTAGAGATCATTTCATGTATTATTTCTCTAGTGGCCACCACTGCTAGTGTTTTCTTTGAGCTCAGCTTTCTTGTGCAAATACACCTTGTGGGTTCTAAAGTATCTACATTTTCTTATGTTTCTCTGGTCATCTAATTGTTTGAGCTCTCTGTAAATTTTGAGCTCTTTGAGGATCTGTGAGTGATCACTTTTTGATTCGTATCTACCTTTTTTCTACCTTCTATGAAGTTATGTGAGCTTTTTGGTCAGATCTTTGCATTCTCTCATTGGCTCAATTGCATTTGTATTTTCTTCGATGGTTTCTTGTCGAGGTCACCTCTCTTTCCTGAGTAAGATTTGAGCTTCGATTTATAATTTTTTGGCTTCCTACGGAGCTATACAAGGTTTCTTTTTAGATGTTGTCTCTATTCTCTTGAAATCTGTAGATTAGTCTTTCGAAACCTTGGTTTTAATTCAAGGTTTTGGGTCACATTCTTCGTTGTATTCACTTACGTCAGAGCTCTCTAAGCAAGATGGTTGTGGGTGTTTTCCACCATAAGTGGTTATAGGTGAGCTAATTTTTCTCTTGTACATGTACGCTTCTATTTTCATTTTCTTCCTTTGATAAATCACTAAAACTCTTTAAAATTACACAATTCTGGGTTCCATTTCTTGCTCCTGCTTGAAGCTCATTTTAGCTCGAAATCTTCTCATAGGCATATGGATTTCTTGCTTCATCATTCAATTTCTCAAAACTTTTGATTGTTCAATTATAAATAGTGAGTTCTTGTCTATTACTTTGATTTTGATATTTGCAAATGAAGATCTATGCCTGAACTTCTGTATTCAAGTTTGTATTTTTTTGTTATATTCTTAAGAAAATTCTGAATCATATTTCATTTTGATTTTGAATTCTGAAAAATACTTCCTCTGGTGTTGTGATGGATGTAGACATGTGCAAGAATGACACTTATGACACCCCTGTAGATTTGTTCTTTTCATAACTAACCTTCATATATCTATTTCATGCATGATGTTTTTAGAGTTACCATATGAGGACTTCATGTATTTATAATAGGCCTTGGCTTGGATGATACTTTGTAGCTCTCCGAAATTGTTGCTTAATTTCTTTAATTGTTCTGTAACCATGTAGACACTGTGTTTTCTAAACATACTGTTTCATTTATTTGGCTAAGCTTATTTCAACATTGAAATTGGGCATGATTTGTTGTTGTTTTCCATTTAATATAATCCTGAATAGAAACTGGATATACATGCCAATGAAGATATATGCCTCCATTTTTTATTACTATTCTATCCACTATAGGATACAACTTTCTCTTGACTAACAACCCTCCCTTCCATTTGAAAACTATAATGGTTTCATTCCTTGACTGTATTCTTGAGACTTCAAAAATATGTTCTTTGTTGAGTCACTTGAATGATTGACTCTGAGGATGTGTCATAACGGTTATAGTCTTCTTAAAACATGCAGCACTCTACAATACTTTGTGTACTTCTAACTGAAATTGAATGAGAGCATGTGCTTGGTTTATGTGTAAAATTGGTCAGCTGAGTAGAATCATTATTGTGCATAGATTTCTCTTTAGGATTCAAATTGGTAATGATGCACTTACATTCAAGTAACCATAAAGGTATCCATTGATTTGCAGTTTTAGCTTGATCTTGCAATATTGTGCTAAGACAACGAGGCTCTATAGTTGTCATTGGTGTAATTTTGATCTGCTTTTGATGCTTTTCCATCGTCATGAGAAATATGTACTTTCAGAAACTACTGCAACTCTTATTGTTCTTGATCTTGATTCAATTCTACTATGAGATACTCTTTTCTATACTATCTTTCATGTATCTTGTATGTGCTTTCTAGAAATTACAAGCAGTTCATCTATTTTTGATACTATTTTAGGCATAAGCCTTGATTCAGATGCTTGTTAAGATCTCTGTAACTTGTTTATTTTACATAGATGCTTTATTTCCTTTATAGTAACATTTTTGGCATGCTGAAAAATATGAAATGTTGATTTTTCATGGTGAATCCCTAGCAAATTTTTCCAGAATTCTCTCTTCCATCCATTTCCGGCTATAGTAGTTGTATTTTCTGATTCAGAATATAGAACATAACACTTCATGTTGAAACTGCTTTGGTAAATAAAACTGAGACATCGTAACTGTTTATCTTGATCATGGCATGCTTTTACTATTTTTTGTATCACTTACTTAATTTAAATAATTATTTTAAAGCATGTTAGTAGTTGAAAGGAACATGATGAAAAGTTGTAAATGTCCATTTTACATGGCGAAGCCCTGTCAAAATTTTCCCAAAATATTCTTTATTCTATTTCAGTTGTAACCCCTTCTTATCTAGCCAGCTTCAGCTTTCTTGAAATTTGATTCTTCCTTTTTAGTTGCAAACTGAAACATGTACTTCTATTTTCTAGTCTCTTTTCTATACTGTAACTTGCTCCATTTGAAGAAAATATTGAGTTTGAGTTACATTTATTCTTCTTTCTAGCCTGTACTTATGAATTGTCTATTTCTTCTTGGCTACAACCTGTACTTGCACACTTAAGAAAACAATTAGAAAATACTTAGCCCTTTTGGCCTCTCTTTTAGGCCTTTTCTTTTGGCCTCTCTTTGTCCATGTTTCTTCTTTTCTTTTCTCTTTCTTCTTTCTGAATGAGTAGAGCATGTATGCAATCTGTTCTTCAAGTAAATTATATCTCCTGTTTTGAAGAGATTCATATGCACGAACTAGGATAGTAAGGAATATGAATTGATCCCTGAGCTCATAATTGATAGTGCATTTTATTCTTTTTAGGTACAATGACTTCCACAAAGAAGATGAGAAAAGAGTAAAAGTTGGAATGGAGCTACTCCAAACAACAAAGAAAAACCCAAGGCAATGATGGGTTCACTCATACTCTTTACTTTCTTTTTCATGCATGTGTACCTCTTATTTTAGTAGTTGTACTTTACTTTCAAGTTACATCCCAATGCTTGTGTGAGAACATTTAAAATTTCCTTATGAATAAAACATTGAATTTTGTAAATGAGTTGTATAATTCTTTTTGCATTTTAGTTTTCTGTATGGATTGTATGATGAACTAAATAACTCAGTCATTAATTGAATGTCTTAATCATGAAGGAAAGAACATTAATGAGAACCTGTAACATTTAGTAATGAACTCTGATTTCTATAATCTACACTTATGTTTGCTATCCCAAAACTCAACACTTCACCTATTATGTAATTCGGTGTCTTCATCAAGACAACACAACTATCCTTCAGGGCCCTTGTGTTCTTTTGTTGAAGATATCATGAAATTACAGACTATGTGATTTGTTATGTTTTGTAACAACACACATAGCTATAGATTTCACTTAATCATTAATTAATTCAGCAGTAACCAATAATATCAAAACTCCCTTAGCTTAGGTATACTTCACCAATGCCTTTCATCGTAACAAAAAAGTTTCAAGTTGCCTATTTTTGTACAAGTGTAAAAATTGTCAACATTTCTGGCGATCCTACAGGGAAAGCTACCTGCTAACTTATAGATTAGTGCCTTTCTCTTCTCCATTGGGCATGGAGTCCAAACATGTAACTAAAATTCTCCTTTTTCGAAAGGTCCAACCCTTCCAAAATGAAACTAAAACTAGGAAAGGATCTGGTAAACTAGATCACATGCATGAATTCACTTATTGAATTGAAAAATAATGCAATGTGCAAGGACTGCACTTATTGAAGGGAAATCCTACTCTAACAATCACTGTAAGATTTTCAATAACAATGTTTGAGAAACATACCATTCACATGAATGGGAAGTTCCTCTCCATTCAGCTTCGAAAGCTAAAAAGACATTGTGTTCTTTGCAAGATGAAATCATGTAAGGGCCACTCCAGATTGTATCAAACTTCGAGTGTCTTCCTGGCTTTGCACAATCAACATCCCACTTTAACACAATATATCCTTCATTTAAGATTCTAAATTTGGCTTTCTTGTCAAAAGTCTTCTTCATTTGTTTCTGATTCTTTTCCATATTCAAATGGGCTTTATCTCTTAGCTCTTGTAATTCCATTAACTCTACATAACGAACCTATAATGGTTCACTCTCAAGTAGCTCCATTTGATGCAGCAAGTCCAATGTGGGTAACTCAACAGAAATAGGCATTCTTGCTTATTTTCCATATTGTGAATTACCAACTGGTCTTTTAGGAGTCACCCTATCAGCCAAAAGTGATAAATTTGAAATCAGATGCCAAGCTATTTGGTTATCTTTGAGTGTTCTTCCGATGATCCTTAAAAGGTTTTTGTTAGTAGTTTTAGCTAAGCCATTACCTTGCGGATAATAATTTGATGAAGAACTTAAGTAAATTCCATGGTTGACAGCCAAATATGTTATCTTTGCACCAAGAAATGCTAAAGCATTATTTGATATGATAGTTATTGGAACACCAAATATGCAGACTATTCCTTGATAAAAAGATACTATCGAAGCTTCATTAGCATCCTTCAAGGCTATTGCTTCAGTCCATCATGTATAATAATCGGTAGCAGTTAAGATCCACTTATGTCCTTGTGAAGAAGGCGGGTTTATCATTTCCAATAAAATCAAGACCCCACTACATAAAAGGTTGATCAAGTGAGATAGGTTGTAAGGGAAGTGAAGCTAAATGTTCTTTTCCAACAAAGAAAGCACATTTTTTACACTTTCTAATCCATTCAAAACAATCTTTGAATATGCTAGGCCAATAGTAACCAGATTTCATAATTTTTAAGGTCATAGTAAGTGCTAAAAACTGACCTCCTGTGGGTCCTTCATGGAATTCGGACAATATTTTCTGAATTTTATCATAGTAACACACTGCAACAAGATTCCATTTATATCTCTTTTGAACAACACGTTATCAATGAAGATATAAGGTATAGCTTGTAATCTGCAATATCTTCGTTTATTCTTGTCCATACCTTCTAGATAAGTGCTATGCTGTAGATAGTTAACCATATCAGTCATCCATCTTGATTCTTGAATCTCATGAGTGGGCTCAGGTTGCTGATTTCTAGTTGAACCATGATTTCTGATTGCTGATACGCAATTTCAACATGATTGTTTTGAATCATCTAGTTCTGTAGTTTGATGTTTTTCCATATCAACAATTAGATGCTCACATAAGCCTTTCACTCAAACCGTCTTAGCAACCCAGATATCAACATCATATTCCATGACCTTCGTTATCTAGTTTGCTCTTTTCTCATTCAATTGTTTATTTAGTAATAATGCTTTCACACTCGGATGAGAAATAAGAACATGGATTTTATTATTTGAAAGCATATACTTGAAATTATTTATTCCTCTGACTACTGAAAGTACTTATTTTTCAAGGAATGTGTACCTTGTTTCATAATGATGCAAGCTCTGTCCAAAGAAAGCAATAGGCTTCTTGATATCATCATCATTGACTTGAGTTAATATAGCTGAGGATGTTTAAGCTCCTGCAAGTGCATACATTGTAAAATCTTTATCGAAATTTGGATTTGTAAGAGTAGGAACTTGAGAGATAGCTACTTTGATTGATTCAAATCCTTCTCTCCCTTTACTGGTCCAAGAGAATTTTTTTTCTTTCTTTAGCATAGATGTCAGTGGTTTAACCAATGCTGCAAAATCTGGAACAAATATTCTAACAAAATTGATTTTTCCTAAAAAAAATTGTAATGCCTTCTTATGATGAGGCAATGATAGCTATGATATGGATTTGATCTTGAAAGGATCTATTGCTAATCCTTTCATGGAAACAATATGACCAAGAAATTTACCTGGATGTACTGAAAAGATAGATTTAAGTGGATTCAATGATATCCCAAATTGTTTGCATAACTGAAAGGTCTGCTTTAGATGTATCAGGTGTTCTTATGGATTTTTTTAGAACATGGTAATGTCTTCTAAATAAACCAGATGCATTTTTTTAACATGCTCTGGAAATCCATATCCATTGCAAGTTGAAACGTTGCACTGACATTGGAAAGACCAAAAGGCATCCTTTTGTAAGCATAAGTACCCCACATGGTGGTAAAAGATGTTTTATATCTATCCTCTTCTCAGAATAAAATCTGATTATATCCACTGTAACCGTCCAGGAGAGATATTCTATCTGCCCCAGAAACTGTTCTTAAAATCTTATCCATATTTGGCAGTGGGAAATGATCTTTTAATGAAGCTTTATTAAGATCTCTGAAATCTACACATAGTCTGATTTCACCATTCTTATTCCTAACAGGAACAAGATTGGCTACCCAACTTGAATGCTTAACTGGAAAGATAATACTTGATTCAATCAACTTAAATAATTATTTCCTCATTAGAGGCTCTATTTTGGGATTTACAGGCCTCTATTTCTATCTAACAGGTTTAGAGTTTGGCAGCAATTCGATTGTATGTTGTGTTAAATTGGGATCAAATCCTTTCAAGTCTTGGTATTTCCAATAAAAACATCCTTAAATTCCTTGCAAATATCAATAAATAACTATTTTTTAGTTAAGGAACATACCTTTCGAAGGAAACAACTTTTTCCCTTCATCAACTAAGATCTCTTCGTAATTATCAGTATGGGTTGACATATTAGTCTTGACCTTCCTTAAATGATCTTCAGTGCTGAAGATATATATTATAAAGTGACCAGACCCCAAGGTAGTTTATTTGTCTTCAACTGAACAATTTGGTCAACATATAAGTGTTGTAATTTATCTTGATTAATTGTAGAAAACTCAGCTTCTTGCTGTACAAAAATCTGTAGATTTGATAATCACTTTAAAAAACCTTGCCAATTTGAATCATTATCAGGTATTGAGGGCTTGACAATAAGCTTTATATGAGGCTAAATTTTGTTATTTTCAATCTGTTCCAGCACTTCAAAACTAGCACGAACAGCTACAATTATGTCTGCATGCTTATTTTTCAGCTCTAGAAATGGACTAAATATTAATAGCATCGAAATCTTCTATTAAGTCTAAAATTCTATGTCTGTAAGACTTCATTAATGGATTCTTACAAACATTGAAATTTCTTACTTGATTGATAACCAACTCATAATCACAAAAAATCTGTAGCATGTTGATACCTCTCTTTCTAGCCCAAAGTAAGCCATGAATTAAAGATTCGTATTCAGCTACATTACAAGTACATGAAGATTGGAGACTCAAAACTAAGAAATAACTTTCGTTCATTGGGGAAATGAGCATCAAACCTGCTCCCCGTCCTTTCTTGTTCTTAGCTCCATTAAAATGAAGCTTCCAAATCCATTCTGTTGAATCTTCTATTTTGGATAGTAAGGGAAGTGGTGTATTTTCTTCATGCATACAATACACACCAAACAGGTGTTCTTCATCTTCCTTAAAAGTACCATGAGCATGTTCTTCCACTTTCTTTTCATCCATAAACATGTTAGAAATACCATCTAATGCTAAAACATGAGCTACCTCATCAAAGTTATACTAATCAAAGGCTCAATAATTAGCCACCGCATTTGGAGAGTGAGGCTCAATGTGAAATGTGGCCAATGGTTCTAAATTGATACTCAATTTGGTGCCATAACAAGTAGTAAAAAATAAGGACCAATCTGAAGAGAGATAACCTCCTATTTTTGTTATGAAGTCTCTAGATAAGCATAAAGAAAACTATGGAGGAAAATCCACAACACTAACATCTTGTTGGATAGAAGCATTTGGGCAAGCATGTAATGTCACCTATAAATTTATAATTACACGAACTATATTTTTTGTAGTTCCATCAAGTTGTAAGACACTCCTTTTTATAGGCTCATACTGTAAACCCAACTTTTTTGCAATTTCTTTTGGCATAACTGTGCTATTTTTGCCACTGTCCACCATGTAATAATGAACTAGATGTTCTCCAATAATCAATAATAAATAAAATGGTGGTGAATTTTTGATTTCATGAGCATTCAAAACTTTCTGAATCATCCAATTAACTTATTTAATATGGTCTTGTTCAAATGTTCTAAGGACCATGTCTTCCTTCTAAAATTTCCTTCTCTGTTGTTTTTGAAGAAATTTGTAGCTTAGCTAGTTCATGAGAAAGTAAATATTGCTATTCCAGGAATACTTAGAGCATCGTACATTGAGATGTTAACATTATGTTTTTTCATTACATCAACAATGTTAAAAGAAGCAACTGTTCTAGAGACAAATTCAACTGTCTTAGCAGTAGGCCTTAGGAAAAGTTGATTCTGCTTCAGCTACCTTTGATATCTAAGGTATAAACAGTCTTCTTGGGTCAGGATATAGCTGTCTTTTGATGGCATTTATCAACTAGAACACTTTCTATTTTTTGAGGAATAGTAGGATTGTTGGTTGACCTTGGGACTGTAGATGTTGTCTTATCAGTGACAATAAGTAGAAATGGGCCTATTCTTATTGTTTTTGAACTTTCAGTAGCTTTTCCTTAAGCCCTAGTAGTGACCGTACTTAAATCCTCCTGATTGGAAACTGACTAAAAAAAATGTTCAAGTGCTTTCTAAACATGAGTTTCTTGTTGCACACTCTCCATTTTAGGTATGAACAATGTTTTAGATTGAGGTTGTGCAACAAGATTCAAAATTCAGAAAATCATTTTGGGCAACTTGCAGCTGAATGAGGTTGATTGCAAGGTTGAAACCACTCTTCTATAGCCATATTAACTAGGACTAAATTTTTAGATGAACTAGGAGCCTTTTGGTCAAATTACCTTTGCTGGTAAGGCCCCCTATAATTTTGATTATGTTGATAAGGCTTCCTATTTTGCTGATTCTATTGATTTTGTTGATAAGGAGCCTGATAGGGTCTTCTACGTAAAGTAATTCTATTTTCAATTGAAGTCAACTTATCTCCCATAGTTTGTAAATTTTTAAATACATCATCTGATGGGGGTACAATAACAAGTTCCTATGATTGTAATAGGCTGAGGAATAGGTGTTAAATCTGCCAAAAAAGGCATTGAAGGCCTTGGTGTGATTTTTTTAGCTTGAATAAGGCTGCTTCCAGACTTTTATAGCAATATCATAAGCATCTGGAATAGAGTATTACCTTCCCATAGATTGAATCATAGCGAAAATATCATTATTCAGATCTCTGAGATAATAAAGGAAAGTGTGGTCAGCTTAAGGCTTAACACTTGCTGGGATTCTTTCCCAAGTCCTAGCAAAATGGATATTGAAGCTGTACATGTACTCATAAGGGGATCTTTTAATAGTAGATAGTTGTTCAGTGAGCGACAAATGATCTGAATTATCCTGGGACTATGTTTCAGCAATTTTTCACCTAATTCATCCCAAGTTCTTATGCTCCCAATTTCTAGGTTTCTATACCATTACAAGGCCTTCCCTTTAAAAGATGTAGCTAAAATTCTAAAAGCTATGTCTTCATGAGTGATATTATGGACTGCACATATGGCTGCAACATCTTTGATATGTTCAGTAAGTGTAACTTGATTTTCACACTGTGAATGATGGCAAATTTTTCATGGCAACATTAGGGATGTCATGGTAAACTAGGATTACTAATGCGCTACCATTAATAAAGGTCACAAAATTCCTTGGTGGTTAAATAGCCATTTGAAAAATTGGGATGTTAATATAGAAATTGATACGTGGTGAAGGAATATCAGGAGGAGGGTTGTCAAAACCAGGTCTATTATAAGGTAAAGTATTACCCACTCTTCTCCTTTTAGCAAAATTAAAAGGTCAAGAAACAAACTCATGAGGGATTCCCTCTTACTGGTGATCTTGTAGTCACTTTAGGAATGGAACATGTTGTAATACTGGTTTGAAATCAGCTTAACGAGAGTCACCAAAAGATCCTAAAATCTTTACTATAAATTGCTTGCAACTTACTCCCTAAAGTAACTTTTGTAAATGTTGTAAACCTGCTATGGATTTGTCGAAACTTGCATGCAGATCTGATTCGTTGTCCCACCGGAGTGTGCCAAAAACTTTTATCTCTTGAAAGTACACTCTATAGAAATATGGCTATAGGTTTTCTAAGCTTGTCAAGATTTGATCTCTCTCTTTTGTAGATACAATAGAAACACCTCAAGTCTCTGGGTATACCTATTTTGAGGTGAGTCTTCTGGTATCAAGGCCATGGTTACTTGTTGATGTATCCTATATTGATTTCTGGGGTGTAAAGAGAAAAGATGACTGTAAGATAATTGAAACTAAGGTGATACACCAATTTTGCATGATGGCTTTGACTCAGTATATGAACAATTGATATGTGAAAGGATTCTTGATGCAGGAACCAACAATTCTTATATAGAATGTTAAGGGAAAAACACTTTACAGGTATTGAGGCAGATTATGACAACTATAACTAGCTAAGCTAAACATGCACATTAATATCATGTAGAAATTACTTAATTTTGCAACAGGGTAAGATGATTAATAAGGGAATTTACATTCACAAGACTAATAGAAACATACACAAGATAAAAAATAATTGGGAAGGAAAAATATACTTCACACTTAGAAGGCAAAAATTACAAAAATTAATTCAGTACTCCTATATCCAAAAAATTCCCCCTTGTGCTTTGCAAAGGCACACAATATATAGCAAAATAAAAATTTACCCCTCTTCCTAAAAATAGCCTAAGGCTTGTACTCGCCCATGCATCTTATTTTTATCCTTTATTTAATAATAGATAAAGGAATAAAAATAGAGCATCGCAATTACAAATAGGCATTATTAGCCTTGATTACAATATAGTCAAACTGAAGTTGACTATTCTATTCTTTAAGAAAGCAAGGGTAAATAATTTGCTAATAATAAGTTTGTCTTGTTATGCAAGTCTGTTCTCCTTTTGAGCATGTAACTCTGTCTTCTTGCTCCATCCCGTCCTCTTGTGAAGGCATGTCATAAATCAATTCTTTGTCTTGTGAGTAAATAATTCATCCAAATATTTGTAATGATTTGTATCAAATAAACATCCAATGTGGGGACTATGTGTCCATGTGCACAGTGATCGCATGGATAACACAGTGTACATTATCTCTGTAACCTGGTCACATTAGTGGACACTACAAATCAACTTTAGCTCCTTGAAGTGGGGACCAGCCTCTAATTTGATTGGTTTGGCAACCTTGGTGGACTTAGCAATTATGGTTTTGAAATAAGATGAGGGGCACCTTTTAAAAAAGGCACCACAATACACTCGGCCACCTTTGATAACATACATGGGTCTCTTAGACCATGGTTTGAATAATAATCACTATTTAATCATTCAACCACCTTTGATTAATATTACATTACAATTTTCTTGTCGGCCTTCCCATATTTGAAGTGACTAAGGTTATACCTTTACCTTTTTAGTGATGATTATTTGGCATTTATGGTCTGGTTCTGCATCATTTAGTGTTGGACTATGGTTTAGAATTATAAAAGTCAATGCAAAATGGTTTTTTTTAAAACATGAGGCTAGCCCTCCTTGCATGATGACTCACCCCTTGGAAAGTTTTGTCAGTGGCATTATTAATACTGGGGTTGATTTTACTTTAATATTCGATGAACTTCTCTTAGCCTTTTGATTTGGTACTTGTTTCTTCTATCCGCCGTGGATCTTTTAACTTTGATTGGCATAGCGATTTGAAATTTTGACCCTTAGTTAGGGTTTCTAACCTAGAAATATAATGTAGTCGGTGGCATTACTGACCGTGGTTACTTCACTTTGATCTCTGAGCTTGATCTATGAGCCTTCGATCTTTGTCCACTCGATCTGCGGCTGTTGCTATATTAGACCTTGGTTGAGTTAGGTCTGAACTCACAGTCTCGAGTTTGTTATCTTACAATAAAGGAGAACTTCGACCCTGAATGCACATTTCATTGTGATTACTTACATTGATGTGGGTGAAGCCTTGGAAATTTTTGGCCTTTGAAGCCATTGTCCATCTGAGATCTTCAAGCCATGTGTCATTATTGATTTTTAAAACTCGACTCCAGTTCATTAACTGACCTCTCGAGTGTCACTTTAGTGGATGGCCATGATGATGGTGAGAGCTTATGCAGATTGTCATTTGATGTATTTCATTATGCTAGTAAAGCTGCTGGCTATTAGTTTTTTCTTTCGAACTTGTCTTTCTTCTGAAAATCTACCTTGCGGGCTCTGGAATATCTACATTTGCTTTTGTTTCTCTGGTCAAACTCAACTCTATTCGATCTCTCTACAACTTCCTTGGGTCACTGTTCTTTTCACGGCCATCACTTTTCTTGAGATATTTCGAAGCTCGTTTCTTGGTCATTTTTTTCCTTCTTCAGAGTGGCTGTGAGCCTCTGGGTAGACACTGTTGTTGGAACTTTGAGCTCGGATATCTTGTGAAATTCACCTTATGGTGTACTGAAGTGTCTACTTTCTGCTTAACTCTATGAGAATCCTGGTAGATCTCAATTGTCCCATATTTCTATGCATCATTTCTCTATCAATGTGAAATTATTTTGTTTAAAACATGGAGGCTAGCCCCCCTTGTACGATGACTCACCCCTTAGCAATTATCGGTGGCATTATTAATCCATGGGGTTTGAGTTTTCTTTGATATTGATCGAACTTCTCTTATCCTAAGTTACATATGGTACTTGTTTCTTCTCCACCGTGGATATGTTTAACTTTGATTGGCATAGCAGTTGGATCTTTTGACCTCAGTTAGGGTTTTTGAATGGAAATTATAATGTGGTCGGTGGCAATTGACCTACAATTAGCTTTCTTTGAGGTCTCTAAACTTGATATATGGGCTTTAATATTTGTCCTCTCAAACTATGTGGCCATTGATTATTGACCTTGGTTGTTGAACTCACCTCTTGAGTTTGCATGATAAAGGATGAACTTGACCCTGATGCACATTTCAATTGTATTTGCTCATGTCATACAGGTGAATCCATGAGCAATTTCCTTCGATGGGTGTTGTTCTGAGATCTTCAAGATGTGCCATTGTTGACTTTAAAACTCAACTCTTGTTCATTTGACACTTCTATGTTCACTTTTTTGGATGGCCGTCATGGATGGGTGATCAGCTTAGAGCTTGTTTTTTGTCTTATTTATCTGGTGGCCACCACTGTCTAGTGCTTTATTTGTGCTCAGATTTCTTCTGTAAATCCACCATGCGGGCTCTAGAACTATCTACGTTTGCATTTGGATTTCTTTGGTTCATCTAATCATTTTAGATCTCTATAATTTCCTTGGGTACTTGTCCTTTATCAATGGCCATCACTTTTCTTGTCTTTTTGCTCGGCCTTGGATCATTTCTACCTTCTGTAGAGTTATGTGAGCTTCTGGGTAGACACCTTCGTTAGCACTTGAGCTCATGATTTGGCTATTATTTTGTGTTTGAGTCTTGCTTCTCTTGAAAATCTATGAGATCATCCTGTAGATCTTGATTGTCTTCATATATCTGTGATCATTTCTCATTTGGTTAGATGTAGACTCTCTGTGTGGTCTATTTTCTGCACATGGTCATACCTCTTGGAGCTTGGATTTTTCTTTGTAGTGAGAACCTTCATATGTCTATTTCATGAAGGATGGTAATTTTATGTGATCTCCTTGGACGAACCTGGTCTCTAAGCTAAAACCTGTAGTAGGGTCCTTCATATTAGTCCTAAACTGATCACTATTGAAGGGTTTACTCAACTTCAGATTAATCAGTAAGTCCTCATTTCATTACTATGATTCTTTATACCCATGTAGACCCTGTGATTTCGATAACGTAGCCAAGCTATGTACCCTTTATCCTTTGCTAAGCTTATTTCAACATTGAAAGTGGGCATGATATGATGGGAATTGACATTTTCTGAAATACTTGAATATTTCTTTAACTCAAGTGTGTATGACATTCTGATTTGAAGCTATCCGTGTTTCCATTCTGTGTTACTGTTCTATCCACTATAATGGGTATCAACTTTCTATTTGACTGAATAGCCCTCCCTTCCATTTGAAAACGTTTATTTATGTGGGTCATTCCTTGCTTGTATCTCTTTCAGGAGTTCAAAAATATGTTCTAAAAGTTGCTTCTACTATAATATGATTAGGCTCTGTTTACTGTGTCATACCTGGATCTATAGTCCTTCATAAAAATTATCCCTTGACGCTGTAGAATACATTGTGTACTTCTATGTTGTATTGAATGAGGTCTCCCTTTGATGATCACTTGATTTATTTGTAATTATTAGACAGCTGAGTATGAATGTGTTATATGATGCATGAGATTGTCTCTTTAGGATTCAAATTGGTAATGATGCACTTGCATTCTGGTAACCATACTGGCCTTATAGCTCTGATTAGTACCCTTTTACTCATTGATTAGTTCCTTCATCTAGATGTGAAACTCGATGTTCAGGCACTGTGTGAACTGTTGTTATTGGATTGAAGAATTCACTGATCTTCTTGTGAGATTCTTTTCCATGGATTTTGAGAAATGTATACATTCAGAAATCTCGTGGTAACATCCATTGATCTCTAAAATCTTGAGCTCTGAAGCTATACTGTGAGATAGTCTGTAGACTGTAATACTTGCTTTCATTTATCTAAGAAATGTACTTTGGGATGGCTACATTTTGTGAATGTTCATCTCGAAAATTGATATTATCTTCAGTTGCATAAGCTATAATGAGTACTCTAAAATTCTTCACTTAAGATGACTGAAAGTGTAACTTCCCATTTCTTTTTTGCATTGATATACTATATTTTCTTTATAGTAACAGCTCTGGTATGCTATGCTGGAAAAGTCATGAAATATCCATTTTTTCATGGCAAAGCCCTAGTCAAAATTTTCCCATAATTCTCTTAATCCATTCCTTTTTTAGCTGTAGTAGTTGTATTTTTTGATTCAGAATATAGAATGTAATACTTTTCATGTTTGAATCTGAACTTGTTGAATAAAATAAAACATCATAACTATTTATCTTGATCATGGTATGCTTTTCTATTTTTCTATACCACATACTTGATTTAGATAAATATTTTAAAGCATGTAGCGGTTGAAAGTAGCATGATGAAAAAGTTGTAAATGTACATCTTAAATAGTGAAGCCCTATCAAAATTTTCCCAGAATCTTCTCTTCCGTTCTGTTTTAGCTGTAACCCTTTCTTATCTAGTTAACTTCAGCTTTCTTGAAATATTATTCTTCCTTTTAGTTACAAACTGGAACATGTACTTCTATTTTCTAGTCTCTTTTGTGTATTGTCACTTCTTCCATTTGCAGAAAATAGTGAGTTTGAGTTACATTAATCTCTTCTTTCCATCCTTGAACTTATGATTTGTCTATTTCTTCATGACTACAACCTGTACCTGCACACCTCAGAAAATAGTTAGAAAATACTTAGGCTTTTTGGCCTCTCTTGTGTCCATGTTTCTTATTTTATTTTCTCTTTCTTCTTTTTGACTGAGTAGAGCATGTATGCAATCTGTTATCTTCAAGTAAATTATATCTCCTATTTTTGAAGAGATTCATTTGCATGAACTAGGGTAGTAAGGAATATGAATTGATCCTTGTTCTCTTAACTGATAGTGCATTTTATTCTTTTTAGGTACAATGACTTCCATAAAGAATATGAGAAAAGAGAAAAAGTTGGAATGGAGCTACTCCGAACAATGAAGAAACCCTCAAGGTAGATGGGTCGGTTCACTCATAATCCTTGCTTTCTTTTTCATGCTATGTGTATGTCTTATTTTAGTAGCTATAATTTATATTTCTAGTTACATCCCATGGCTTGTGTGGGAAAATTTGAAATTTCCTTATGAATAAAACATTGAATTTTTTAAATGAGTTATATATTTCTTTATGCATTTCAGCTTTCTATATGGATTGTATGTTGAACTAAATAACTCAGTAATTTAATTGAATCCCTTAAACATGAAGGAAAGAACATTAATGAGAACCTAGTAACATTCAGTAATGAACTTTGATTTTTGTAATCTGCACTTATGTTTGTTGTCCCAAAACTCAACACTTCACCTATTTTGTAATTCAGTGTATTCATCAAGACAACACAACTATCCTTCGGGGCCCTTGTGTTCTTTTTCTTAAGATATCATGAAGTTGAATACTATGTGATCTGTTACTGTTTTGTAACAACACACATAGCTGCAGATTTCACATAATCATTAAGTATTTCAGCAATAACCAATAATATCGAAAACTTCCTTAGCTTAGTTATACTTCACCAATGCCTTTCATCATAAGAATGAAGTTTGGAGTTGCCCATTTTTGCACAAGTGCAAAATTTTTCAACAATAACCTGGAAGCTCTTTTTTCTTTTTAAAACTGCCTTGAAAAAGAAGGAATATTTGAATAAGAGTCTTGCACCTCAATGGATTTCCGTATTAGATCTCCGAGTCAATGTTTTTTATGTTGAATCTTTACACGACGTACATGACCACCATAGATGAAAATGGAGCTAGTGGTTCCAACTATTGTTTCACTACTGAGAAGGAAAATTTTCTTTAATCTCTCAAATGGACGTTATTTAAAAAAGGTAGGTTCTGGGTTTCCATTTCTCTACGGTGATTACTCCATGGCTGCCATATATTTTTACTTTCTTAGCTCTTCCTGGGGTTATATGGCTCAAATCAATCACTGTTCTTATAGTTTCCCTTTTAATTTTCTTGTTGGTAATGATATGAATGGCCGCCTTTGAGAGCTTTGGTTTTCACCCTACCTTCTTTTCTTGATATATTTTGAAACTTGGCCATTTATTTAAAATGTTGAGCACTTTTTTTTTCCTTTCATGGTTATACGTATCTACTCCACTGTATTGAGGTTGGCTATACACTAGCAACTTCGAGTTCGATTTTCAGGTGAAGTTCTTGAGTTGTATCTTCAAATGGGTTTTCATGGCAGTAGTTTTTCTTTTCACTGTGTTTAAGACTGTTATGCCTTTCAATGGTAGGAATTTATGTGATTTGCATATAATTTAACTTTCCCTTCCATTTCTTCTGAGTAGATCGATTTTTAATGGGGATTATTGAATCATGCTTGTCTTTATTAATTTTACATAATAGAAATTTATCGGACTTCGTATTTTCTTCAACCCTGATTTGGGTTATATTCATCATGAAAATTGCTTTCCTGGGCCGTATTGGCCATCACAATACAATGTAATCTGGTTTTCCATTTTGAACTCCTTGGATGTAGACATAAAAAATTTATTGTCACTGTTTCATGGATCTAGAGCTCGGATTCCTTTGCATTCCTTAAATGTGGGTTTATCACTGTTTACACTTGATCTCTTTTCAAGGATTTGACTGGAATAGGTAAGTTCTACTCCATGTTGATAATATTCACAAAAATTTAAACGATTATTTTCTCTTGTTGGCATTATTTTTCTTCTGGGTCATCATTTTATTGTGGCTAGAAAATGGCTTTTGAAACTTTTCAGTTATGGGATTAATTGGCTCTTCTCTGTTTATAGTGGCGTCATTTTGGATAAAATTTCAGCCCTCTTTTTGATCATCTTTAGGAGAAAAGATATGGTTTTATTATGCTTTGTTAGTTATTTGTATTATAAAATCATCGTGTCAGAACATGAATGTAGGTTGCCATTTTACTTTGAGCTACGACGTATTTCTAACCTCAATTTGGCTAGCCTTCATTATTGGATTTTGGGTTGGTTTTTGGTTGTTTTGTTGAATCTCAATTCACACATTCTTTATTTTTCTACGTGGAAATCATGTACTTATCCTTATAGAATATGTGTTCGAATGCTAATTTACAAAACAAAATCCAACCACATTTATTTCCTCCATGCTCCGGAAAACAAAACTTAGAATACTTGAACAATATATTGTGTAAGCTACGAAAGCACAATGTTTTAGATTTGAAACACATGACTTAATTTGTATTACTTTGAATTGCATATGTGATGAAAAGTATCATTGTTTTTATAATTTTGAGAAGACGTGGCTGAAAATGTACTCCTAGAGTTGTGCCTCTATATTTTGCATTTGTTTACCTCTGTAACTCAACCCTATCTATTTGATAATAGCTCACCATTTCCTTCTTTCGTAATTAGGCGTTGATTTGTTTTTGGGTATTCGATCTTTCGACTGCTATTTTCACAGACTGTTCTACATTTCAATACGTAGTGTAATAATATTTCCCTCTCCACCATCATGTGATTTATACTTGATGCTTTAAAAAGAAATAACTTGTATTTTCATGGGAAAAAGTAATTAGGAACTTTATGGAAATGGTAGTTTTATTCTTCCTGAATGAAGTGTAAAATTTTTCCTTTGTTCTTCATTGAGCTCTGTTATATATTTCCATTACTTTAATACTTTGATATATGTAGTTATACCTGTTCCTTGGTTCTTCTTCTCTTGATTATTATGCCTTAAACATTGCTCTTCTCGTTTAGATTTTGTTAGTTGATTGATCCCTTACATTGAAATAACTTCTTACCTTTATTTATTCTTTCTTCTGAAGTGGAAGATATGGCATAGTAGAAGCTTAATAATTGATATTCCTTGATGTATTGTGATCTTTTGAACTTCTATAGCATGATTAAAGTTGCAATCTATGAATTTCTTAAAACTGAACTCATCTCTTTTTCTTGTAATAATGAAGTTCTTCTTTCCTCTAGCATACTTTTGCACTTCATTGATTGATTTCCATCGTTTCAATTTGTGTATTTCTATAATGGTTGTATTGTGCATCTATGTAAGTTAAACAAATCTTTTTTTTTAGTTTTAAGATGAATTAAAAAGACTATCTTTCATCTCTCTTCATTACTTATACTTTGCACTCTTTGTACCTACAATCATACTAAAGAAAACTATTAGAAAATAAAGGCTTCTATCCTCTCTCTTGTATTCCATAGTAACCTTATTTTCTTATTTTCTATCAGCCATGATTCTGAGAATCACATATACTTCTACAAGATAGTACTTTATCATTTCTGTATCTATTACTTGATGAATCTTATGGATGTTGATTTAAAGAGATCCATTTTCGTAAAGATAATAACACATACATGTAGATCTATCCCAGAGCTTAGTAACTGATGCCTTTTCTTATTCTTTCCTCAGGTACCATGATGTAATGGAATGATGCAGAGAAGATGAAGATAAGAAGTTGGAGATGGAACATTGAATACCAAGAGGAAACCCCGAGGCAATGATGTGTTATTTATACATTCCATTTCTTTTAGCTTTATAGACATGTATCTCTTATTTAAGTAGATATAAGTCACATCCCACAGCTTGTGTGGGAAAAATTACATTTCTTCATGAATAAATGATATTACTTCTTTAATTGAGTTGTGTACTTCCTTTTACTTTCAGCTCAAATTGATATATAAATACCTAAGAACACTTAATCATAGGAAATGATCAAATTAAAAATACCTATAACTTAATAATGAATATTTGCAACCTGCATTTAGCAACTCTATTTGATACTATGGGATATAAAATCCCATATATCTTGTGATTCCTCCCTTCATCAAGGTAGTGCATTGGTCCTTTGGATATTTTGTGTTTCCTTGTTAAAGACGAACATCGAATGACAACATATGTGAGGTGTTCCATTTTGCAACATGAAACATAGCTACAGATTTCATGTTGTTAATAAATTACTACAACTGAAAAAAATAATGATAAATGTATGAATTTCCCCTAGATAGGTCCATCTCATCAATTCCTTCCATTGAAAAAAAAGTTTCGAGCTGCTCATTTTTTAATAAGTGTAAAAAATGTCAACATTTCTGGTGATCCTACGATGAAAGCTTCCTACTAAATTCAAGACCAATGCCTTGATATTATCAATTGGTCATGGAGTGATAAGGATAAAACCAAAATCTTCCCTTTTATGAAAACCTGACCTTTCTAAAAAAAAACTAAAGATAGGAAAGGATCTAGTAAACCAGATCATGTGCATGAATGCACTTACTGAATTTGAAAGCTGCAATTTGCATGAACTACACTTATTGAAAGGGAAATCCTAGTCTAACCTACACTAACCAGCTACAAATTGAAGCTAGACAAAGCCTAAAATAGGAAGTGAAAAATAATTTCCTTTTCTCCAAAATTGAGGCAATGAATGTAACTTGAAAAATAGGTAACTTAACATATCTAAAAATGAGAAGTGTGCCTTGAATTTGTTCTAAAAATAAGCCCAGAACACAAAGAATATTTATAATTGATCTGAAAATAGTTTAGAGGGATTTTCAAACTCACTCTTGAGAATCTGATACTAATTCTTGTGTTCTATAACAAGAAAAAAATCTGGCATTATTGTAACTTGCTCTAAACCCACAATGTACCTAATAGTACATGGCCTCCAAAACAAAAATAAACTTACTATTCCAACCTAACATGTTTCTTTGAATTATATTTTATCTCTAAGGACATTTTGAAGCTGATTTGAAATCCATTTTACTTCTGCAAGCTATTTTTTTTCGTCAGGTACATTCTGAAATTGTTATAAACATTGATCTACTTCATAAAATTGTTGTACCTTATCATCTTGAGGAACATTCTAAAATTGATTTGGAATCATTTCAACAACTTCAATTTATTATATCATGACTATTATAACTGATATTTCAATAGTACTATTAAGCTCTTTTGCACTATTCAAATCCTCTATACCTATTAAAAATTCAGTTTCCTCTTCAATGAAAAATTGTTTCTCATGACTACTTGTACTATCAATTGATAGTCTTTGTGAGTCATTACAATTCTCTAATAATGCAGCAATCTCCATGCATGCAACACAATAAGGGTCTTCACACTCAGCTTCTTGGTGATGATCATCCTGAAACATTTCTTTCTTTTTTTCCTCATTAATCATGAAATATGATAAGCTTGAAACATGTTGTTCATGTATTTAAACTACTACTAATTTATCTTTAGGTTTTAACTAAGAATCCTTTGTATTTACCTCTTCCTTTTGAAATATCACAATTTTTGATGAATTAGTAACTAATATGAGTATGGTGCCTTCATGAAAATTGCACTCTAAATATGATGATTACTGATCATCTTACAATTTTGTTTGATCTACTGATAAATCACATTGTACCTCTTACACAGGTTCTTTCTTCAACTCTGGAATGAAAGAAAATTGAAATTTTGTAACCCATTGTTGCATGTTCTCCAAGACATTCAGCATGTTATTTTCTTCCAGTGGCTTCCCCTCCTAGATGATATTATGATTTTCTCCTTCGAGAACTAATATTTTGGATAAGGGAGGAGGGACAGGCTTGATTTCAGCCTGAACTGACAATTTTTGAATGAATGACTGGGGTACAAGGTTTGTATGTTGTTCAATAATAGAATGAAATATTGGACACTTTAATTTGGATTGAATATATGATTATGGAACAAAAAGAGAAGAAATTACAGAATCCTAAAAATTTGAAAAATGAAGAATGGGTTGCTTTGGCTAGCAAGGTGGATATGTAGGAACTTTGTTTTGATTGGAAAGGTAAATGGGAAAGTCTCTTTAACATGGTTTCTCAACCTTATGCCTATAATTTTTCACTTCTTGCAAGTTTTCATAATGTTCCTTGATAGCTAAAAATGATTTTTTTAAGTTCTTTAAACTCAATCTCAAGATCCCTCTGCATTCCATAATCAACATAACCCTCTACATAAATTTGACCTTGAATAACATAATGATCACCATATTGATAGTCATATTGATTTCTAAGGTTTGGGTTGTAGGGATATTCATTTTTATAGGGATCATAATAATGATCTAAATAATAATATGGATAAAAAGGTTATTGATATGGTAGATATTATTACTAAAAATGGGGATTCATGGTTGCCCGACCTCATAAAATATATAAATATGAAAAAATAGGCCTGCTACTCATGAAAATATCTTGATTATAGAAAAATAATATATTTGTTTATCTTGAAAAATACATTAAAAAGGGTTGAAACTGAAAAAATTTGACGACAAAAAATGTTGTACTGGTCTAAAATATGATTTATGGAGTCACCAAATGAATTTTGCTTTGGATCTTCAATCCTCATAACTCATAAATAGTAGTTCTCCTACTACCAGGCATGCCAAAAATTGTTATCTCTTAGAAGTGCACCCTGATTAAAGGATAACAATAGGGTTTCTAATCTTACTTTTCTCTCACTTGTATAGATATAATGGAAAAACCTCAGGGCTATGGATATCCCAATGTTGAGGTGATTCTTGGGGAGTACAAGGTCAATTCCTTATTGATGTATCCTAAAATAATATCTTTGGGGTTTTTAGGGTAAAAATATGGTTGTAGATGAAATTAAAATGTGGTGATGCACCAAAATTATTGACGGTGTTGACTGAGTACATGCACACTAAAATGAGAAAAAAATGATTAAGCATGATCTAATGGGTTTCATCTTTATCCTAAGGAAAACACTTTACTGTTGAGGGATAAATCACAACAAATAATGTAACTAACCTACACACTAAGACAATGTAGAAACACTAAATTTGGTGTAAGGCAAGATAATTAATTTAGGGAATTGACATTCATAAGAGATAGTAGAAAGATACACATGACTACATATAGTTGGAAAGGAAATAACTGGTTCTCATTCAAGGGAAAACTGGTAAAAAATTTCTTCATCACTCCTACAACAAAAAATTCCTCCTGCTTTGCCAATGCACACAATATATAACAAAAATAATTCACCCAACCCTCCTAAAAATAGTTTGCAGTTTGAACTCACCCACACATGTAAATTTTATCCTTTATCACGAATAAATAAAGGAATAAAATAATCATTTTGTTTACAATGAGGCAATAATAGCCTTTACTACCAAAAATACACTTTGATCAAAGTGCAGTTCAATGCTTCAATTTTGAAAAAATAAATTAACTTGGGTGAATATTTTATCTACTAATATCCTTTACTTGATGTGTAATCCTTTTCCAATGTGTATGAAAAAATATTTCCTTTTACTTTTAGGTGATGATTAAATAATCATGTTTAATCCTCTTATGTGACACTTGAATATTCACCCACTTACAATAGAAATTTATCTTCTTCTGTATTCTCTCCTCTTGTGATGGCATGCACAATACTCTCATGTGCAAGAAAAAATTATGCTTTTGTCTCCTTCACACTTATCAAAATACTCATCCATGTGGGCACCACCCATGAGCATGTGCAAGAAAAATAATATCCTCTTTTGTGAAAAATAAGGTGATATTGCAGAGGATTAGGTTTGACTTGCCTTGACCTTGGGCATATATGAGATTAAAAAATACTTGGTTCCTTATTTGACCTTCATGGAATATCACGTGGGTGATAATAATCATTGCTTGATTATTAGGCCCTCTTCTTATTCTACTTTAGATTATATACTTATTTGGACGAGGGTACCTTTTGATTTACCTTAGCATATACATATGTTTCAAAATCATGATGTGATTAGGACATGGGAAATAAAATAAAGGGTCCATCCATTTGATTTATTATTGCATATAATAATGTTTTTTGGTCCTTGGAAGTGTTTTAAACATTAAAACCCTCCTTTTTGATTTGATCATTACACATGTTTTTAATAAGACCATGCTCTTGATGTCTAAACAACATCATTGTTTTAATGATTCGGATTTTCTAAATAAATATAACATATACCATAGTCAAAATAAAAAACTATTAAAGTGGGAAATAGGTCCCCCTATCCATGATCCTCGACCCTAAATGATAAGTCGATGATTTTTCTGACCGTGGGCTAGTTAGGGTTTCTTGTCCGAATGACAGGTCGATACTTGTTGACTTTAGTGAGTTATCTTAACTCAGACCTCGAGTTAGGGTGAAAAAAGCATGACAACCATAAATATTTTCATTATGATTATAGATCTTTCGAGCTATAAAATCTTAGGGCATGGTCCCATAGAAGGTGGGACCCTAAAATATCTCAGTGGGTGTTGCTGAGAAAATTTAGGATCATTTTAGCAATTTTAAGGTCCCATGATTTTTTATTATTTTCCTCAACAATACCTACTAACATATTATAGGATCCCATTGGATATTTATGATCATTTGGATAAAAATAAAATCATATTTCACTCTAAAATCACCAAAAAATAATGGTGGGAATGCATCTTAGATTTTATCAGCCCTAAACTGTATGGGGAAACTCCCATCCACCCTCTCCAACCACCTCTTAAGTTTAGGAGGATAAAAAAATGGAGCTCCAAGTTTTTAGGCCTAGATTCTATTATATCCCATAGTTGGCTTTAAAAACAAGCATGGGACCTTCTACTGCAATAAAATAGGAGGCCAAGCCCCTCCATGGGACCATTCCCTTAGAAGATTGTTTTGGGTGGCCATTGTAACTTGGTAGCTCTATTTTTCTTTCAAAACCTACCATGAAAATGAAGGAAACTCTGAATAAGAGTTTTGCGCCATAATATATTTTTGTATTAGAGCTTTGAGTTATTATTTTTTAAATTTTAAGCTTTACAGGATGCACATGACCACTATAGATGAAAATGAAGCTCTTTGTTCAAGCTACTGTGTCATTATAGATAAGAAAAATCCTCTTCAATATCTGAAATGGATGTTATTTCAAAAAGGTGAGTTCTGGGTTTCTATTTCTCTATGGTTTTTACTCCATTTCCGCCATATATTTTTACTTTCTTATCTCTTACTAGGATTATATGGCTCAAATCAAGATTTTTCCTTATACTTTCCCTTTTTATTTTCTTGCTGGTAATGATATTAATGGCCACCATCGATTGATTTGGTTTTCACCCTATTTTCTTTTCCTGATATGTTTTGAAACTTGGAAATTTATTTCCCCTTTAGAGAATTTTTTGTGCCTTTGATGGCTCTAATTTGTGTATTTGATCCATTGTAATGAGGTTTTCAAATACACTAGCAACTTGGAGTTCGAATTTCGGGTAAAGTTCCTAAGTTTTCTCTTTAACTGCATTTTCATGGTCGTGGTTATTCTTTTCACTTTGTTTAAGACCTATATGCAATTCAATGGTAGTCATTTATGTTATTGGCATATATTTTTGCTTTCCCTTTCATTTATCTTGGGTAGCTTTATTTTTAATGGGGTTTAAGGATTCATGGCTTCCTCTATTTTGTTTGCATAATAGAAAATTATTGGAATTCATATTTTCTTCATCCCTTATTTAGATTGTAGTCATTGTGAAAATGGATTTCTTGGGCCATATTGGCTATCAGACTACAATGTAATTTTTTCTTCCATTTTGAAGTCCTTGGATTTTGACATAAAATTTATGCTGTCACCATTTCATGGATCCAGAGATTTGATTCCGTTGCATTCCTTGCACATGGGTTTGTCACTATTTATACTTGATCTATTTCCAAGGATTTGAAAGGATTTCACTAGAAAATGTATGTTTTGCTCTGTGTTGATAGTCTTCTGAAAAATTCTAATGATTATTTACTTTTTCTAGCATTATTTTACTTGTTGGACATCATTCTATTGTGGCTTTAAAATATCTTCTAAAAAAATTTAGTTATGGGTTTCATTAGCTCTGCTCTTTTTATAGTGGCCACATTTTGGATAAAGTTCAAGTCCTCTATTTGTAACATCTTTGGGACAAAGGATCTGGTATTATTATGCTTTGTTATTTATTTGTAATGTAAAATCATCCTACCAAAACATGAATGTAGCTTACCATTCTTCTTTGAGCTACGTTGTATTTATAACCTCAGTTTGGCTAGCCGTCATTAATGGATTTTGAGTTTTTTGTGGTTGTTTTGTTGAATCTCAGTTCCCACATTGTTTATTTCTCTACAAGTAAAACATGTACTGCTTCTGATAGAATATGTGTTTGTATGCTAATTTAAAAAATAAACACCAAACACATTTGATTCCTTTATGCTCCAGAAAATAAAACTTATAATACTTAGATAGTGTATAGTTAAATCTGTGAAAGCACAATTTTTTTACTCTCAAATACATGACTGTATTTGTATTAATTTGAATTACATATGTAATAAAAACTATCATTTTTATTATAATTTTGAGAAGACATGGATGAATATATTTTACAAACTTACTCCTTAAGTTGTGCCTCTATATTTTACATTCGTTTACTTTTGCAACTTTACCCTTTCTATTCGATAATAGCTCACCATTTAATTATTTTGTAACTATGTGTTGATTTATTTCTTGGTATTTGAGCTTTGTACCACTTATTGTTTTCATAAACTGTTCTGCATATTAGTACTTAGTGTAATATTTTTCCCCTCTCAACCATGTTGTGATTTATACTTGCTTCTTTTAAATGAAAGAACTTATATATTCTTGGGAACAAGTAATTGGGAACTTTATGGAAATTACAGTTTTATTCTTCCTAAGTGCAGTGTACACGTTTACATTTGTTCTTCATTGAGCTCTGTTATATGTTTCCATTACTGTAATACTTTGAGATACATAGTTGTACCTTTTCCTTGGGCTCTTCTCTTGATTATTATGCCTTTAGAATTTATCTTCTTATTTAGATTCTATCAGTTGATTGATCCCTAAATTTGCAATCACTTCTTGAATTTGTGTCTTCTTTCTTCTAATGTGGAATATATGGCATAGTAGAAGCTTAATAATTTATATGCCTTGAAGTATTGTGATATATTAAACTTGTGTATCATGATTACACTTGGACTCTATGAATTTATTACAACTAAAATCTTCTTTTTTTCTTGGAATGATGTGCTAAAGATAATGAATTTTTTAATTACTCTATCATAATTTTGCACTTCCTTGATTACTTTCAATCCTTTCAATCTATGGATTTTTGTAATGGTTTTACTATACATCTATGTAAGATATACAAAATTGTTTTTTTATTTTGAAGATGAATTATAAAAATAGTCTTTCATCTCTCTTCATGCCTGAATGTTACATCTCTACTTTTTACTCTTTTTACCTGCAATCATACTAAAGAAGACCATTAGAAAATAAAGGCTTCCAACCTCTCTCTTTTATTCCAGAGTAACCTTATTTTCTTCTATTCTATCAATCACGATTATGAGAATCACATGTGCTTCTGCAGGATATTACTTTCTCATTTTTGTATCTATTACTTGATGTATCGTATGCTTTTTTATTTCAAGAGATCCATTTTCTTGAATCTAGTTGCACATGCATGTAGATCTAACCCTGAGCTTGGTAATTGACGTCTTTTCTTTTTTTTTCCTTAGGTACCATGATGAAATTCAATGATGTAGAGAAAATGAAGATAAATATATGAAGCTGTAGAAATGAAGACCAAGAGGAAACCCCAAGGAAATGATGGGTTCCTTCTATGTTCCCTTTCTTTTAAATTTATACACATGTATCTCTTATTTCAATAGTTATAAGTTATATCACATGGATTGTGTGGGAAATATTAAATTTCTTTGTGAATAAATTATATCAGTTATGTAATTGAGTTGTGTACTTCCTTTTACTTTCAGCTCTTATGATATGTAATGATTGTACAACGAATTAAAAAAATCAAATACATACCTAATAACACTTAATTATAGGAAATCATAAAAATGAAAAAACCTGTAACTTAATAAATAAAATCAATAACCTCCAATCAGTAACTTTATTTTCTACTATGTGATGTAAAATCCCACATATTCTGTTATTCCCACCTTCATCAAGTAAGTGCATTGGTACTTTGGGGATTTTTTGTTTCCTTACTGAAGTCGAACATGGAATAAAAACCTATGTGAGGTGTTGCATTACACAACCATACACATAGTTGCAAATTACATGTTGTTACTCAATTATTGCAACTAAAAACATAATGAAAATTGAATGACTTTCCTCTAGATAGGTCCATTACATCAATTCATTCCATCGAAAACAAAGTATCGAGTTGCCAATTTTTGCATTAGTGCAAAAATTTTCAACACATCCTTTTTTTCCTCAGTTTCGTACTGCTCTACATGAATGAACAACTTGTAAAACTCATATGTGTATTCTGGCACCGTTTGTAATTTTTTTATGAGATTCTAAAACCTCTTGTAAATATTTTATGTATAATCCATAGGAAGAAATTTCTCTTTTAGTTTATTATTCATCTTACTCCAACTCCTAATCCTTTCATTCCCCTTTCTTGACCACTATTTTTGTAGGTTATCCAACTATAACATAGCAAGATATTTTCATTTCGTGAATGTAAATTTTACCTTATTTTCATCTAACATAGCTTTCCACTCAATAATTTTTCCCATGCTAGTCAACAAGTCTATCAACTCCTCTACTTTTAGGCTACCTCCACATAATGAAACATCAAATTTTAACCCATCATGTTTTCCTTCTAATGCTCAAAGCATCCTTTATTAAAAAGATACATGTAGTCTTTGTGGTTCCTGTTGATACATAATCACAACACCCCTGAATGTTTGCAACTCAATAGATTGAATATATCAATGTGATTGCATAAAATGGAGCTTTTCCAAATGTGTGGGAATTTGAAATTGGGAAAGCCCTCCAGATGAAGGAAGAATTGTATTCATCTATTCTTATACAAATTGAAATTATAGAGGATCTATCTTAAAATCTTCTCTAACTTTCCAAGGAGACAAGGTTAGTAAGAGTACAAGAAATTAAACCTAAACTAATAGAGGGGATGCACCAAAAGGAATGTTGAACACCTACTTTACATCAAGACGAAAACCAAACTCATATTAAGAAGGATGAAAATACACAAAAGATCAATCCAATGATGAGAATCCACTAACCATTAAACACAAACCATTAAAAATGTAATACAATAACCATGCATAGATAACCAAGACTAAAATGAGAGATTAAAAGACAACAATGAACACGAGAGAGGGTTGAAATTCATCCACATACTTATATTATTGCTCCATATATTTGATGCAATGCATTACAATGGCCAATACACAGAAAATTCCATTACAACTTGAACAAGAGGTTTAAACTCCACAAATTAACTTCAAGATAAGAGAATAAGGGAGGGTACAAATAAAAATTATCCAACATTCGAACAATGTCCATCCTTACAATATATATGAAGAATGAGAGAAGGGAGATAGAAGAATTGGAAATCCTACTTCAACTACCCAAAAATGCAATAAAATATCCTACAACAATGATGGGTGGCACTACAAAACCCATACCTTGTTGTAATTTTCCTTGTTGGAAAAGAAAAGAATCCCATACCTTCATCTGTTTGGTAAGTAAAAAATTTGGACACATTCCTCTAAAATTATGGACTATATTTCCTCATTTAAAATTATCTAACCTTATTAAAATTAAAAAAAACCATTTGTAGTTGTGTAGAGGACACTAAGAGATTTCCAATAAGTCCTCTCTTGTGAAAATATGAGCTCCCAGTCAAATTTTATGGCCATCTAAAGATGGGGGTTCCATACTGTAGTAAATTGCCTTACAACCTCTGAAATCTGAACATTCGAGATTTGGATATTCGCACATTTCCATTTTAGAGGTTGGGTTAATTTTCATCTACTTGAGGTTACAACACCTCTGAAACTTCGAAGTCTCAAATTCAGACTTTGGGTTTCAGACTTTGAGTTGTAATTTTAAGGTTTTGGGGCTCCAAAGTTCCAAAATACCATAACCCCAAAGTTTGAAATTTGGACTTCAGGTTTCATACCTTTTCATTTTTGGGGTTTTTTGGTTTTGGGGTTTTGGGATTTCAAGGATTCAGGGTTCGGAATTTAAGGGTTTCAGGGTTTAGGATTTTTGTGTTTCGGGGTTCAGTATTTCGGGGTTTTTGGGTTCAGGATTTTTGGGTTTCATGGTTCATAATTTCTGTGATTTTTTATTTGTTTGTGCACATGAAACCTCCAAACCTTTGAAATACCTATTGATGCATAATCACAGCACCCCTAATTTTTACAACTTGATAGATTGAGACTATCAGTGTGATTGCATAACATGGAGCTTTTCCGAAAGTGTGGGATTTTGTAATCAGGAAAGCTCTTTGGATGAAGTCTGATTCCTATTCATGTATTCTGATACACACATCCAAATTTCTGAGGATCTACTCTAACTTTCCAAGGAGACAGAGTTAAGAAGACTACAAGAAATTAAACCTAAACTACAGATGTGATGCACCAAAAGGAATGTTAAATACCTGATTTTGATGGAGATAGAAACCACAATAAGATTAAGAAGGGTAAAAATACACCAAAAATAAATATCCTGATGAGAATCCACCAACCATTAAACATGTAATACAATAACCATGCAAACATAACCAAGATTGCAATGAGAGATCAGGGGAATGCAATGAACACAAGAGAGGGTTGAGATCATCCATAGACTTATATTATTTCTCCACATATTTGATACAATAAATTACAATGTCTAAGAGTTAAAAAATTACATTACAATTTTAGTGAGAGGTTTAAACTCAAAAAATTCATATACGGACAAGGAAGAAGGTAGGGTGCAAAATAAAATTATCCAACATTAGAACAATTCCCCTCATTACAATTTATAGAAGAATATTTGAAGGAGAGGAGAGAGAATATGGAATCCCGAATTTTCCCACAAATCCTTGAAAAATCATTGTTTAATCCTATAATGAGTGAATTTTTAACTTCAAAATTTCCATGTTCATTAATGGTTTCCTTGGGCTTGAAGAAACTAACTATGATTGCACCTCATGTCTAGTCTAGGCCCTATAGACTCATGATGACTCCTTCTCCTCACCAACCTTAATTAATGGCCTCACTTACACCTTCATGTCTGCCCTTTCCAAATTTTTAGAACCCCCAAAATCAAAGTTTTATGATCCCATACTATGGATCCTAAAATCACCTTTCCAATGAGTGTAATTTTGGAAGAAATGGTGAAATTCATTTGAAGATATGTATGTTTATTCCCTAAATTTTGATAGATATTTTACCTTCAACTACTTCATTCGATGATAGACTTTATTTATTATTTTTAAGAAGTTGGTCTCACTTAAATCCGAGCTCCCAGTAAAAAATTACTACCATCTGCAGATGAGGGTGTCATTCGAAAAAAATGGTGGGCTTTTGACCTTCTCTTTTCGAAGTCCAAAATTGCCTTGCAACCTCTGAAATCCAAAATTTCAGACCTTCGGGCATTTTGACTTTAGAGGTTCATCTTACTTTTCATATTTTTAGGTGCATGAGAACTCCACAACTTTGAAACCCCGAAGTCCAAAATTCAGAGTTCCGGTTTTGGACTTCATGTTGTGATTTTTTTTTGTTTTTGGGGTCCAAAGTTCCAAAACTCTGAAACCCCAAAGTCTAAAATTCAGAATTCAGGTTTTGGACCTTGTACCTTTTGCAGTTCTTTCTTTCTTGAGCCCAAAACAAAGCTCTAAAACTGATACCTCTAAAATTCTTAAATTGGGACCTCTGAATGTCTGAAATTGCCTCCGTATTGACCTTGAAATTAGAGTTGACCTTTGAAATGCTGAGCCCTTTTGGACTTCAGACTTTCAATATTTCGGGATTTGACTCACATTTTTTACATTATTTCTAGCAAAGACCCCGAACCTTTGAACCCCAAACCTTGTAAATGATGAAGTCTAAAATTTGGACTTCATGTTTCAGACTTCATTAGTGTCATTGACCTTAAGAAATCCAAAGTCCTTTCGGAATTCAAAATTTAGGGCTTTCAAGATTTTTTCTTTTTTTTCCCTGTTTGGTCACCGAAACTCTAAAATCTAAAACCTCCAAATTCCAAAAAAATTAGACTTTCAAAGTCCCCATTTATTTCACTTAGCTTGACTATAAGCTTCCTTCATGTTCCTCTCCTATCTCTTGGAGTTGAACATCCCTTCCATTTTTTCCTCTAAAAGAATTTTTTTATCTAACCTCGTAACGCTCACCACACATTCAACTCAGTCGATTTAATTTTTCTATGTCAACTGAGATGAGCCTTCATCCCGCCTGCAAAACAATGCTCTGCACTCCTCTGATACCAAGCATCCACTAAGGACCCTATTAGGAAATTTTTCCCATGGGGGAATTTTTTTTCAACAAGGTCAAAGTCTAAATTTCGTACTTCAGGTTTTAGACCTTTTCATTTTCTCCACATTTCCTTACCTATGAAAGGCCCCACCTCTAAAATCTAAAAGTTTGGATTTTTTAGAGTTTCTTCTTTTCCTAAATTCCTCTGTAATTTTCTCGACCTGATTCAACCTATTCGTCCAACCTCAAAATGGAAGCTCTCATGACTAAATCAATTCCTCCATTTTCTCAATGTGCATTTTCATGTTTATCTAATTTTTTCTGTGGGGAAAAATTGGATAATAATTTGGTGACTCACAGGATCACCTTCCTACTTGGATGAAAGATCAATTTCCTTAAAGTATGCATTGGGCATAGAGTTATGAATGATACCATGATGTTGACCTTGTACTTGAATCTTTCCCTGAATGCTTGTAACCTGCTGATCCTGAACCTGCTCTGCTTCCCGCATTTTCAATTTTCATAAGAAAATATAAGAAATGAGGTTTTTGAGAGTAGAAAATTGGGTTGACCTTGGGATTTTTATTGTTCTTAAAATGGACATTCCCAAAACCTAAGTTTGTTTCTCTGCATTTGATTTCCTTTGAAGTTAGAAACTATTTCCAACAATTATGAACTTCTTCCCTGTTACAACATCCATTAGGAGGCACATTGAATGCACAATGATACAACCTGAGAGCAAAAAAACCTATGCTGAAGCTATAATGCCCGTAAAAATGACATTCTACGAACATGTTAAAACTTACCACTCATCCCAAAAATTACGGCTAATTATTTTTTAGTTTTAATTTAAAAGGTTATAAGGGTGTTAACCCCTAGTATACATTAAATTAATTTTCACCAATAATCTCAACTTTACAATTGATGGACCAAGTCTAGTTAAATGATTAAATATTCTTACTTTATCTCTAAGGTCGATTAATTAAAATTTAATTAGGAAGCTGCCCTAATTTAATTTACTTGGTTAAGTGTTTTTTGCTCTTTCGTTAATATTCAAACCCAAAAAATATTAAGCTTATACTTAGTTATTTTAGTCTCATTATTCCAGTAGATTAATGTTCATTTCATTAGTTTTCTAGAACCCACTAGGAATTGAACTAATAAATTTACACACCAAGGTAAAGAATGGCCCCATTCATCCATCTACACATACCTTAAAATTTATTTTAAACATTTATAAAATTCATTCCTTCCAAATAAATGTAGGTTTGATCCTTAACCCTTGGATCAATCCAATTATGGCCACTAGATCTTAGGGTTCCAAACTAACCACAAAAATCCTTATGCATTCTTATTAAATCCTTTTCTTTACCCTATTCTTCTCATTTGGTCACTTTCTTTCTTTTTTAATTTGTGGGTTGGAGAAACGGAAGCCATGGGAGAAAGGAAGGAAGAAACTATGGAGGAATTCTAAAAGTCAAGATTAGTTTAGTCTAGGTTGTAAATTTTCCATTGTAATTACTTTCATTCCAAGATTGAAGGGGGTTTATATTGATGCAAAATCACAACACCCTTTGAATGGCCTAATATTGAATGGGGAATCCTGTGTTATTTCCAAAACATTGGACCATATCTCAAGCTATGGGATTTGCGCACTTGAGATGGTCCTTCGAAGAAAGCCACCTTCTTATTCCTAATCCTAATGCTAAACTACTTATAAGGAAGGAAATACGACTATCTACTCCTAATATAACAATTCCAAGGAGGCAGGGAGAGAGAGAGCATGAAAATAAAGAAATCCTACACTACAAAGGTGATAGCACTAAGAAAAGGGGGTTGTTGATCAGAATATCAACTTCCTGAAATGGAGATAGGTGAGCAATGGAGAGGATGGAAAAGATGCATCATAGGTAAAAGGTAAAGGTTATACAGAACATCACTTCAAACCCATTAAACATAGATCTTAAAATCTACAATAGACATCGAAAATATTCAAAGTATACCCTGCAATGGTGAGAGGAAAGAAGAGACAATAAAATAAGCAACAGATGGACAAAATGCATCATAAAATAAATTTTATTGCTCCATGAGTTCACACAGTAAATCATTAGTGGGCAAGAGGTAAGAAAACACCATTACAAAGAAAAGAGAGGAGGCTTAAGCTCCTCATTCAACCCTAAGGAAGAAAGAGAGAGTGGACAAGAGAGAAAAATGACCAAATCTTTAGAAAGATTACCCTCCTTACAATATATAGAAAGAATGAGAGAGAGAGGAGAGAAGAAATCACTTCCTGCTTCAACCATCCCAAAAGAGCATTGAATTTGCTTTCCTCAACCACTACTATGATGGGTTCTACTATAAAAACCCATGACTCCATGTGTTGTTCCTTGTTGGGAAAGAAACTAATCCCGTACATCATTATGGTGGTAGGTGAGGAGCTTCATAGCCTCCAAAATATATAGTCATAGTTGAGTAGCAGACATTGAGACCTTTCCAAAAAATTCTCTCTTGCTTAAATCCAAGCTTCTAGTCGAAAGTTGTGATCATCTGGAGGTCAGGGTCAGACGTTCCATGCGAGATCCCATGACTTTATCTCCTCCTTTTACTCTTGAAGTTGTGACAATTAGACACTTGGCATCATCCACGAGCCTTCTCTTCTTTCTTTATGTTCTTCCTTTACTGCCTATTTAGGAGAAAATGTGTTGGACCCTAGACACATGGAGGGCTTGCACTCATTTGGGGATTGGCCTTTGGATTTTACCCTTGAAGTTGTACCCATGAGGCACATGGACACTTACGCTGGCTCTTAGAATTTTTCAATGACTGGTCTAACTTTCTCAAGTATTCGACATGTGGAGAGTCTGCACTAATTTGGGGACCCGCTTTTTGACTTTACCTTTGAAGTTGTAATGATGAGGCACATAGAGGCTTCTGTTGGCTCTTAGTATTTTCAATGGCTGGTGCATTTTTGTCGAGCCCTAGACACGTGGAGAGCCTACACTCATTTGGCGACCCACTTTGGATTTTACCCTTTAATTTGAGTTGAAGAGACACGTGGAGACTTCCGTTGGCTCTTAGAATTTTCAACAGTCAGTTCTTCCTTTCGTAGACTTTGACCATATGGAGATCCCATGCTCGTTTAGGGATCCACTTTTGGACTTTACTTTTGAAATTGTGCCAATGAGGCATATGGAGGCTTCTGCTGGCCTTTTTTATACTTAGCCAACTCGGGCTTCGAGGAGGGATGAGTATCGGAATACTTCAGAGGGATGGTGGTAATCCATTGGGAATGAGGTCATGAAAAATAGCCTAATATTGATATTGAATTTTGAATCTTTAACTTACCCCACTCCTTGTACTCTCAATTTTCATACAGAAAATCTTGAAGATGTGGTTTCTGAGAGTAAAAAAATGTCTTGACCTAGATTCTTCATCTGTTCCTGAAATGGAATTTAGGCACATTATTGGCCTCGATCTATCTTGAAGAGGTGTGCGAGGAGGATGCTAATCTAATCCATTTTACTTCTTGGCATGTGAGGAGGGTGTGAGGGGACAAAAAATAAAGTGCACACATACGAAGAAGGTAAGAAATTAAGCTCGCAAAAGAAAGGTGCAAAAAAGGGAAATGGAAGTGGAGAAGAATTTGAAGGAAGAAACAAGAAGGTGTGTGAGGCACATGCACAAATTACATCAAGGAAGTGAGGTGCGTGAAAATATGCACATGCAGGGAGCACGCAAAAGGGCTACATCCCATGTAAAGTTCTTAAATTAGCAATCTTATACGTGCACGAACTAAAATGTGAAGCATCGAAGCCAGAGTGAGAGTAAAAGTCATGCAAATAGCTAGGAGAGTTATTTGGATATAACAATTTGGAAAATTTTGGGGCCATCTTCCTACTTGTTGAAGAGATCAGTGGCCTTAGGAGTGTCCATTGGGCATGGAGTTGAGCCTAATAAACATGATTCTGACCTGAATCTCTGAAATCTTGTCCCTTAGCCACCTAAAACATTATTGGTACTGGAGCTGATCTCCCCAAGCGCTACCTTCAATTGATTGTGCACGAGCAATAAAACACCACAACACACACTATGTACAAAACTAAAAAATCATACACATCCCAAGTGGGATATGCAGAGTGTGCAAAATCACTTGTTCTACTAAAAGAAAACCTACCTACTATGCTAACCAAAAGTAAAGGGAACTTAAATAAATCCCATAACTGACAAGGAGAAGTAGCTTCCCTTTCTAAAAATAGGCAGCCATGTGTATGATTTTGCACCAAACATGGTTGTTATTATGAGTGAAAAACTAACAAGAGGTCAATCCTCCACCCAAATCATCAAGGTATCAACTATAAACAAGGTAAATACCACTTTTAATTACTCTGTATTTGGATTTAAGAGGCATTGAAGCTGATCCTTGGTACTTTGAAACTCATCCTCATGCTCAGAAGTAAGCATGACTAGTGTTGGCCCCTCTCTTGGTTCTAGTGAAGCCAAGTACCTGATTGGGAAAGGTCTGATCTAATGGATGTGCCCTTTTCTCTGAAATTCAACTCCAAAAATGGAGTCTTCTTGTGGACCTTTTTGAAAAAGGAGGTTGCTTATGTTAATTTTTATCTAGCATTAGTTCTACAAGAAACTTATCCTCTACCTTGATGACGGGTGTGGAAATAGTGTGATTACTATTTCCTTCCTCCTCCTAAGAAGAAATGGTAGATTATGATCCTCCCACCTTGGTTCCAAAGGGTTGTTATGAAGTTTAGGTTGTTGTCCTTGAATGCTCTCCTCCATGGCAGTAAACTCTAGTGCTTGGAAGGTGGATGATGGAGGAGAAAATGATGTGATCTCCACGGGCTCCTCTCCATCAAATAAATCCTCCAAGTCAGACAAATAATTTGCCTCGTTGTCATCCTGCTGCATGTTCTTGACCTCCTCCATGGTGTCCTCTGGATCCACAATTTTCTCACCATGGTTCCCCTCATCTTCGAACATAGACTTTGAAAGCTCAAAGTCTTCTTTGACATTAAATTCTGAAGGGGATGAAATGGGAGGAATAACTAAAGGTTCTTCTATGGCCTACTCTGCATTTGAAGCCTCTAGAACTATATGGTTTTCCTATACAACCAGAATGTACTCCTCTTCTTTTGTATTTAGAGTAGCTCCTTCTTCCCTCGTTTTTGTTTCAACCGAAGCTTCCATCAGTTTTGGCTTCACCTCAGCCTCCTCCATGGGTTTCTCTGTCAAGGGGATTTTATCAATCTCAAATATAAGAGCCAAGATCACCAAGCATCTTATCATTTCTTGTTTTCTTGGCTCTTCTTCTTGTTTCTCTCCTTGAATGGATTCTTCAGTCTCTTCCCAACATGGACTCGAGAGAGTAGGAGGAGTGGTTGTTGGGGTCTCCACTAGTTGTTTCCTTATTTGTGGTGGAGGGAAAGGCATTTCTTTTGGCTCTTGTGGAGGGGACTTGGATTTGGAAGGGAAAAAGGAAGACAAATTAATATAGGATGGGATACTAGAAGATGAAGAAGGGAATTCAACACTAGGGGAAGAAGATGGGAAGCTTGGAAACTGAAGCTCAAGTTGAGATGGTGTTTTTTGGTGAATGAAGTGAAAATGACTAGAAGATGGTGTAGGACTTACCCCTTCACAAGATTTCCTGACACCCAGTTCATAGGCTTTGACACTGCTCATATGGGTAAGCATAATGGTTCTGAATCTAATCATAATGCTGATATGGAGGAGTCATGAAGCTCGTTAGAGGTTGATTGCACTACTGTAGGTTTGAATTCCACTGCGGCAATCAAGCCATGACTGAACAACTTCATAAAATGGAAGATAATGAAAGAGATGGAAGAAAAATGGATGAAATGGATGGGGAAAATGTCTTTAATTTCAACAAAGGTGTTGTTGACCAGATGGAGTCGTTTGATGTGCTTGAAAGTGCCTCCAAAGGATAAAATCTTCACCAAGAAAACATCAAACCTAATGAAGTGAAGTGGTAAGGTGCTTCAAACCTATCCCACCAGGTGTGCTAAAACTATTGATGTGTGGTTACACGGTGGATTAAGATTTGTTTTCTGATAATTAGACACCTTGGAAAGATGAGAAAAATCTAACTCCAATGTCCCACCGAGAATGCCAAAACTATTGATGCAAAATCACAGCACCCCTCGAATGGCCTGATTTTGAATGGGGCATCTAGTGTGATCTGCACAACATGGGACCATCTCTCAAGATGTGGGACTTGCAGGCTTGAGATGGTCCTCTGGAGAAATTTGTCTTCTTCTTCCTAATCCTAATGCTAAACTACTTCTAAGGAAGGAAATGTGACTATCTACTCCTAATCTAACAATGCCAAGGAGACATGGGGAGAGAGAGAGAGAGAGAGAGAGAGAGAGAGAGCATGAAAATAAAGAAATCCTACACTACATAGGTGATAGCACCAAGAAAAGGAGGTCACTGATCACAAATCTAACTGCCTGAAATGGAGAGAGGTGAGCAATGGAGAGGATGAACAAGAATCATCACAAGCCAAAGATAAAGTTCACACAGAACACCATTTCAATCCCATTAAACATAGCTCTCAAAACCTGCAATAGACATCATAAAATATGCACAGTATACCCTATAATGGTAAGAGGCAAGAAGATGCAATAAAATAAGAAAAGGATGGACAAAATTCATCACGAAAAAAAATTTATTGCTCCATGAGTTCACACAGTACATCATTAGTGGGCAATAGTCCATAAAACACCATTAAAAAGTAAAGCCATGAGGCTTAAACTCCACATTAGACTCTAGGAAGAAAGAGAGAGGGGGCAAGAGAGAAAAAATGACCAACTATTAGAAAAATGCCCCTCCTTACAATATATAGAAACAATGAGAGAGAAAGGAGAGAAGAATTTGAATCCTTCTTCAACCACCCTGAAAGAACCTTGAATTCACCTGCCTTAACCACCCCAAAAGAAAATTGAATCCTACCACAATGATGGGTTCTACTACAAAACCCATTCCTCCATGAATGTTCCTTGTTGGGAAAGAAAGGAAGCATATACCTCATTATGGTGGTAGGTAAGAAGCTTGACAGCCTCAAAAATGGCAGACTGTATTTAAAATTCTTTGTGGGGTTCATGATTCATCTTTCATTGAATTGACCTCCCACCAATTTCTTCAAACTGCTTTGGGTTTGGAGTCTATCCGTGTAAGATCCACCTAGAAGCCCCATGCATTCTTAATATTTTTCTACCTTTTAAGGTCCTTAGAATTCGGCGTTCCAACAGTTGGCACTGTCTGCGAGCATGCTTTTCTTTCTTTGTGTTTTGGCTAAGTCCCTTCTGGTTAGGATCAACTATGTTGGTCCCTAGACATGTGGAGGGCTAGTGCACCTTTGGGGACCTGCTTTGGATTTTACCTTTGAAGATGTGTTGAGCTGACACGTGGAGGCTTCCGTAGGCTCTTCCCCTATTTAGGACTTTTCAACGGCTAGTTCTGCCTTTTCCGCCTATGACCACATGGAGGGGCCTACGCTCGTTTGGGTACTACCTTTGGATTTTACCTTTGGAGATGCACTAAGCTGACACATGGAGGCTTCCGTTGGCTCTTCCCCCTATTTAGACTTTTCAATGACCGGTTTCTGCCTTTTCTACCTATGAACATGTGGAGGGACTTGCGCTCATTTGGGGGACTTGCCTATAACTTTTACCTTTGGAGTTGTGTCAATGAGGCATGTGGAGGATTTCTCTGGCTCTTATACTTTTCAACAACCGGTTGCAAACTTTCTTAGGCTCTAGACACGTGGAACGATTTTGCTCACTTGGGGACCCCACTTTTGAGAATCATACCAAAAGTGCCACCGAAGAGGACACATGGAGGCTTCCGCTAGCCCTTTTTATATTTAAACCAATTCGGGATTTGAGTGAAAAAAATTATATGCACTAAAATCCACATGGGGGTCAAGCGCATCGCTGTGGTCTCCACTTCTATCGCACCTTTGAAGTTACGCTGAAATGACATGTGGCACCTTCCGTGGTTCTATTTCTTTGCTTCAAGTCAACTCGTTCTGGGATCGATTTTGATCAAACTTTCCCTGAGGGGAAAAATTTGGATAACGATTTAGCGGCTCACAGGATCACCTACCTGCAACCTTGAATCTTGACCTGACCCCGCTACTTGTACTCCTCAATTTTCATTTGGATAATCTTGAAGATGAGGTAGCTGAGATCAGAAAAATCACTTGACCTGGAGTCAACATCTTGAATCTTGACCCGACCCCGCTACCTAGAACTATCAATTTTCATAACAGGCATCTCGAAGATGAGGATGTTGAGATTAGATCCAAATTGCTTCTTGGTGTGCGAGGAGGGTGTGATCTATTAGAAAATAAGGCACATGTGCAGGAAGAAGGGATCTTAAGTGAGTGCACTCGGAGGAAGGATGTTGATCTAAGGGGAAATGGCTTCTTGGAGTGCGAGGAGGGTGTGAAGGGAAGAGAACAATAAGGCAACGCATGGCGCATGCACGAATTGCAGCAAGGAAGTGAGGTGCACGGCAAGATACAAGCACAGGGAGATAGCGGAAGGACTAAAACCCATGCAAAGTGCTTAAATGAGCCAGCCTATGGGTGTGTAACCTGAAATGTGAATGATCAGAGCTAGAGTGAGAGTAAAAATTCATCCAAATAGTTGGAAGAGTTATTTGGATAATAGTTTCCACTCCAAATTTGGAGTTATTACAAGTTATTTGTATTTTTAGTTCTCTTATTTGGGGAAAATACTACCTCCACAATATGTATAATATTGAGCAATTTTAAATAACCATTTGATGATTTATTTTCTTTAACAAATAATATTTAGCCATTATTTGTTTGTTGGAGGTTTCCTCATAATTTTTACAAGCTTAAAATTATTCTTTGACCAAGTTAATATCTACACAGGTGTGGATTTATGTTTTCCGTAGTAAGTGACCAAACCTCCACCCCACCTTGGTGATAAATCACGAACCACCACCTTTCCTGAGAAGTAGTTCTAAGACCGCCACATTTCCTGAGTGGTGGTTATAGGACTGCCGCTCTGCACTGGATGGCGGTCATGTTCCTTAAAAACAGAATCTTCAAACCTAAAATTTTTCTAAAAAACAAAATTTTCTAGGGTGTTATAAGGGTCATTTTGAACTTTATTTTATATGCCTAAAGTTTCCATTTGCAATATTTATATTCATCTATTCATTTCATAGTAAATTTTTACTCATTTAAAAACATTTCCTATTTCAATAATAACAACAACTACAGTAAATATTTTCATTTTGTAAAACAATTTTCTCTCAACAATGCAAGAAGATCAAAAAAATAGTGTAACTTCCTCCTTTACATGTTTTTCAAGTAACACAATGAAATATAATATTTCTTCATGCAATTTTCCAACATTCCACAAGAGAGTTTTCAACAGTTTTTCCAATAATTTATTTAGAACAAGAGTAACACAATTTTTTTGGAAATAAATCAACTACAATGAAATAAGATGTTTCTGTGTATAAACTTCTTTTCAATTTCAACAAAACTAGATTTACAACACAATTCCTTCGTTTCCTTTTTCTACATACAATAAAAATTTAATATCCAATAATGATTAAAAGTTTTCTTCAAATGATTAATACAATATCTTCCACTTTAAAGTGGGAAAAATTACAAGAATGAAATCTAAAAAGGAATACAATATTACAATTCTTTCACCCTAAGTGGTAAAATCAATAAGGTATTCTCACAAGGGAAACAAGTTTTCAAAACCACACCAAAACACAAACAACACAACTACAATCACAAGAAGGAAACCAACAAAATATATAAGGCTTCAAAATGAAAAGCCAAAGGAGCAAGAATCTCTGGGGAAGCCACTTATGCCTCCCAATGGGAAATAGGTTCCCACCTTAAAACCATCCAATATACATCTCAAACCCATACACAACTCTTATTGCTCACTCAGGATCCTCTTATGCCTCCCACATTCTCTTATGCCTCCCTCATTCTCTTATGCCTCCCTCATAAAAAAACAAGAAATGCAAGCATTTCTTGCCCACGGTGGGGCACCCAACCCAAACACCCTCTAAAACATGAAATAAACTCTTATTCCTCCATACATACAAGCTCCCCATAGTCCCCTTCTACACCACACTTAGTCAATATACCCAAGCACCCAGCAAACATACCAAAACACTAAAAACATGTACATGTACATAATATAAAAGAAAAAAATTAAGAAAGAGTAAAGGTCCTACCTTTCAATGGTAGAGATTATTCCAAGAGTCAAACATCAAGCCTTCTTAAGCCCAAACTATCACCAACAAGCTCGAAAAAATACCACAAGCACTCCAAAAATTTTCTAACTCCAAAAAATGCAAGAACACAAAATAATGAGTAATCCCCAAACAAGCAAAAGAACTTGAATAAATAGAAAAGGAAGAGAGGAGGATGAGGTGGCTCCATGTAGGATGCCACATAACTCATCCTCAACTCCACTTCACAAGTCAAACCTCAACCCAAATGCAAAATAAATTTGTGGATGAGAGGAATGACAAACCTCTTACACACACAATACAAGCCCACACCCCCTAAGGACAAACTTAAAGACCCATGTAAGAAAAGTGCAATAAATGTCACTTTTTGACTTACAAAACACATAATGGGGTCTATTTTTCACCCCCCAATCAATAGGTAGGGTTGGAATATTAACTGAAGAGGTTTGGGACACATTTAACATGTCCCATAAGCCTCCAAAATTGGATCTTCAGGCAAAATCTGAATTTAATGAAGGGATAGAGTGTACAACACTGCAGATCACAAGCACTCAACTTACAACACAAAATCCAAGAGCCATGTAGTCTAAAAATGAATTCTTTTTTCCCATCCATAATTATTTTAGTAACAAGGTTAATTAATATAATAAGAAACTTAAACTAATTAAAGATGAAAGGGAAAATAGACCACAATCTAAATAATTAATACAAGGAAAATACATCACTAAAACTTACATAATAAAATTAAGTAAAGGAAACTAAATAAAAGAACACACAAACCCTTAGTCACAATTGGAGGTAATACCCCCCATGGGAATCCCCTTAACAACAATTCAAACACACACACAACAAAATACATGTTGCCATGGTGACCATTGTTGAATTTTCCTAGCATTCCAATGTTGTTGGTCTCCAATCCCCCCATTGTTTGTTGTGATAATGTTTACCTTAAAAAAACATAATACCTCATTTGGCCTCGTGGCCACATCAAAACATCCAAGATAAAATATGCAATATAGATCCACAATCATCTAGATATGAATCAAATCATCATCTAGGCAATTAATGTTATCGTTTACAATTTCTAACAACATCTCGATTATACATTTCATCAATATCAATAGGATCACAAAATTATTTGAATTATTAAGGTATACTCAATATGAAGAAAATATTGCATGTCAAAAATATATAACCATGTCAACATGATAACATCATCAATATAAAAATGTCACTAATAATCTACACACATCATACTATGAATCGAAATCCAACAATAGTCTTAGTATCTCTAACATCTAACATCATGCTAAGTCAAAATAATACAAAATGTTCATAAGTATAGTCAACAATATTGAAATGAATAGTAACAAGTTTCAAAGGGAAGTGGGCACTACATCCCTCTCCCATTAGACTCGAATTCCTCCTGAAATTCACTAGAACATGTGTGGAAACTAAACTTGTAGCAATGTAGCAGCAGTCTCATCATACCTGTCCCACTCGACCCGAATGTGGTCAATCTCTCTACCTCAAAGGCATAGGGTTCTACGCTCTATAATATGGATGGGCTCCACCAGCACCCACCTTTTATCCTACACCTACAATGCGGCCCAATCTAATACGTGAGAAGGATCAACAATGTATCTCCTAAGTACGGAAACATGAAACACATCATGGACGTGAGAAAAGCTAGGTGGTAACGCTAGGTGATAGGCTAAGGGACTGATATGCTTCAAGATATTAAAGGGACACACAAACCTAGGAGCAAGCTTAGTTACTTTTAGGTAATGGATAGGGCTCTTATGCGGTCTGACATGAAGAAACACCTTCATACCCACCTCATAACTATGATTTATCCTATGTTGATCCGCATACTTCTTCTACCTATCCTACACCTCTTGCAATCTCTACCCGATCATAATAAATTTCTCCTCCATGTCCTACAATAAGGTTGGCCCAAAAGGAAACCCTATCCTCTAACCTACCCCAACTAGGAGGTGTCCTACACTCTCTGCCATAAATTTCCTGACAAGGATCCATACCTATCGAACTCTAGAAACTATTATCATAGGAAAAATTCACTAGGTACAAATACTCCTCCCATCTCGATTGGTGATCCATGACATACATCCTAAGCATATCCTCCAAAATATGATTCACCCACTTAGTCTGTCCATTTATCCTAGGGTCATACGTTGTGCTGAAATTGATCTTCGTCCCGAGAGCATATTGCATGGTAGTCTAGAAGTGGGAAGTGTACAATGGATTGTGGTCTACGAAATCTCGTGTAATCTGATAATCTCACCAAGATATACTCATGCCACTACACTAGCTATGTAGGTGGTATTTACCAGAGAAAAATGAGCCACTTTCATCAATTTATCCATTGTAACTATGATGGCATCATGGTGGTATCTCAACATTGGTAACACAACTATGAAGTCTATAGAAATGGTGTCCCATTTCCCCTCTGGTATGGTATGAGGAAAGAGAAGGTCAAATGGATGATGATATTTGGGCTTCACCCTTTGACACTCTAAATAGTGTGACATGAACTTATCCACGTCTCTCTGAAGTCCCTTCTAGTGGTACAACTATCTCAAAGTGGTGTGCATCTTCTTCACCTCGGGATGGGTTGAATAAGGTATACGATTAGTCTTTGTCAAAATGTCCTTTCCCAAGCCTCCATCTATAGGAACACTTTTAAAACCTCTATTTATGAGAAGACAATTTTCCTCTAATGAAAATCCATAAAATATCCCCTCAAGGGGTATTTGAGAATCAATATCTACTCTAGATGCAAGGTAGAAACTGTCTTGAGGAAGCTTCTATAAAATCCTACTCCGCAAATCTGTACCCACTAAAGTAGCCATAGCCACATGATTTCATCTACTTAGGGTGTCTGTAACCACATTTTCCTTCCCCTTCAAATTATCCATCTCCATATCATACTCACAAAGAAACTCCATCCAACGCCACTGATGAGTGTTGAGATTGGGTTGCGTGAAGAGGTGGCGAAGACTCAAGTGATCAGTCCTAAGTGTAAATTTCCTACTAAGAAGGAAGTGTCACCACTGCACCAAGTAAACAATTATTTCAAGCTCAATATCATGAGTTGTATAATTGAACTCATAATCTTTGAGTTTCCAAGACTCAAAGGTAATTACTCTACCCTCCTGCATCAACACACCTCCAAGTCTTACCAAATAAGCATCCTTACAAATGAAGAAATCACCTTGAGGGTATGGTACTATAATAATATGTGTTTTCATGAGGAATTCCTTCAGTTTCTTGAAGGATTTCTCACATCTATCTGACCAAAAAAAATTCCCTTTCCAATAAAGGGAAGTGATGGGGTGCGAAATCTGAGAAAATTCCTCAACAAATCTACTAAAGTATCCTGCCAAACCCATGAAGCTGCGTATCTCAGTCACACTTGTGGGTGCTAGCCAATGTATAATAGCTTAAATCTTGGAAGGATCAAGTATGATACCTTCCCTAGAAATGATGTGGCCTAAATATTGCACCTCTATCTGAAAGAACTCACACATCTCCAGGTTCATGTAAAGATGCTTCTCACGAAGACACCGACGGACCTATAAAAGGTGCTCCTTGTGCTCCTCAATCATACGTGAGAATATCATACTTTTTTCAAGGAAGATGGGCACGAAGTGATCCAAAAATTTCCTGAATACCCCATTCATCAAGCTTATGAACACTGCAGGGGAATTCATTAGACCAAAAGGTACCACTGTGAACTCATAGTGGCCATATCTTGTATAGAAGGTGGTCTTATGAATGTATGCCTCCATGATTCTCATATGATGATATTTGGACTTAAGATATATCTCACAAAATATTTTGGCCCCCTTCATCTGATAAAATAAATAATTAATGTACGAAAGGGGGTAACGATTCTTGATCACTACTTTGTTCAGGTAGTAGTAATCAGTACACAACCGCAGAGATCCATCCTTCTTTACCAAAATCACCAGTGTAACCCAACAGGATAAACTAGGATGGATTAAAACTTTCTCCAGAAGGCCCTCAAGCTGTAACTTGAGCTAACAGAGCTCAGGGGTAGTCATTTGATAAGGTTCTCATGTGATAGGATTTACATCCATAACTAGATCTATGTGAAAATATATCTCATGTGGGGGAGGTAACCCTGGTAGCTCCTATCGAAAAACATCAGAAAACTCTCTGAAGATGTGATGGTTGTCAAGAGATGGTCCACTAGACCCATCCTTAGATCTGTCACTAACTGTAACATCATACATTTGACAACCTTGTCGCACACACCACTTAAGCTACATAGTAGAGATGGTGTAGATGGAAACGAGCCACTTGACTTCCACTATCATTTACTCAACTCGTAGATCATTTGTACAAGTAATAGTCTTATGGTAATAGTCCACTCTAACTCTATGTGCAGACAACCAGTACATGCCAAAGATGACTCCATATGAACCCAATGGAAGCACACGAAGATCTGAGGTAGTGGTGAAGGATCCCAAATCCACTACAAACTCCTTAACTAAGGAGTCTATAGAAATTGTGGCTCTAGAAGCCATCTCAATGTCCCAACAAGGACCCTACCTAACTGCCACTAGCCTGTAATGCTCTACTAAGGATGTTGCAATAAAAGAATTAGAAGAACTAGAATAAAATAGAATGGAGGTAGGAATACCATCAGCACTACATTTCGTCTCTATCACGGTACTATGGTGCTCAGCCTAGTGGTTCTCGACTACTACATAGATCTGACAGCTTCGTCCTATGTTACCAACAATAGGCTCTGAAATATGCATCTTACCCTTACTACTATGGTTCTGTGGGAACTCTCTCTAATGATGTCCAGCAACGCCATAACCATAACAACTACCTAGTCATATCAAGTGCTATACAGCTCCAGCCGGTGCTCTTGAGGTTTGTGTTGTTGATTCTGACAATCCAGCTATGGACTGCTAAGGTCTCTGTTGACTATCTCTTACTGACTGAACTCTCAGTGCACCCTGTGTCCTAATGAGACCTCTAAGAGGAGGCTTCATTCCCTTCCCCCACTGTGCGTTGAATCTCTGAGGAGGTCAGTAAGGTGGGTGGGTCTTCTGCTACTAAGGTGGTTGTTATGGTGGCTTGAATGAAGACTGTACTGAACCCTGTCCACCATGAGGAGGAGGAGTTGAACCCCTCAACTTACTAGCCTACATCTATTGGATGCAGCTATGAACTCTGTCCCTAGCCTACTGAATATTCCCCCGTGTCTCCTCTATAATATAGGACTTATCCATGGCCTTTGCAAATGTCTTTGGGTAGTGAATGCACACTACACCACCCAAATAAAAATTCAGGTCTTTGACAAACCTGTTAATCCGTACCTGCTCATCCTACATATAGTCGACATATTGGAGTAGGTCCAAAAATCAATGGAGGTCATGGAACTCATCTATCTGCTACTGAATAAACCTCCTGGGTAAATACATGCTCCTAAAATCCTCCTCAAAGAGATCCTAGGTAACTATCTCTGAGTCAACATGGAGCTTCTGCTCCTCAGTCCTTCACCAAACTCCTTCCCCATCCCCTAGAATATGGATCGTAACATGCTCCTTCATGTTGCTAGTATAAGGGTAGAGCTTGAAGCATCTGCTCAAGCTCACCAACCAGGCCTCTACCTGAAAATCACCTATATTTCCAAAATAGTGATATGGTCATAGCTTAAGGATCTCCTTGATATGGTTTGCAACTAATGTCTAATGAACTCTAGGTCTCTCTACATGCTCCTCTGTTAGTCTAGGGATTTAAGATCAGTCCCTATATCCTGAAATTATGTCTCCATGTCCCTACTATAATGAATCTTCCCTAGCTGAATCCATGCAGGAGTTCTCTACCCTATGCTCCTTGTTGCGTTGAGGAGATTCCCAAGCATCAACTGACGGCTTCCTATCATGTCTAACAAGTCATCCTCCTAAGGACCCTCCACGTATAGTAGCATTGACGTCCTAAAGCATCTATAAAATCTGAGGTAGAATGTATGCTACAACCTGATCTGGTGGTGGTAAATCTATATCTATGTGCAAGAACCCCTCTTCTGGTCCGCACCTCCTGCACAAACCAAGGTGAGAGTTAGTTCATCATTCTAGGTTCTATTCCAGTTTTCTATGTTTTCCATATCATACAATTATTAGATAGTGTGGTTTTCTAGGTTTAAAAGAAAAAAAATTTGCGCTAGGTTAAGTGTTCATGTCTCGTATTTTCTAGTGTGCCCAAGGGTCCAATATTTGAACCCACAGCTCTGATACCAAACGTAACGCCCACAAAAATGACATTCTAGGAAAACCTTAAAACTTAACACTCATCCCAAAAATTGCGGCTAATTTTGTTTTTTGGTTTTAAGTTAAAAGGATACAAGGGTGTCAAACCCTAGTGTACATTAAATTAATTTTCACCAATAATCTCAATTTTACAATTAATGGGCCAAGTATAGTTAAATGATTAAATATTCTTACTTTATCTCTAAGGTTGATTAATTAAATATCAATTAGGAAGGTGCCCTAATTTAATTTGCTTGGTTAAGTGTTTTCTCCTATTTATTTAATATTCAAACCCAAAAAATATTAAGCTTATACTTAGTTATTTTAGTCTCATTATTCTAATAGCTTAATGTTCATTTCATTAGTTTTCTATAACACACTAGGAATTGAATTAATGAATTTTCACACCAAGGTAAAGAATGGCCCCATTCATCCATCTAACCCTACCTTAAAAGTGATTTTAAACATTTATAAAATTCATTCCTACCAAAAAAATGTAGGTTTAATCCTCAACCCTTGGATCAATCCAATTGTGGTCACTAGATCCTAGGGGTCTAAACTAACCTTAAAATTCCTTATCCATTCTTATTAAATCCTTTTCTTTACCCTATTATTCTCATTTGGTCACATTCTCTCTTGTTTAATTTACAGGTTGGAGAAATGGAAGCCATGGGAGAAAGGAAGGAAGAAACTAGGGAGGAATTCTCAAAGTCAAGCTTAGTTTAGTCTAGGATGTAAGTTTACCATTATAATTACTTTCATTCCAATATTAAAAGGGGTTTCCACTCCAAATCTGGAGTTACTGCAAGTTATTTTTATTTTGAGTTCTCTTATTTCGGGTGAACCCTACCTCCATAATATGTATAAGATTGAGAACTTTTAAATAACCATTTGATGATTTATTTTCTTTAAACAATAATATTTAGCCATTATTTATTGGCTGGAGGTTTCCTCATAATTTTTACAAGCTTAAATTTTTTTTGACCAAGTTAAAATCTGCACAGGTGCGCATTTACGTTTTCTGCAGTCATTGACAGAAACTGCCACCCAAAGAAGTTCGGTGGTCCTAAGACCATTGCCCTACCTGGGTGACGAATCAAAAACCACTTCCTTTCTTTATTGGTAGTTATGAGACCGCCCCTTTCCTGAGTGGTGGTTACAAGGCTACCACTTTGCACAGGGCGTTAGTCCTATTCCTTATAAACAGAACCTTCAAATCCAAAAAATTTCTAAAAACAAAATTTGCTAGAGTGTTCTAAGGGTTATTCTAAACTTGATTTTATATGCCTAAAGTTTCCATTTGCAATATTTATATTTATTTATTCATTTCATAGTAAAATTTTACTCATTTAAAAACATTTCCTATTTCAATAATAACAACAACTACAAGACATATTTTCATTTTGTAAAACAATTTTCTCTCAACAATGCAAGAAGATCAAAAAAATAGTGTAACTTCCTCTTTTACATGTTTTTTAAGTAACACAATAAAATATACTATTTTTTCATGTAGTTTTCCAAAATTCCACAAGCGATTTTTCAACAATTTTTCCAATAATTTATTTAGAACAAGAGCAACACAATTTTTTTTTTTGGAAATAAATCAACTACAATAAAATAATATATTTACCTTTATAATATTCTTTTCAATTTCAACAAAGCTAGATCGACAACACAATTCCTTCTTTTCCTTTTTCTATATACAATACAACTTTAATATCCAATAATGAATACAAATTTTCTTCATAAGATTAATACAATATCTTCCACTTTAAAGTTGGAAAACTCACAAGAATGAAAAATAAAAAGGAATACAATATTACAAATATTCCACCCTAAGTGGGAATAACAATAAGGTCTTCTCACAAGGGAAATTTTCTTTTGGACAACAACAATCACTCTATGTTTCACATCACCAACAAGAGAGATCCTTCATGCTTTGCTTGATCCACAACAAAAAAATGTGGATAGGTCACACTATCCACCCAACCAAAAATCCAATGAGGATTAGAAGCCATCCTCCTCATTGGCCGCCGAGCCCCAACCACATTGTAATGAAATATGGATACAACTCATGGAAACAAAACAAGCTTCCACATCATAAAACAAAGTTTTCACAACCACACCAAAACACAAACAACACAACTACAATCACAAGAAGGAAAACAACAAAATATACAAGGCTTCAAAATGAAAAGTCAAATGAGAAAGAATATATGGGGAATCCACTTATGCCTCCCAATGGGAAATAGGTACCCACCTTAAAACCCTCCAATATACATCTAAAACCCCTACACAATTGTTATTCCTTCCCTAAGATCCTCTTATGCATCCCACATTCTCTTATGCGTCCATCATTCTCTTATGCCTCCCTCATAAAAAACAAGTAAGAAATTTAAGCATTTCTTGTCCAAGGTGGGGCACCCAACCCAAACTCCCTCTAAAACTTGAAATAAACTCTTATGCCTCCCTACATGCAAACTCCCCATAGTCCCCTGCTACAAAACACTTAGGAAATCTACCCAAGCACCCAACAAGCATACAAAAACACTAAAAACATGTACATATACACAATATAAAAGAAAAACATCAAGCAAGAGTAAATCTCCTACCTTTCCATGGTAGATCTTGTTCTAAGAGTCAAACACCAAGATCCTTCAAGCCCAAACTATCACCAACAAGATCCAACAAAGACCACTAGCACTCCAAAATCCTCCAACTCCCAAAAATGCAAGAGCACAAAAGAATGAAGTAACCCCCAAACAAGCAAAGGGACCTGAATAAATAGAAAAGGGAGAGAGGAGGGTGAGGTGACTCCATTTAGGATGCCACATCACTCATCCTCAACCCCACTTCATAATTCAAACCTCAACCCCAATGCATGATAAATTAGTGGGTGAGAGGAATTACAAACCTCTTACACACACAATTCAAGCCCACACCCCCTAAGGAAAATCTTAGACCCATGTAATAAATGTGCAATAAATGTCACTTTTTGACTTACAAAACACATAATGGGGTCTATTTTTTACCCCCCGCCACCCCCCAATCCATAGGTAGGGTTGGCATAGTAATTTAAGAGGTGTGGGACAAGATTAACTTGTCCCACAAGCCTCCAAAATTGGCCCTTAAGGCCAAATCTGAATTTCCATAAAGGGGTAGAGTGTACAAAACTCGAGATCACAAGCACACAACTTACAACACAAAACCCAAGAGCCATCTAGTCTAATAAATGAATTATTTTGTCTCATCTTTAATTATTGTAGTAACAAGGTTAATTTACTTAAATAATACACTTAAACCAATCAAATATAAAAGGGAAAATACACCACAATCTAAATAATTAATACAAGGAAAACACATCAGTAAAAATCACATACTAAAATTAAATAAAGGAAACTAAATAAAATAACAACACACAACCCCTTGGTCACAATTGGAGGTAATCCCCCCCCATGGAAACCCCCTAACAAAAATTTAAACACACACACAACAAAATACATGTTTCTATGGTGACCATTGTAAAATTCTCCTAGCATTCCAATGTGGTTGGTCTCCAAGCCCCTCGTTGTTGGTTGTGATAATGTTTACCTGCAAAAAACATAATACCTCCTTTGTCCTCGTGGCCGCATCAATACATCCAAGATAAAATATACAATATAAATCCACAATCATCTACATATGAATCAAATCATCATCTAGGTAATTAACGTTATCATTTGCAATTTCTAATAACATCTTGATTCTACATTTCATCAATATCAAGAGGATCACAAAAATAGTTCAATTGTTAAGGTCTACTCATTATGATGAACATATCACATCTTATAAATATATAACCATGTCGATAAAATATTATCATCAATATAAAAATTTCACTAATAATCTACACATATCATACTATGAATCGAAATCCAACAATAGTCTCAATATCTCTAACATCTAACACCATGCTAAGTCAAAATAATACAAAATGTCCATAAGTATAGTCAACAGTGTCAAAATCAACAGTAATAAGTGTCGAAGAGAAGTGGGCACTAAACAAGCGCTTATGGAAATAAACTTACACTACAACAAGACAATGTGCACATGCACTTAGAGGAATTAAAATTATAAGCTAATATTTACAAGGGTGAAAACATTTTTTTCAGTAGCAATGTTTAAGATAGATTCCATTAGTTGGAATCAAAATTTCCTCTCCCTCCAATGTAGAAAATTCAAATTTATTGCTACTCTTACATCATGTGACTGTGTAGGGTCCACTCCAAATGGAATCAAATTGGGAATGCCTTCTCGTTTTTCCTGATCTATGTACCACTTTACAACTAGGTCACCCTCTTGAAAAGTCCTTACTTTTGCCTTCTTATAAAACCATATTTTTACTAACACTTGATATTTCTCCATTATCTACATTACGTGTTTTCTAATTTCTTCCAATCCATCAGCTTTGCATACCTAGCCTTTATAGATTCAAACTCAAACAACTCTAGTTATTTCATGAGTTCCAATGTGGGAAACTAAAGTGATATAGGCAACACTGCCTCTTTCTCGTAGACTAGCTTGTAGGGAGAGTTTCATGTTGACACCTTTGGTGTGATCCTGGAGGCCCACAAGGCTGATTTGAGCTTGGTATGCCATGTCCTTTTATTTTCATCTAGATTCCTTCTGATGATTCTTAGCAAATTCTTATTTTTGGAATCTTCCTATCCATTACCCTATGGTTAATAGTTTGAAGAGGTTCTCAAGTAGATCCCATTATTAACAGCGCATTCTTTGATCTTGGAATGCTAATGCATTGTACGATATGATAGTGGTTAGTACAACGAACCTAGTCACTATCCCTTCATAGAAGTCTAGAATTCTACACTCATTAGCTTCCTTGAGTGCTTCAGCCTCAACCCACTTGGTGAAATAATCTATTGTAGTCAAAATCCACTTGTGACCTTGGCTTGAATTTTTATTGATGATCCCAATGAATTCCAATCCCCATTACATGAATGGCTGGTAAACTAAAATTGTGTGCAATGGAAGTGTTACTAACCTTTCCTTCCTTGTGAAGAACACACATTTTTACACCTTTTGATCCAAGTATAACATTAATTGAACATTATGGGCCAATAGTACCCCGCATTCATTATTTTGAGAGTTGTTACCCGTGGAGAAAAATGAACTCCAGCCTCTCCATTATGAAACTCCTATAACACCTTATCAATTTGACTTGTTCCAATGCATCTCAGAAGAAGACTATTGATCTATTTCTTGAACAAAACACCATCAACAAACACATATGGAATGGATTGTAATATGAAATATCTCCTCTTTTCTTTTCTCATTTTTGGAGGGTATTTTGAGTCCAACAAGGGGTTGGCACATTATAATTTTCTCGCTCTTCATCATCCTGTAGCACCAAACAACTTCATTTTCATTACTTACTTTAACCTTTCGACTCAAGGCTAGCTATTCACATAATCCCTTTCCATGGACTAGCTTAGTGACTTTAATTTACATTTCATATTCCATGAAACGGGTGATCCAGGTTGCACGTTTCTCATTCAAATATTTTTTTAGAAGGAATTCCTTGACTCCCACATGGGACAAAAAAACCTGAATTTTATTGCTTGAAACTAGGTTTTTGAACTTCTTTAAACTTCTTATTACTATGAGGACATGCTTCTCGATGGAAGACTACCTCACTTCATAGTCCTTAAAACTTTGGCTTAATAAGGAAACCGGATGTTCGGACCCCTCTATTTTTTTAACAATAGGATTGCAAAAATTGTGTCCCCACCACCAAAGGCATAGATCATTAAGTTTTTGGAGAATTTTTTATTGATGAGAGTTGGGGTTTGAGATATAGCCTCAAAAATACCCTTTACCCTTAGTTTTCCAATTAAATATTGTGATCTTATTTAACATCAATGTTATTGGTTTCACAAGAGTGGAAAAGTTTGGTACACATATGTGGAAAAAATTGATCCTTCCTAATTATCTTTTAAGAGCCTACTTATTACTTAGCAAGGGAAATGTTTGAATTTCTACAACTCTTTCTGGGTCAATCATCAATCCTTCCTTTGATATAATATGCCCTAGGATCTTGACTTCGTGAGCCAATAATATGCATTTTTGGAATTTAAATGTACCCCAAATCTCTTACACCTTTGAAAGACCTGTCTCAGATGAAAGAGGTGATCTGTTGGATTTTTAGAGAACACAATTATATCATCAAGATACAGTAGCACTATTCTATTGATCAACCCCTTGAATTCCATAACCATTTCCTTTTGAAATTCACTCCATCATTTGATAGTCAAAATGTCATTTTCCTGTAGGCATAGGTTCCCCAATTGGTGGTGATATCTATTTTGATTTGATAGTCTTCCTTCACCATTATCTAATTATAACCCTAATATCCATCTAGGAGGGAGAATCTTTCCGAACTAGCTAACACTTACAGAATTTTCTCTAATGAAGGGAGTGTGTATTGATCATTTAGAGACACCCTATTTAAGTCATGGAAGTCCACACATAGCCTGATTTATCCATTCTTCTTCCTCATTGGTACCAAGTTTGTAACCTAGCTTGAGTGCTTGATTGGAAATATAATACTTGCCTTTATCAACTTGTTTAGCTCTTTCTTCATTATTGTCTCAATGTGAGGGTTGATTGGTCTTTACTGTTTCCAAATGGGCTTAGCATCAAGATCTTGTTCTATGGTATGTTATGCCAACTTTGGATTGAACTCCTTTGCATCCTCATAGCTCTAAGTGGAGACGTCTTGAAACTCTTGTCAAAGTTGTACAAACTCATATCTCTCTTTATCAGTGGCCACTTTGCCAATTTGGAGTGTTTTTACTTACCCATCCAAAATTGGATTTGAATATTCTCCATTGACCTATATTTTCGGTTTATCTTTACAAAATTGATCATTCAGGTTGAAGATGGAATCCAATGTAGCCAATCCTTTGGGAATATTATTCATTTTCAGTTGCACTACATGATCACCTTACTATTGCTTGAATCTATCTTGCTTCCTAACTGAGAATTCAACCTATTCTTGCAAGAAATTGATGATCTATTGATAATTCTCAAACACCTACCAGCTTGTGTTGTTATCTGGCACTCCTGGCCCTACAATCACATGGATAGGTTATTATGTTTTGTCTCTTTTCATATTTTCCACTACTTGAAAACTTTCCGCAATGACTATAATTCTATCCACGACTTCATTTTTCTTCCTAGGTATGGAATCGATGTTGAAAGATTTGAAATACTCGATCATGTCCCATACCATGTTTTTGTAGCTCTTGAGTACGTCATATTTTTCATTTTTTTTTCCTTTGACTTGGTTAACAATCAAATCGCTATACCTAAATACTTGTAAATTCTTCATGCCTCTCTTCCTTGCATAATGAAGTCCATGAATAAAAGCGTCATATTTGGATGTGTTGTTTGAACATGCAAACTAAAATATGAAAGCTGAAAAATACGTGATGTTTTGTGGTGAAACCAACATTCCACCACCTCCAACACCTTGTTTACTTTTTTAACTGTTGAAAAATAATTGCCAAACTTCATTTTCATCCTTATTTTATGGCTTAGTGCTATTAGGAATGTGTGAATTTTCTTTGTGTGCACAATATACACCTAATTTTTATTCTTCCCTTTGTTTCTAAGGATAAAAAGTACGTATTTTGTATTCCCATTCATCTAGGGTCAAATATGGAATACCCTCAACTTTGGTACCTATTTCTAGATCATTTGAACACTCTTCCTAATCAAAGGCTCAACATTTTGAATCGATAGGACTTGGTACATGGGACTCAATGTGAAAGTTTGTAATTGGTTATGATCTGATTATTTATTTGGCTCCATACCTAATCTTGAAAACCATGTGTAATAATTTTTTAGATAAATATCCACCAATTTTTGTTGTGAAGTCTCTTGATAAACATAGTGCAAAGAGTGGCGGAGGGTCAATCACAAAAACATCCTATAAGATGGTGGCATTTGGATATGCATGTAGTGTTAGGCTTAACCCTTTTATGACCCCAACTGTTCCTACTGTGATCCCATCTAGCTATACTACTCCTTTCAGTACTAGCTCATACTTTATACCTAATTGATCTGCTATTTTCTTTGGGATTACAAAGCTACTTTCCCCTGAATCGACCATGTAGTTATGTACCAAGTAGTTCCCAATAATAATCGACACATAGAAAGTAGAGACTTATTATTATTCCTTGGTTGAACCCCATCTAGTTACAATGCATTAGTGATAACTTTCTCCTGTATTTGGTTTGATTCATTCGAGACAGACTAATTTGCCATTGCATCTTATAATAAATATCATTGTCCTAGGATTTCCAGTGACTCCCACATGGATATGTTTACATACATTTTCTTCACTTTATATATGATGTTGAAAGGGGATGGATTATATTTGTATTTCCCCTTACTTGGCACAACCTTCTCCTACACATGGGTTGGAACTTGGACTACTGCAATGTGTGTCTTAGGCTGATTTTACACGTTTGTGGCTGCACTTGACTTATTAGCACCTATTGGCATGAAAGTGGGTTGCGAAACAACAGGGTTAGAAAGTTGTCCTTCCTCAATGTTCCTCTTCTTTGATCATGTGTTTGCAGCCACACCCTGTAAAGAAGGTTGATTAAATCCACAAAATTCTTCTATTTGCCACTCGACCAATGTGGTTTCTATTGGAGGTGCCTCTTATTAGGATTCTTTCTACCAATTTATTTCTTGACTTGGTTCTTGGGACACACCAATAGTTTGAACCATTCGATCCTGATTTAATGCACCATTGAAACATGTTGTTTGACTATGAGGTAGATTGCAGGGGTAACACCACTCGTACTCTTGTGCCATGTTGTTTTGTGTTAGAACCAAGGCTTTTGTTGTTGAAAGTGCATTTGGATCATGTGGTCGAAATGGTCTGGAAGCTTGAGGTTGTCCTTGGTTTGGATTTTTATTTACAACTTTATTCAGAGGTTTATTTTTTTGATATGTAGGCCTATCTTGATACTAAGTTTGAGGCTAATATGGTCTAGAAATCTTAGCTTGTTGTCTCTTAATAGTCACTAGCTCATTCCCTAAGTTCTGGAGTTTCTTCATGACCTCGTGTAACTCTTTTGAAGTTATTGAAGAAGTATAAGCCTCACTGTTGCTTTGATTTTTAGGGGGTGGAATAGGATTCAAATAAAGTGTTTGACTAGTTGTAGGAGTTCTCATTACTAGATAGAGAGGCACTGGTGGCTTTGGTGCAAGTGTTCCTACCTAGATGAAAATGTTCTCCACTCTGATAGTTATTTCATAGGACCCTGGAAGTGTTGTTCCTCCCATTGATTGGATCATCATGGTTATGTCTTAATTTATAGCCTTCAAGAAATAAAGGAATGATCCCTCATTGGTTAGTCTAACAGCTATCAGAATCTTGTCCCATGTCTGCTGGAAATGGAAGTTAAAATCTATCATTTGCTTGTTTAGAGCTTGCTTGATTGTTTTCAATTGTTCCAATAAAGACATATTGTCTAGCCTCTTTCTAAACTAATTGTAAAGAGTTAAAAACAATTGGTTCTAATTCTAAATAGACCATGGTGTTAGGCTCCTAAACTAGTGTAAGGCCTTACCCTTGAAATATGAAGCCAACAGCTTGACTGCAACATCCATTTCATTGATTTCATGTATTGCATAGAAATTGTCTATGTCTTGGATGTGGACAATAGGGGTAGTATGATTTTATCCTATGAAATAGGGAATACTCTTTAGTGTTGCAACCGGGACCTGATTTTGACCATTTAGATATGTCGACACTAAAATTTTCCTCAATAATTTATATTTCCTTAATGTATATATTAGGAATAAGGTGTTCTTAAGTATAATTAGTAGTAGCATTTAGTAGAAGATAACGATGCTACCAATATGGCAACACTAATAATGTACAATATGTTAACATTCAAAGTACAATAGGAATGTTGTGGTAAAAAGTAAATAATTTTTGTAAGTGTTCAGGTAATGTTAAAATGTCAAAGTTAGGGTAAGTAGAGAAGTAGGTTCTACATTATGTGGAATTAGAAATATTATATTTGTAATAAGGACAAGGGGTAATGTCATAAAATATTTTGTGTATTTTATTTGTAAAAAATTCTAAAAAGGTGGAACCCATGTGAAATGATAAGGTTTATCTTATCCTAAAAGATAAGCCTACATGTAAAGATAAGAGTTAAGGTATGGAATATGATTCGTCAGAGTAGATTTCCTATCCTATCTTAGAGATAGAGTGGATAAGCCTGAAACTTCTATAAATAGAGAGGCCACCTCCCTCATTTAGTAAGGAAGGAAGTAGTGAGAAATATTTTATGAGGAAGTGTGTGTTAGTGTAGAATCACAAAACCCCTGAAATCTACAACTAAATGGGTTGAGATTCTCAATGTGACTGCACAACATAGAGAATTTCTCAAAGTGTGGGAATTTGAAATTGAGAGAGCTCTCTGGATGAAGGTCAGATCCTATTCCTCTGTTTAGGTGTGTTGGTGTTTATTTTGATCTTGTAATGCTTTTGCCCTAATTTTCCTTTCACTCTGCATTTCATGAAACATTTTTACAGTTTGAATGGATGAGATGAAATTGTTTTTTCTGTTTCCATGCCCTAGGCCATTTGAAAATAATTTTCCATGCCTTATTTGTGAAGAAACACCCAAGTTTTCCATGTTCTATGCCCTAATTTTTCCAAATTTGTGGGCTATGTCGTTTCTTTCCTTTTGCCCGATCATGAAAAAGACAAAATTGATCGATTCATACTTGTATGTATTCAAAAATCCAATCACAAGGTCCAAAAATGCTTGAAATCATGTTTTATCTAGTTCTGATTTGAAAAAATGTCCATCCTTGGTGAAAAAATCAATTTCTAGGGCATCCCTGGCATTTTCTATATTTTGCTTGTCAGACGGGTGTCATTTTCCCGTCAAATTCTTCCTCAGCAAACATTAACAACGTGGCAGGTTCTAATTGGCTAAGGGATAGCGGGTGGTTGGATTCCCTTAGAGTTTTTATAATTTCTTTTGCAAAAATATTAAAGTCACAAAAAGGTTTGAAGCTCCGCAACCAATCACAAGTGGACACCTGTCCTAGAAAAACAAAAAATGGAGGAGTGGGCCGATGGAGGACTTAGAGATTTTTTAGCTCTATTTTCTAAAGTTACAACATTAGTTTTAGCCCCGATCCAATTAGAGGAGGACATGTGGCAGAAATTAAGGGAAGAGGGGATGCGAATGGTGGAGGTTTTTAAAGTTTTTTTCCTTTAGAGGCAGAAAATGTTAAAGTGAAATTTTGAAGTGAGGCCCCATGGCCAATGATAGGTGGACATGTGGCCTTGAAAAGGTAGAATGGCGGGTGGATTTTGGGGTCACTTTGAATTTTTAACTTCAAATGGATCAAAGTTAAAGTATGGGCTGAATCTCTGGAACCAATCAGGAATAGACACGTTTCCTAAAAAAACCAAAAATGCATAAGCAAGCCAATGGAAAACTTAATGATTTTTAAGCTTTGTTTTCTAGAGTTAAAAAATGGGATGCATCTCCACTCCAATCAGAGATGGGCATGTGGTGAGGGCAGAGTGGGTTGGTGGGCCAGCGGAGGCAAAAGAAACTTTTTCCCTTTTGCAAAAAATACTTAGAATGAAAATTTGAGGCGTGGTTCTGTGACGAACCAATGACCGACATGTGGCAACAAAGGAACCGGAGGCGCAGGACCACGGAAGAAAAATGGAAAATTTTCCCTTGACGAAAAAAGGGGTTAAAACATGAAATAAGCCCGTGGAATTTTAGTGATAGAGAGCATGAAACATGTCAAGGACCAAGGTGGAGGTGCGGGCCCATGGGGAAGAAGGTGATTTTTTTCCAAATTCCAAAAAAGCGGTGAAATGCACAGAATTGATCTGCGATCCCAATGGGACCCACCATATGCCACGTGTCATCACCAAATTTCAAGGACGGAGGGGCAGAGGAAAAAGTCAAATTTTTCCATTTTTCCAAAAATCTTAAAAAGTCAAAGAGAGGGACTGAATTCATTCCCAATCATATTTTGACACCTGGAGGGCCCAAATTGAAGGAGAAAGAGAAAATCAAAGGTAGATGTACATTTTCATTTTTGGCCGCCATTTTCGCTCCAAGAAGTGTGGAAATGTGATTTTTGCATCATTTTTCATCGAATTTTTGGTGAATTTGCATCCTTTGTGCCTGCAAAGATCAATGTAAGTGGTTTTAGGGATTAATTTGCAGATTTCACGTGTTTTTGAAATAAATTTTTACTCAGGCCTGTGTAAATCATGAAATATCAATCTATAAAGTTATAAATTAAAATTGTGGAATGATAAGGATGAAATGATGAAATGGAAGGGGTCTGCATGCTTGGAGAATGAAAAATGTGCCTCCACAATGGATAATGATGAAGGATTTATAATGATTATTTTTTAAACACCTGGAAACTCTTGTTACAAATTTGTTAAATGTCCCTATCTACAAATCATGTTGGAATTTTGTAACAAACTTGATGTTGCACATATTATTTTCTTGGGGAAGAAATATCAAATGTAATTGAAAGTTATATAATGCATGTTTTGAAACATGCAAAAGGTCGGAGAAACTTAGAATTTTATAGGAAAATATTGGAAGAAGCCCATTCTCTGAGAAGCCACCTGAGAACCATTTCTAATTCCTTTTGCATAAAATTTGTATCATGTTGAGTTGGTTTCATTTGTAAAGCCATCAACAAGCTCTGAGATTGTTCTTCAAACATTTCCCTGCTAATAGATTTGATCATTTCTGGATTATTTTTTCTTATCTCTTGGCAAAATTTGCATGTACTTATGTTCCAAAATGTCTTTAATTTGTGTTTCTTTCTCTTGTTACAGTCTTGTGATTTAATACTCTTTTGATCATACATGGTCTCATTTCTTGTTGATAGTTTAGTGGCATCTGCAATCTCACATTCAGAAGATCTTTCATCTAATAAAGAGATAAACAGATTTAAAGTCACTTTACCTTCCTTGAATTTGGAGATTGTAATAAAAATTTTTGTGCACCTTAGGTCATGATAAAATAGAGATTTCTGGATGCTTTTTGGTTCATCTTCTTCAAGATTTTGTGGCAAGTTATCAAATATTGTGTGGAAGAGTCTAGATTTGGGCTTCCATTTTGGTGCACATATCCTGGTTGAAGGAGTATCTGAACCCTTTTGAAGCATTCTATTGTGTGGGTCTTACAAATTTCTTGCAAAGGTCCTCAAATAATTAGGTAAATTCTTGTTAGTCTTGTCTAAAATCTCCCACCAAAAATTCATTCAGAATAACTAATCCCACCCCATACTACCCCTGCATTGCATTGCATTGTGTATCAACAAAAGAATACAATCCATTTACAATAATGCACAAAGTAAATCAGGATCATACCATGTCTCTAACAGCCTCATCCTTGTCTTGAAAGCATTTCCATCATTTATTAGTGACAGCTCTGTTGAGTTTGAATAATGGAAAATTGATCATGTTTTCCCAAGGCCATCTCCATACAATATACACAATATAAGGATATATCCACCTCCTTCACAAAAAAAGGATGCAATATAGGTTATCTTACCTTGGTTGAAAGGCACAACCTAAAATAGTGAGGATTAGATCAAAATCCTTTCAAGGTGCTACCCACTTCTTCAAATCCTAAGTGCTAACAAGTCAGATAAATTGCTTCCCCGGCTACAAAATGACATATAAATCATTTATCTACCTCTGAGTGTCTTGTAAAATCCATGATGCTGCTCAAGTTGTGAAGGAGATTAAATCTAGGAACCAACACCCAAATTACATCATTATCGGGGACTTGTTTTGAAATCCTGGGAAATAATTTTCACTATTGTGATTGATTTGTTGATTCATTTGCCAATCCATGTCTATTTATCCCATCAACAACACCGAAATGGCACCATTTCCAGAGACATTATTCAGTATTTCAGATCCCTGGTAATACTTCTTGTGTGATTTATTAGCAATTACAAATCTGAGTATCATCTTCTGATCAGATTTATAAGATTGGAATGAAGAGTAGAGTTCTGAGTTTGATATTCTCTTAGTTCAATCTGATCCATGTGCATACATATTTGAGATATTTGAATGCATATCAAACCCTGGTAAAGTCCCTTGCAAATTTTACATGCAAATACATTGTTGAAACATCATTTATAATCAGATTTCTAAGGATTGGGTGAATATATAAGTTTTTCCTGCAAATTTTATCAGTTTCCAATAGCAGTTGCACTTCATTTACATTTTTGACTGATAAATTCAAAGAAAGGAAGGTTTGATCTATGAAGTTTGGCAAGATTTTCAGTGCTGATAGATATTTGATAGAGTATTTTAGTGCATTTGCACAACTATGGTGAAATTCCTTAGTGGCGACTCCATGTTGTTTTGATCTTGATAAATACTAGTGTCTTACTTTTCTGTCATTTACTTTGGTGTTACTAATATCTGCAAAATTGGAAGGAAGAAGATCTCTCTTCATTAGAGACTCTGTTAAGAAGTTGTTTACAGATTCAAGAAACTCATAGTTGAAAGGGAGAAGAGTTTGGAAAGTGGTTAAAGGTCAAACATCAGAAAAAGATATATCCATAGGTGAGAGATATCATCCTTTGGTAGAGGATTATCACTCTTCTTCAAGTGATTTTGATTCAAGAAATCCTCGCATAAACTTGTTTTCCTCAGCTAGTGAAGGTCCTTTTGTTGTACCAGGTAATTTCCTTCTCCAATCTACACCTCTATGTTTTAATTCAAATAGAAATTTCCAAGAAAATCAACACTTAGAGAATACCAATCTTGTGAATCACATTCTTGAGCCCTAAAGGCCTTACATTCCTCATCAACTTGTGTCACCCCCAAGATCACCTCGACCAAACAATATGGCTGAGCCTAGACCTCCATTTGTTTTTAACACCTTTGGTCATATAGACTTTGGAGGAATGGATGGTTACCCAAATGATGTCCCACAAGATGTCAGAAATAGATTGCCAAAATTCTAAGGTAACAATGCAATAACTAGTGATTAGCATCTTGAACTGTCTGTTAACATGATTGAAGATTTTGAGATAGAGTTTGAGGATGTGTATGTCAAATTGTTCATTCATACATCAGAAGAGGATGCTAGGGATTGGTACAAGGATCTTCCTGATAATTCAATTGATTCTTGGACTGATATCAAGAATGCATTTAGATTGTAATATGGTGACAAGACTGACCCTATATTTCTCTTTTCTGAATTTAAGAATATCAAGAAGAACCCCAATGAATCAGTGCATGACTTCAATAAAAGATTTAACAAAACTTTGAGAAGGCTGCCAGTTAATTTGAGGCCTTGTGGTGAATCTTTTTTAATCAAATATGCAGATGCATTTGATAAAAAGGTAGCCTATTACCTAAGAGACAAGAACCCTACCAATCTGAGACAAGATTTCACCATGGCACTTCAAATTGAAAACAATATCAAAGAAATTGGGAAACCTCTTAAGAGAGATGGTGTAAAGTTGATAAACCCTAAAAAGCCTCAAGCTAGCAAGGGTACTGATTTAGAGGAGGTTGTGAAAACTTTGACAGGGGAACTCAAAGAAACCTCATATAAGTTGGAAAGAGCTGAGAAAGGAATTGGGCAAACTTCGCAAGGTCAGCCAAGAGCAAAAAAACATGACAAATTTTCCAATCATCCTAGAGGTAATCATATGGCAGATGATAGATTAAAAGGACACATGGGGTCTATAAATAGACATCCTCAAGCACGTGAAGGAATAGTGTTACCTGATCCCCTAACTACTAGGGTTGTTGTTGTTGAAGAAGTTGCTGATATTGATTGATGTGATAGGTGTTTTCTACCCCATCCTCCATGTGAAGTGGACTAGTAAGAAGGTGAAGCTAATAATACTGATGGTAATGATGATGATATTTGCATGGTGGGTTGTTCTTCAATCTCACAAGGAGGAGAAACATCTACTGAAGTGATAAGTGTAAGGATAGTTGTAGTCTTTTGGGATTGCATCAAATGGGTACAAGTTTTCCTTCCCCCTCATAGTCTTGAAGTTGATGTAGTGCAAGCTTTTGAAATTCCTAACAATGACTTTGAATACTTTAGAGCTTTGATGATTAAGAAGTATGATGGCAGTATTCCTTCAGAGGAATATAGACAATTGTTGATGAATGTTGTTGTAGCTCAAGAGAAATATTATAACACTAGAAGAAAATTTGTTAAAGGAGTTGAGCCTCAAGCCAAACCTAAAACAACCTTGCTCATAAGCATTCCAAAATAAGATCCTAGGAGAGAAACACTTGCCAAAATCTCTGTTGTCCCAAGAAAAAATTATAGTCCTCTTCATGCCCAAGTTGCCAAGAATCCCATGCCATTTGATGAATCTTTTTGTCTCCCTTCCAATGTTGTTTTACCAAAGAGTGTTCCCTATGACATAGCCAAAGTATTGAGCCAAATCAAAGTAAGTGTTCCAATCATTGAGTTGTTTAGAATTCCTGAACATAAGAAGAGATAACTTGAGTATTTGGGGTTGAAAGAAGAGAAGACTACTCCAGGAAGAAATGTAAATGTTGTTCTGATTCCTCCTCAAATCATTGTTGACCTTGAAACACCACCGGTGGTAGAGGATATTGGAGAGACACCTGAGGTATATTTGGGGACATTCTTGGTTGAGTCCCAATTGAATGTTGATCCATTCTTCACAACTTTGATCCTAATGGAAAGGATACTTCACAATTGTATGTTTGATTCTGGTGCATCACGTAATGTCATGCCTCTAGAAGTCATGAATGAATTGGATATCAAAGTGACATCATCCTATGGAAAATGTACTGCCATGGACTCAAGAGAAGTGTCGGTTGTTGGTTGTGTGAAGGGTTTGGAGGGAGTTTCCAAATGTAGTACAACTTGCATCTTATCCCAGGAGGAATTTAAAATTGGATGTTGTAATTGTTGATTTCCCTACCAAATGGGGTATGTTATTGTCAATAAAGGAGATGGGCTGCAAGTTTTGGAGTTTGGGATGGAGTGTCCAAATGGATATGTCTTTTTCCACCATTCCCATTTAAGGCAGCCTTGTCAAGCTCTATGGAGAAAAGAAAATGTTGCATCTAATTGAGGACCCAAACAATGTTGATTGCATCATCAATAGAAACATATCTACCTCCAAGGGATGTGGAAGAGAATGACTTGGGAATAAAGGAAAAACCAAGGAGAGTTTGGTTGGGCAGTAGTTTAAGCAAGGAAGAAAAATAGTCCCACCTCTAATTTTTGAAACAATATCAAAACTACCTTGCCTGGTCATATTCAAAGTTGAAAGCATATAGAGAGGACTTGTTTTAGCATGAGATCCCTCTTGAAACAAATGCCAAACCATTCAGATAGAAGCAAAGGATAATTAATCCACTCCTCTCCATGAATATGCAAGATGAATTGAAGAAACTAAAGGAGGGAGGAATCATTCAGCCCACAAGGTATTCATCTTGGGTTACAAACCTTGTGCCAGTCAGAAAGAAGAATGGAGATATCAGACTTTGTGTAGACTTTAGAAATTTGAATAGAGCTTCATTGAAAGACAATTATCCTTTGCTAAACATGGAGAACATGTTGTAGTTAGTGACTGGATCTGAATTGTTGTCCACCTTGGATGGTTTCTCTGGCTATAATCAAGTTGTTGTCAAGGAGTCAGAAATATTTAAAACTACCTTTACCACTCCTTGGGGAACATATTTTTATGTGAGAATGCCTTTTGGTATCATGACTAATGGAGCTACCTTCCAAAGAGCAATGGATGTTAATTTTGTTGGTTATATGAATGAATTCATTGTAGTTTATTAGGATGATGTGACTCTATTTTCAAGGAGTAGAAAAGATCACTTGCAGCACCTAGAAAAAATGTTGATCAGATGTAGAGAATTTGGAATCTCTCTCAATCCAAAGAAGTGTCACTTTGGGGTGTAAAAGGCCAAGCTTATTGGTCATATTGTTTCAAAGTTTGGTGTCATGATTGACCTTGAGAGAATATAAGCAATCAGTAAGGTTCCAATTCCAAGAATGAAGAAGGGCATCCAATCTTTCTTTAGGAAGATCAATTTCATTAGAAGTTTTGTGTCTAATTTTGCTGAGTTGACTCTTCCTATCACATGAATGTTAAAGAAATGTCAATTTATCAAGTGGGAGGAGGCTGCTATTGAGGAATTTTAAGGAATCAAAGAGGCACTTAAACATGCACCTGTCTTAGCAAATCCAAATTACAAGAAGCCTTTCCAAATCTTCTCCTTTTCTTCTAGAAATACTATTGCATATATTTTTATCCAAAAGGATGAAGATGGGGCTGAGAGGCTTATTTCCTTATTTAGAAAGGCTTTATAAGCTGCTAAGTTAAAATATACAATCATGGAAAAACAAGCATTTTCCTTGGTAAAAGCAACAAAGGTTTTCATGCCTTATATTTTAAGTTCAAAATTTGTTGCTTATGTTCCCCACACCATGGTAAAAGACATCTTATCAGAGATGGAGATCTCAAGTAAAAGATGTAAATGGGTGAAAAAAATATAGGAGTATGATATGGACATCCAAACCACAAAGTTGGTAAGAGGTTTGGGTCTTGCTAAGCTCATGGTTGAGAGTAACTTGCAGACTATGGAAGCGAATGAAGTAGAAGAAGAAAGGGTAGATGTTATTGGGAAATTGGTAAGTTTTGAGTGGTACAAGGATATAATTTTTTACTTTAAACACCTATGTTTTCCCTGATCATTTAAGCTAAAAATCAGAAAAGAGCCCTCAAGTTATGGCTTCTCAAATAATACATCATCACTGATTTTGGGTTGGCTTGGAAGAACCCTGAAGGTGTCCTCTTGAAATGCATTTAACTAAAGATGAAGCTCCCAAATTAATTACTGATTTCCATGGGGGAGTTTTTGGAAGAAACTTTGTTGGAAGGTATACAACACAAAAAGTTTTGAGAGCTGGTTATTGGTGGCCTAATCTCTTCAAAGATGCAACCATGCTGATTAGAAAATGTGAAAGTTTCCAGCATTTCTTGGAAGAATGAAAGCTTCAGGTTCCCTTCCTTTGCATCCTGTATCAATTGAAGCTCCTTTCAAGAAATGGGGGATGGACTTCATTGGTGTAATTTTACACCATTCTAGTGTTGGACATAAGTGGATCCTTGTAGCTACAGATTACTTCACCAAGTGGGTAGAGGAAATCCCCACCAAGAAAGCAACACACCAAGTTGTTATGGATTTCTTATTAAATCAATATCATATGTAGATTTGGTGTGCCAATCAAAATTGTTGTTGATAATGCCATGTGTTTCAGAGCTAAACATTTGATAGAAATGTGCAAGGAGTATGGAACCAATTTGACTTAGGCTTCAAACTATAATCCCCAAGGAAATGGACAAACTGAATCCATCAATAAGAACTTATTGAAGATCATTAGGAGGAACTTGGAGTTGAACAAGAGAAAATGGGGTGCACAATTGAAATTTGTAGTTTGGGCTGATAGAATCACTGCCAAGAGAGCTACTGGTAAAAGCCCATTTGATTTGGTTTATGGAACTCAAGTTCTGTTGCCCTTACATCTGCAATTGTCTTCATTTCAATTTGTTCAACATCTTGAGGATCAAGAGGTCAGTCCATATGAAGCAAGAATCAATCAGATTGTGGAGTCTAGATGAAGAGAGAAGGGCATCCCACTATAGGCATGTTAGATTTAGAGAGAAGTTGAAAATGTTGTTTGACAATAAGGTCACTCCTAGGGCCTTCAATATTTGAGATTCGGTTTTGTTATGGGACAATAGAAATGAAGATAAGGGAAAACATGGAAAATTTGATGCATTATGGATGGGCCCTTACTCCATTGATATCAGAATTGGTGAGAATACCTTTTTTCTCAAAGATTTAGATGGGGAATTTCTTGAACTACCTATTAATGACAGACGTTTGAAGCATTTCTTGGATTAATCCCCAAATTTTAGGTATGCACCTCTTGTACAGTGTATAGTATTTGGTTTTTCACTCTATTTTTGGTGATTTTTCAGTTTGTGGTTTGCTTTGCAGTGTGATAGCCATTTTTGTCAGGTTCTTAGCTAGTTTTTTGGTGAGTTTGGCTCATGACTCCTTTTCCCTAGGGATATTTTGGCACTTGGTCTATGTTTTGTTCTTATGACACTCATTGGGAGTGTCCATCCCCAAGCTGGAGCCGATGTTGGTGTCCATTTTGATCTTGCAATTCTTTTTCCCTAACTTTCCTTTCACTCTGCATTTCCTGAAACATTTTTACAGTTTGAATGGATGGGATGAATTTTTTTTTCTGTTTCCATAGCCCTAGTTATTGTAAATCATTTTCTATGCCTCATTTGTGAAGAAACACCCAGGTTTACTGTTTTATGCCCTAACCCAAATCTGCAGGCTATGTTTATTTGAAAATTCCCTTTTCCTTGTGAAAAAGGAAAAATTCAAGATTCATGGGCACAAATGTATGGAGTTCAAAAAATCCAATCCCACTAGGTTGAGAAATGCTTGGAATCATGTTTTATTTTCCCCATTCGAAAAAATGTCCATCCTTAGTGAAAAAATCAATTCTAGGGCATCCGTGGTCATTTTTTGTATTTTGACGGCATCTTGAGGGGCGTCATTTTATCAACTTGTAACATGCATTGACAATGTTTGTAAAAGGATCTAATTTGGCCGAGGGATGAAAACAGTTTATGAGAATCGAATCAGAAATGAGGCACCACGAAGTAGTTGCACTCCAACAGAATCATGATAGCTCTAGCGATAATAAGAAAGAATTGATCAGCAATGGAAGAACTTGCTCAACAGAAACAAAGATTGAATAGAGGAAAGATAGTGGAGTGTCTTGGCATACTCATAAATGATTAGTAAAGGGGTACATATAGGGTGCTGAGTAACCCTAATGCATGACACACATGAAACCCTAAACCTAACCCTATAACCCATGTGAGATGACCCTTCAACATGAGAGGAGGACACATAGGATAACACACACTAACACCCCCCCTTCATCAACAGTTGGGGTAGTGGCTATGATGAGTCAGAAAGGAAAAGGAAGACACCCCTAAACAACTGAAGAAAGATGTTTCAATAGGGTCCCAGAAACTAAAGGCCTGATAAGGTGCCCATATATAAAACACAAAATTCCTACAAGAAGAAGAAGAAAATAAGGGACTACATAGCCCGAAGAAGATGGGTAGTTGCAGAAGACCTCACCCCAAGAAGAGACCGTAAGTGAAGAAACTTTATCTCAGTGAAGGGCTTGGTGAATAAATCTACAATTTGATCAGCTATTTGAAATGTACTGAATGTCTATGATACCATCATGAATAAGCTCATGTATGAAGTGCATATGGATCTCAATGTGCTTCATCTCGCTGATGTTGAAATGGATTTCTGACAAATGGAGATAGTGCTCATGTTATCACAATAGATAATGGTATGCCACTGAAAATGGATGCCAAACTCTGTCAGAATACCCTATGGCCCAATAGCTTTCTGTGGCAAAGTTAACTACTCCTTTATATTCTAGCTCTGTAGATGATATCACAATTACATTCTACTTCTTGCTAGACCAACTAATGGGACCTGAACCAAGAGAGAAACTGTAGCCAGAAGTAGATTTCTGATGATCTAAGTCATCAGCCCAATCAAATCTGTGAACCCAATCAAGTCAATATCTACCCCTCCATGATAGTGAATTTCATTAGTATAAGTGCCACAAACATAGTGAAGGATCTATTTAGCTACTTTCTAATGCAGCTCATGTGGCTCCTGCATGAATCTATACATGATCCCAACAAACATATGTTAAACCTGGTCAAGTGTGAGTCAAGTAAATCAAGCTCCCCACTAACTTTCGATAGAGAGTACCATCAACCAAGGGAGTAGAGCAATCTAAAACCAAATTCACCCTAGAAAGAAAAGAAGTAGGAGAAGACTTGTAATTGGACATCTGAAAACGAGCTAGCAAATCAAGATCATACTTAGGTTGCAAAATCAAGATTCTTGAGTTAGATTGTGAAATCTGGATCCCAAGGAAGTAATAAAGCAGACCTAAGTCAGTCATGGAAAACTTGTTGGCCAAGGCGATCTTCACAGAATCAATAATAGAGGAAGAGCTTCCTATGATCAACAAGTCATCAACATAGAGAACAAGAATGAGTATGGATTCATCTTGTCGTAGAATATAAACATTTTGATCATAGTGACATCTAGTAAACCCTGATGTAAGTAAGAAGGAGTCCATCTTGGCATACCAAAGCCCAAGGGGCTTGTTTAAGGCCATAAAGATACTTCTTTAACTTACAAATGAGGGAGGAATCTTAGACATAACCCGGAGGTTTTTCCATATAGATCTCTTACTCTAGGTCACCATGAAGGAAGGCACTCTTAACATCCATTTGATGGACTTTCCATCTGTTTTGCTTGCGGAAATGGATAGGGTCAGTCGAATAGAAGTCATCTTCAACAACTAGAGCAAATCTTTCTGTATAATCAACCCCAGCTATCTGGGAGAAACCCTTAGCTACTAATCACGCTTTAAACTTTTTGATGTCTTCATATACTCTATACTTTGTTCGGAACACCCACTTACACTGAATGGGATTTTTCTTCCTTTCGGAAGAGTGGTGTGATCCCAATTATTGTTCTTCATGAGAGAGGAATACTCCTCATCCATGGAAGAATCCCACTCAGGAATACTAGAAGCCTCCCAGAAAGACTGTGGATCAGAAGCAGAGGTGAAGAAAGAGTGGGGTCCAATGAAATTTGAGCGAGTACGTCTCATATCTGAAGTATCTCCAACTAAATCTCCAGCACTTTACAAAGTTTTTCTAGCCCAAAGGGCACCAAGAGGATCAGGCTCAGAGTTAGAAGATTCTTCACTTGAGTGAGAAGAGACAGTCCTCATCATCACTACTGTTAGAATCAAAAGACTCAAAGGTTTGATGGTTGGGAGGATCAAGAACAAGAGCACACTCAACAATATATCGATTGATGAATCCTACTTCTCCTGAGCTATATATTGAGAGAAGTGTTAAGTTTGATGAGTCTTCTTCAACTTCTAATTCTCAACCTATTGAGGGTCTTCAACTTTCTAATTCAAATTCTGACTCATTAGATGATGATATGAAAAGATTTTGTGAGATTTTAATCAGAAACGAGGCACCATGAAGTAGTTGCACTCCAACGAAATCATGATAACTCCAGCGATAACAAGAAAGAATTGATCAGTAATGGAAGAACTTGCTCAATAGAAACAAATCTTGCATAGAGGAAAGAAAGTGGAGTGTCTTGGTATCAGATCCAGGAAGTTAAGTACGCCAGCCCTGAAGTAGTGTGGTGATGGGTGACCTCTTGGGAAATTCCTGGTGTCACTACCTCCTAATGCTATTGGGCCTGATTGGGTGTATACTCAACTCCATCATGCGGGAGGGTGTTGGCGTAGCATCTGAATAGCACAATGACATCCATCTCCATCATCAGTTTGAGCTTTTGGTGTGACAATAAGTCATTGGAATAACTTTCTCTGATACCAAATTATTTTTCGTCACACCAAAAGTTAGAGCTTTTGGTGTGACGGCAAGTCATGCAACTCTGATACCAGGCAATTAAGCGCACCACCCCCAGAGTAGTGCTGGGATGGGTGACCTTCTAAGAAATTCCCATTGTCACTACCTTGTAATGTTGTTGGGCCTGATTGGGTGTATACCCGGCTCCATCGTGTGGGAGGGTGTTGGCATAGCAGCTGATTAACATGATGAGATCCCTCTCCACCATCAATTCGAGCTTTCGGTGTGACGGCAAGTCATGTAGCTCTGATACCATGAAAAGAGTTTGCGAGAATCAAATCAGAAATGAGGCACCATGAAGTAGATGCACTCCAACAGAATCATGATATCTCCAGTGATAGCAAGAAAGAATTGATCAGTAATCGAAGAACTTGCTCAATAGAAGCAAAGCTTACATAGAGGAAAGACAACAGAGTGTCTTGGCATACTCATAAATGAATAGTAAAGGGTTACATATAGGGTTATTAGTAACCCTAGTTCATGACACACATGAAACCCTAAACCTAACCCTAATCCTAACCCATGTGAGATGACCCTCCAACATGAGAGGAGGACACATAGGATAACTCACACTAACAAGGGATGGAGGGTGGTCGGATTCTCTTAGTGTTTTTAAACTTTATTTTGCAAAAATTTTAAAGTCACAAAAAGGTCTGAAGCTTCATAACCAATCATAGGTGGACACATGTCCTAAAAACACAAAAAATGGAGGAGTGGGCCGATGGAGGACTTAGATATTTTTTAGCTCTATTTTCTAAAATTACAAAATTATTTTCAGCCCTACTCCAATCAGAGGAGGACAAGTGGCAAAAATCAGGGGCATAGGGGATTCAGATGGAGGAGGTTTTTGAATTTTTTTACCTTTAAAGGTAGAAAATGTTAAAGTGAAATTTTGAAGTACGGCCCTGTGGCCAATGATAGGTGGACACGTGGCCTTGAAAAGGTAGAATGGGGGGCGGATTTTGGGGTCACTTTGAATTTTTAAATTCAAATGGATCAAAGTTAAAGTATAGGCTAAATCTCCATAACCAATCAAGAATGGACAAATGTTCTCTAAAAGAAACCAAAAATGGAGAAGTGGGCTGATGGAAAACTTAATGATTTTTTATCTTTGTTTTCTAAAGTTAAAAAATGGGATGCATCTCCGCTCCAATCAAAGATGGACACATGGTGAGGATAGAGTGGGTCGGCAGGCCAGCAGAGGCAAAAGGAATTTTTTTCCCTTTTGCAAAAAAGACTTCGAATCAAAATTTGAGCCGTGGCTCCATCACGAACCAGTGACCGACATATAACAAGGAAGGAACCAAAGGCGCGGGCCCGCGAAAGAAAAATTTAAAATTTTCCCTTGGAAAAAGAAGGGGTTAAAACATGAAATAAGCCCATGGAATTTTAGTGACAGAGAGCATGACATGTGTCAATGACCAAGGTGGAGGTGCGGGCCTGCGGGGAAAAAGGTGAATTTTTTCTGAATTCTAAAAAAGGGGTGAAATGCGTAGAATTGAGCCGCGATCCCAATGGGACCCACCATATGCCATGTGTCATCACCAAATTTCAAGGGTGGAGGGGCGGAGTATAAATTCAATTTTTTCCATTTTTCAAAAATCTTAAAAAGTCAAAAAGTGATCCCGAATTCATTTCCAATCATATTTTGACACGTGGGGGCCCATATTGAAGGAGAAAGATAAGATCAAGGGTAACTATACATTTTCATTTTTGGCCACTATTTTTTCTCCAGGAAGTGTGGAAATGTGATTTTTGAATCATTTTTTATTGATTTTTTTGTGAATTTGTGTCCTTTGTGCCTGTAAAGATCAATGCAAGTGGTTTTAGGGATTAATTTGTAGTTTTGAGGTGTTTCAAAATAAATTTTTACTCAGGCCCGTGTAAAACCTGAAATATCAAAATATAAAGTTGCAAAATCAAATTTTGGAATGATAAGGATGAAATGATGAAATGGAAGGGGTCTACATGCTTGGAGAATGAAAAATGTTTCTCCACAATGGATAATGATGAAGAATTTGTAATGATTCGCCATTTTTGAAACACCTGGAAACTCTTGTTGTAAATTTGTTAAATGTCCCTATCTGCGAATCATGTTGGATTTTTGTAACAGACGTGATGTTGGGCATATTATTTTCTTGGGAAAGAAGGATCAAATGTAATTGAAAGTTATATAATGCATGTTTTGAGACATGAAAAAGGTCGGAGAAACTTAGAATTTCACGAGAAAATCTTGGAAGAAGCCCATTCTCTAATAAACTACCTGAGAACCATTTCTAATTCCTTTTGCATCAGATTTGTATCATGTTGAGTTGGTTTTAGTTGTAAATCCATCAACAAGGTCTGATATTTTTCTTATAACACTCCCTTGCTGATAGATTTGATCATTTCTTGATTATTTTGTGTTGTCTCTTGGCAAAATTTGCATGCACTTATGTTCTAGAATGTCTTTAATTTGTGTTTCTTGCTTCTGTTGTAGTCTTGTGTTTGAAAAATATTTTGATCATACATGGTCTCATTTCTTGTTGATATTTCACTGGCATCTACAATCTCACATTCAGAAGAGCTTGCATCTAATAAAGAGATAAACCGATTTAAAATCACTTTACCTTCCTTGAATTTGGAGATTTTTGTAAACCTTTGGGTACACCTTAGGTCATGATAAAATAGAAATTTTTGGATGCTTTGTTGGTTCATTTGCTTCAAGATTTTGTCGCAAGTTATCAAATATTGTGTGGAAGAGTGCAGATTTTGGCTTCCATTTTCATGCACATATCCTGGTTGATGGAGTATCTCAACCCTTTTGAAGCATTCTACTGTGTGGGTCTTACAAATTTCTTAAAAATTTCCTCAAAGAATTAGGCAAATTCTGGTTAGTCTTCTCTAAAATCTCCCACCAAAAATTCATTCAGAATAACTAATCCCACCCTATACTACCACTGCATTGTATTGTGTATCAACAAAAGAATACAATCCATTTACAAAAATGCACAGAGAAAATCAGGATCATACCATGTCTCTAGCAACCTCAACCTTGTCTTGAAAGCATTTCCATCATTTAGTAATGACAAGTCTATTGATTTTGAATAATGGAAAATTGATCAAGTGTTCCCAAGGCCATCTCCATACAATATGCACAATATAATGATATATCCACCTCCTTCACAAAAAAAAGGATGCAATATAGGTTCTCTTACCTTGGTTGAAAGGCACAACCTAAAATAATGAGGATTAGATCAAAATCCTTTTAAGGTGCTACCCAAATCTTCAAATCCTGAGTGTTAACAAGTCACATTAATTGCTTCCCTAGATACAAAATGACATATAAATCATTTATTTTCCTTTAAGTGTCTTGTAAAATCCATGATGTTACTCAAGTTGTGAAGGAGATTAAATTTGGGTACCAACAAGGTGCACGTGTTCATGTTGCAGAGGGTCAATCCTAAATCCTACTCTAATTTTCCAAGGAGACAGAGTTAAGGGGAAACAAGAAATAAAACCTAATCTAATAGAGGTGATGCACTAAATAAATGTTGAAATGCCTGCTTTGAAATAAATACAAACCATAAAAATGCAATATAACATCCATGCACAAGTGACTCAAATTGTAATGAGAGATCAGAAGTATGCAAATAAACATAAGAAGGGCTTAAAATCATCCACAAAATTATTATAATTGCTTCTGGAATTTGATACATTCCATTACATTGGCCAAGGAGCAAGATTGCACTAAAATTTTTGGTGGGAGTTTTAGAACTCCACAAATTCACCTATAGGGTAGAGAAGAAGGGAGGACATAAAGAAAGAATGTCCAACCCTTTGGAATTGGCCCTCCTGTACAATATATAGGAAGAATGAAAGAGGAAAGGAGGGAAAAATTAGACCCTATTCCAACTACCTCTGAAGGAGCATTCAATTCCTCTGTCATAATGATGAATCTCGTTACAACACCCATGCCCCGTCATCATTACTTGTTGGGAAAGAAAGGAGGCCCATTCTTCATCATGGTGGCAAGTGGGAGACATCATGTCCTTACAAATGGAGGGTCAAAATGTTAATGGTGGTAGGTGGGTAGAAGGTGCCAAAAGATTTCTAAAACGTCCCTTCCCACTCGATTCCAAGCTTCTGATCAAATGATATGGCCTCTTGAAGATACTTCAAGTCTGGAGTCTATTCACACATATCCACATGGCATCTCCACTTGTATCAAGGTTTCAACCCCTCCTATATGTTCTTGAAGTTATGTTGGACTGACACGCGGTGTTGTCCGTGGCCTACTTTGTTTCCTTAGTATTCTACCTAAGCCGCTTTTGTTTGGCGGGGCCATATGTCTGACCTTAGACATGTGGAGGCTTCGCGCTCATTTTGAAACTGCCCCCATATTTTTACCTTTGAAGTTGTGCAAACGAGGAACATGGAGGCTTCCACTGGTCCTTTTCTTTTCAACTGTTGGCTCTACCTTTCGGACCCCAAAGACACGTGGAGGGCTAGTACTAGTTCAGGGTATCTCTTTGGGTCTCACCTTTGGAGTTGTGCTGAGATGACACATGACACTTTCTGCCAACTCTTTTATACTTAGTTGATTCAACAGCCAACTCTAACACCTGAATGGGCCTGGGACATGTGGAATCTCTACACACATTTAGGAACCCACTATCGATTTTAACCTTGAAGTTGCACTGAGTTGACGAGTGGTTCCTTCCACCAGTCATGGACTCTTTGATTGTTGACTCTATCTTCTTTTTTAATCTTACCACGTGGCAAGCCCGTGCTTGTTTGGAGAATGTCCCCTAATCCTAACCTTTGGAGTTACATCATTGAGGCATGTGGAAACTTTGCGGGTCTGTGAATTTACATTTGGAAAAAAGAATTCCCTGGGCCCACAGCTTCGTAACTTCGTGACTTTACACTTGGCAAAAAACCTCCGCGGGCTTATGGGTCTACACTTGTAAATTGCGGCATTTTGTAAAATGTGCAAAAGTTCTAAAATGTCAAGTAGACCCATCGGCCCGCATTTACACTTGGGTAAAATTTCCTCTGCGGCCCTGCAGACCTATCGACTTGCATTTACACTTTAGTAAAAAATATTCCCAAGGCCCAATGGTCTGCTTTTGGAAAAATATACTTCCAAGGCCCGCTGGCCTATCATTTGCAAAATATGATGAGTTAGAAGGAATTCTTTATATCTCTGGAAAGGGGAAGAAATTTTCTATCTGATGTAAATTATTTTATGGGACCTTAAGTGCTTAGAATATATAAAAATTCATATTGAAGCACAAAAGGGGAAAATGGTTTTAGTTAACAAAAAATAAGTGTGAGATTATTTGGCCAACAATTTGGTGACTCATGGAGATCACCTGCCTGGTAGGTGAAGAGATCAATTTCCTTGATGGATCCATTTGGCATGGAGTCTACCTGGTAATTTCAAATTTGGGTTGGAAATTCCTTACACTTGGTAACCTTGAACCTACCCCGTTGTTCTGAAAATGGACTCCCACGAGACCCGATTTTAGTTGCTCTATATTTGTTCTATTTTAAAATTAGCAACTGTTACAGTAACTATGGGTCTCCCTATTGTAAAGGTTGAAGGGCCTGACGTATTCACCTGGAGGTGCATTAAAATGTATAATGACATAAACCTGGAGTAACAAAACTTTTGCTAGATCACTTAGGAAAATAAAACCTATGCTACAAAAAGAAAATGTGCATACACACTTGGAGAAATTGAAAACCTAGGCTAATATTTACAAGGGTGAGGAATTATCCTTTTAGTAGCAGTGTTTGGGATAGATCCCATTGGCTAGAATCTATAATTCTTCACCATACATATTATCCACCTGAAAGACATTTCTACTTTTACATCCCATGACCATGTAGGGGCCACTCCAAATGGCATCAAACTTGGAATGCCTTCCTAGTTTTTCCCGATCTTCATCCCACTTTAGAACTATGTCCCCCTCCTGAAAGGTCCTTGTCCTATCTTTCTTATCAAAGATCCTCTTCATCAATGCTCGATCCTTAGCTAAGGTTTGCATTGCATGTTCTCTTTCCTTTTATAACTCCATCATCTCTTCATACATGATCTCTGTAGGCTCAAACTTAACTAGTTTCAATTATTTCATGAGTTCTAATGCCAAAAACTCAAGTGATATAGGTAGAAATGCTTCCTTCTCATATACAAGCTTGAATAGAGAGTTTCTTGTAGATCTCTTCGGTGTGATCCTATTTTCTAAAAGAGCTGATTTGAGTTTTGTGTGCCAAGTTCTTTTATTCTCCTCAAGATTCCTTCTGATGATTCTCAGTAAGTTCTTGTTTTTGGACTCTTCTTTGCCATTACCTTGAGGGTAATAGTTTGAAGAGGTGCTGAGGTATACACCATTATTGATAGCCCATTTAGTGATACTTTTACCAAGGAATGCCAATGCATTATCTAATATGATAGTAATATGGGCACCAAACCTTGTGACTACTCCTTCATAGAAATATAACATATTGGATTCATTTGCCTCCTTAAGTGCCACTACTTCAGTCCACTTGGTGAAATAGTCTATTGTTGTAAGTATCCACTTGTGGCCCTGACTTAAATTTGGGTTGATCACTCCAATGAAGTCCAATCCCCACTGTATGAATGGATGATCCACTGAGATTGAATGAAGGGGAAAGGCTTCTATCTTTTCCTTCCCTGTGAAGAATGTGCACTTCTTGCATTTCTTGATCAATGAGTAGCATTCCTTAAACACTGTAGGCCAATAGTAACCATTTTTCATGATTTTGAGGGCTGCTACTCGAGGATCAAATTTTCATCAATATTATCCATCACAGAACTCATGCAACACCCTCTCAATTTGGCCTATCCCAATACACCTCAATAGAACACTATTGATGTCCTTATTGAACAAGACACCACCAATAAGCACATATGGGATGGCTTGTAATCTGAAATATCTTCTCTTTGCTTTGTTACATTCTAGAGGGCACAAACCTATTTGGAGATAGTACACTAAGGCTTATGTCCAACATGGAATAGGGACATCGTAAACTAGCTGGTCTTGATCATTCTATAGTAACACGACAACCTCTTCTTCTCATTTTGACTCATCATGTGGTATAGAAGCGATCTTCTCACACAAACCCTTGCCACAAACCAGCTTGGTCACCTTTATTTCAATGTCCTATTCCATTACATGGGTGATCCAACTTGATCTCTTCTCATTCAAGTCCTTGTTTAGGAGAAAATATTTGACACCAACACGAGACATTAACAGTTAGATATTTTTGTTTGAGACCAAGTGTTTAAACTTCTTTAAACTCCTAATGACAGTAAGGACATGATTTTCAATGAAAGAATACTTTACTTCATAATCTTCCAAGCCCTAATTGAAAAAGGCTATGGGTTTTTCTGAACCTTCCTTGTTAGGTTGAACCAAGATAGTTGAGATTATGTTTGACCCTCCAAAAGCATACAACATGAAGTCTTTTGAAAATTCTAGGTTAATAAGAGTTGGGGCTTGTGATATTGTGAGCTTGATGGCCTCAAAACTCTCTTTGCCTTATGCTATCCATTTGAATGCAAGACTCTTCTTTAGCATCATTGTTAAAGGCTTTACAAGAGTGGAAAAATCAGGCACAAATCTTCAGACAAATTTTATCCTTCCTAAGAATATTTGAAGGGATTTCTTGTGATGTGGTAGTGGAAGTGTTCTAATGGCTTCGACTCTTTCAGGGTCAATTGTCAACCCTTATCTTGAGAGAATGCAGCCCATCAATTTTCCCTCGTGTGCTAAGAATACACACTTCTTTGGATTCAATGACACTCCAAACCTTCTACACCTTTGAAATACTTGTCTAAGGTAGAAGAGATGGTCTGCAATTCTTTGAGAAGACAGTGAAATCATCTAGATACACCAGTACTATCTTGTTGATTAAACCTTTGAATGCCATACCCATAGCTCACTGAAATGTTGCTCTGGAATTTGACAGTTGAAATGGCATCTTCTTGTAAGCATATGTGCCTCATTTTGTGGTGAAATTTGTCTTGTGTTGATCTTCATCTTTCACCATTATCTAATTGTAGCCTGAGTATCCATCTAGCAATGAAAACCTCTTGGAGCCAGCTATAACCTGTGATATTTGCTCCATTGATGGAAGTGATGAATGATCCTCGAGTGATTCTCTGTTTAGATCATAGAAGTCTACACACAGTCTGATTTCACCATTTCTCTTTCTCATCGGCACCAAGTTTGTAACCCAACTTGAATGTTTAATAGGGAAGATAATGTTGGCCTCAATGATCTTGTTCAACTCTTTTCTCATGAGAGGTTCAATGTGAGGGTTTACTGGCCTTTTCTTTTTCTAAAAGGCTTAGGTCATAGACCCAGCTTGATAGTGTGATGTGCCAACCTTGGGTTGAAACCTCTTAAATCCTTGTAAGTCTAAGTGAAGACATCTAGGAATTCTTGAAAAATTTGAGTGAACTCATATTTTTCTTGTTGTGTACTTACCTTACCAATTCACAACGTTTTGCCTTCATCTATGGGAATGGGCTCTGAATCTTCACCCTTTACCTAAATATTTGCTTTCTCCTTCTAGAATTGATCATTTTGGCTGAATATTGACTCCAAAGTTACAAGACCCTTTGGTAATTTATTGGTTCTCAACTGCACCACTTGGTCACCATACTACTGTTCCAATTTGTCTTGGTTTCCAGATGAGGACTCAACTTATTCTTGTAGAAAATTGACAATTTTTTGATCATTCTCGAAGACCTGCCAACTTGTGTCTTTATCTGGGATATATGGCCTTATAACCACCTAGATATGGGGCTGAGAGTTATCACTTTTTATACTTTTTATGACATCAAACACTACCCCAATTGTTGCCACCCTGTCTGCTCCATCATTCTTTTTCCTTGGTATGGACACAATGTTGAAAGGTTTAAATTATTCAATGAGGTCCCATACCCAATTTTTATAACTCCCGAGTAGTTTATTCTTTGTAGCATGTTGTCCTCTAACTTGGTTCACAATCAACTCACTATCACTAAATATTTACAGGTTCTTAATGCCTCTCCTCCTAGCCCATTGAAGTCCATGAATCAAAGCTTCATAATTGGCTATGTTGTTTGAGCAAGAAAACATAAAACAAAAAGTTAAGTAATACTTTGTACCTCTAGGTGAAAAAATAATAGCTCCTCCTCATGAACCTTGTCTACTTTTTGAGCCATAAAATAATAACTACCATACCTCATTATCATCCTTGTTGTCTAAATTAGTGATGTTAGGAAGAGGATGGTTCTCTTTATGCAAGAAATAGACTCGTAATTCAGATTCTTCAATTTCTTTGTAAGGGTCAAAAGCATGCCTAATGTTCACCCATTCATCAAGCGTCAAGTGTGAAATATATCCAACTTTGGTATCAACTTCATGGGTGCTTGTGTAATCCTCTTGATCAAGTGTTGAACAATTTGCATTGATTGGGCTCAATGTATGAGGCTTAGTATGGAATTTTGTAATAGGTTTAGATCTGATTTTATCCTTAGCTCCATATCTTGTTATGAATAACATGTGTGACCAATCTACAGATAAATAACCATTGATTTTAGTAGTGAAGTCTCTCGACAAACACAATGAAAAGTGGGGCGGAAAGTCTATGAAAGATACATTTTGCAAGACGGTCACATTAGGGCATGCATGCAAGGTGAGGCTCAAATATTTGATTCTCCAACCATTGTTATTGTTGTAACATCCAATTTTACCACCCCTTTTTAAATGAATTCATGTTGAAGACCCAGTTGATCAGCTATTTATTTTTGCATTATAGAGCTACTTACTCCCGAATCAATCATGCAATTATGCACGAGCTTGTCTCCAATGATCAATGAAATATAGAATGGAGGGGGCATCAAATTTTTACCTTTGTCATCTCTATGATTTCATTCTTTCTCAGTTGTATTGGTATTCACCTTTTCTTGTTGAGTGGGTGGCTGATTTGAGGCTGACCAATTTTCCATAGCATCTTGCAAAAGGTCTCTTTTTCCTGGGATAGCCAATGAATCCCACATTGAGATGTTTACATTTGTCCTATTCATCTACTCAATGATGATGAATGGAGATGAGCTATCTCTCGATTTCCATTTTCCTTGAATATTCTTCTCTTGCACATGGGTTGTTATAACTGGCACTTGAGCTAGTCTAGGGGGTGGCTTGGGCTGACCTTGATTATTCGGAGCTACACTTTGATGGTTGATACCTTGTGGGGTAATAGGGGCTTGTAGATTACTTTAATTTGATGAATTTCCCTCTCCAATATTCCTTTTCTTGGATAGTGTATTGGAAGCTACACCTTAAGAAGGGGCTTGGTTAACTTCACAGAATTCTTCTGTTTTCCAATTAACCAACATAGTTTCAGTTGGAGGTGTCTCTTGCTAAGCTTCTTACTGCTGATTTTCCTCTTGACTAGGTTCTTAGAACACACCAACGCTTTGTACCATCAAGGCCTAGTTTACTGCACCATTGAAACATGTTGATTGATAGTGAGGTAGACTACTAGGGTAACACTAGTCATACTCCTATACCATGTTTTTTTGTGTTGGAACTAACGCTTTTGATGTTGAATTTGTATTTGGATTATATGGTCGGAATGGCCTGACAGCTTGAGGTTATCCTTGGTTTGAATTTTTATTTGTGGCATGATTTGCTAGTTTATTTTTCTGGTACGAGGGCCTAGCTTGATACTAAGTTTGAGCCTGATATGGCCTAAAACTTTGAGCTTGTTGTCTCTCAATACTCACTATCTTGTTCCCTAGGTTTTATAGCTATTTCAAGAGTTATTGGAGCTCATTTGAGGAGCTATTAGATGAGGTGGAAGCTTCAGTTGAACTCTGATTCCTTGGAGTAGGTATGCGAGCTAATGTGGGTGTTTCACTAGTGGTTGGAGATCCTAGTTCTGGATATAGAGGCATAGGTAGTCGAGGTGCAAGTTTACCAGCCTGAATTAAGAAATTTTCTACTCTAATAGCAATGTTATAGGATGTGGGTAAATTTATACCTCCCATAGATTGAATCATCATAGAAATATCAAAATTTAATGATTTAAGGAAGTATAGAAAAGGAACTTCAGATGTTGGTCTCACTACCACAAGAATCCTATCCCACGTACGTTGGAATCTGAAGTTGAAATCAGTTAACTGCTCATTAGGATCCCTCTTGATTTTTTTTAGTTGTTCCAACAGAGACAAATTATCCCCCTTTTCTCCAAACTGATTTTGAAGAACCATGCATAAATGGACCCAATTATGGGTAGACCCTGTTGTTAGGCTTCTGAACCAATATAAGGGTTTACCTTTGAAGGAGGATGCTAATAACTTGACAGCTATTTCCATTTGAGAAATCTCATGAATGGCACATAAATTTTCAATCTCCTGAATGTGATCAATTGGAGTCATCTATTTCTCTCCAGTAAAATATGGAATGTTGTTCAGAGCTGCAGTTGGAACTAGATTTTGTGCATTGAGAGCTAGCGGGCTGCTTCCAGTGAAGTTGATGTAGGGGTGTGCCATCTCGATTGGTTGAATAAATCTAGTCGATTAAACAAAGGGTCTACTAGGTGGAGGCATTGACAATGTCCTTCTTGGTGGAGATGGAGACCTTTGGGCTCTTCTTCCTCTTATTTCTCTATCTGGGGATAAATGTAGATAGAAAATTATTCCCTCCTCTTTGGTTCTTGACCTTGTTTTTATTCTTCTCATGAATTTAACAAGCTTGGGGTGTTGAAACCAGTGGATTCTACCTCTTTGGGAGTCACCAGATGTGCAATTTCAGAGCTTCTTGAAATTTGGGCACTGACAACAAGTTCTCATCAATCTCGTTGTGATAAAAATGAAGACTTAAGTCCCACTGGGCATGCTAGAATGTTTAGTACAAAATCACAGCACCCCTGAAATCTGTAACTGAATGGGTGGACATTCTTAATGTGAATGCACAACATGGAACATCTCTCCAAGTGTAAGACTTTGAAATCGAGAGAGATCTCTGGATGAAGGCCGGATCCTATTCCTCTATTTAGGTGCACATGTTCATGTTGCAGAGGGTCAATCCTAAATCCTACTCTAATTTTTCAAGGAGACAGAGTTAAGGGGATACAAGAAATAAAACCTAATCTAATAGAGGTGATGCACCAAAGGGATGTTGAAACACCTGATTCGCAATAAACAAAAACCATAAAAATGCAATACAACATCCATGCATAAATGACTCAAATTGCAATGAGAGATCAGAAAGATGCAAATAAACATAATAAGGGGTTGAAATCATCCACAAACTTATTCTATTGCTCCTGAAATTTGATACAGTCCATTACTTTGGCCAAGGGGCAAGATTACACTAAAATTTTGGATGGGAGGTTCAAAACTCCACAAACTCACCTGCAGGGCAGAGAAGAAGGGAGGGTAAAGCAAGAATGCCCTATCCTTTGGAATTGACCCTCCTGTAATATATATAATAAGAATGAAAGAGGAAAGGATGGAAAAATCAGACCCTTTTCCAACTGCCTCTTTCTGTAATGATGAATCTCACTGCAACACCCATGTCATGTCATCATTCCTTGCTGGGAAAGAAAGGAGGCCCATTCTTCATCATGGTGGTAGGTGAAAGACTTGATGACCTTACAAATGGAGGTTCAAAACATTAATGGTAGCAGGTGCCAAGAGCTTTCTAAAATGTCCCCTCCCACTCAATTTCAAGCTTCTGATCAAAATATATGGCCACTTGAAGATACTTCAGGTTTGGAGTCTATTCGCACATATCCACATGATGGCCCCATGCATCTCAAGGTTTCGCTCCTTCCTGTATGCTCTTGAAGTTGCATTGGGATGACATGTGGCACTATTTGTAGCCTTCTCTATTTCATTTTTATTCTACCTAAGCCCCCTTTTGTTTGGCGGGGTCATATGTTGATAAGAGAATACTTGTTAGAGATCAAGAAGTTTGCATGAGAGAGAAAGCTAGGATCAAGGGTGCAGAGGGACAAAAAGAACCTACACATGGAAGGTAAGTTTAGCATTCAAGACTTAGCCGATTTTGAGCATGAAGACCTATTTTTAGAAGATGGCATGCGGAACACACCAATGATGTAGAGACATGCGTGCCACGCATTGTCTATCTTTAGAGGATCGGATCAAAGCATTTTGTATGGAAGACAAGCTAAGAATAGGATTGACACTCTAGTTAACTGCAAGAGGTCTATAGATAGCACACTTACATGTGTGGCTATGCCTGTAAACAACATGTGGCTATTAATAGCATACATCCTATTTCTGGAATAGATAAGTGGTTAAGGGAAAGTTCCCACCCTATATATATATATATATATATATATATATATATATACATAGAGAGTGTAGAAGATAGGGGGAGATATAGAGATATACGACTAGATTATTGTACTGTACTAGATCCATGCACACTTAGTATAGAATGCCACTATTGTAAGGAGCTTATGTGTTTTTCAATAAATGGAAGATATTGGCTGAATCTAAGTGTAATCCTGTGTGTAATTCAATGGTGCATGTTATTTATTTAATCATAATTATTGTTTAGAGCTTGTTCTTTCATAATGTTGAATATGGTATGCATTGTAGAATGATGGATTAGTTATAGATCTATATGTTTCTTTCTTCATCACACTAACACTCAGTTAAAACAACTCTAAAGAGGGACCTGGTACCTTTGCACAGTTTGGGTGAGCACTCAATTTAGGCTGAGTGATGTACCAGTGTGACTAGGGTGTTATCTAGTAAATTCTAGGCTACATCATTGGTTCCGTTTCTAGAACCTCTTTTTCAGTTGTTTTCAGGATGGTTCACGGTGAAGATGTACCAGTTAACTCTAGCAAGTATCGAGGAGTGGCTACACGATCTTGAGCAATAATATGCACGCCATTTTAGTAGTGGATCTGAGTTTAACACACACACTTGGGTAGAATAGTATCTATATGATAACTTATATGAGAGATTTTTTTCCATCTTTCTAGTAGAACTATACGAGTGGCTTACTGCTTATGCATCTCAGTGGAATTGGGGGTATCACACACATGTCTGGACATAGGAATAATTTTATGCCATTTTTATGCTTATTTGATTTGGACTCACGCTATGGATATGTGGTTTCATGGTGTTCTAAAAAGTTATATTCTAGAATATTCGATTTCTACGTATTCTATCCTGGAGGTCGCTGAATTTCAGTTTTTGTGATATCCAAGAGGAACATATCTACAAGGCATTCCCCTGGTGACCAAGATATTGATGGTAACTTTGAACCTAGAGAGTAAACCGATGGCTATTTAAACTTCACCATGCATGAGGGTAGGGACAATTTTTGTGAAAGATGGAAAACCTTGCAGCAGAGAGAGGAGAGGTAGCTTAAGTATAATGAGGTACACTAGAGGGAGATAGACAAGTAGTGCACCATTGCCGAAAGTATGATGTTGAGGAGAGATATGGATCATGAAGGATTTACAGCTCATGTAGAAGACATGAAGACAGAGCATCAGAAACTCCCCCATATTTGAAATCATGACAGAGATACCCCCTTGGCCTCACACGAAAGTGTGCCAGTAGAGACTACCTGGGCTGCGGGTGCACCTCTTAAACCACCTAGTTACCTAGCCCTTGCACTTGGTTTTCTAGTATCTTATATGACATGTAGCTAGCAAGCTAACTTGGGAAGTAGGAGAGCAAGAGTAAGTCAAGGAATAAGTACATCAATGGTAGGAAAATGACTTCAATGTTATTCAGAGGTGTGTTTTCAGGTGCATCATCCACATTGAACGTGAGTGTGTAGAATTTCGGGTTCACATATTGCAGTGGAACTACCTCACAACTTTAGGGATTCAATATAGTAGTATTGTTAGCACACAAGGGAATACATCCATAGGTCCTATTCTATCTACAGGTGGAGGATCAGGAGGTATTGGTGGTTCTAGTTCCAATGTATCTGGTGGTTCTAGAGGAAGAGGAAACACAGGAGTTTTTGGATCAGGTGGTCAAGGCCCATAACAGCCACATAATATTTATATGGAGATGTCTCTTCGTCTTCTGGAGTATAGAGGCATAGAGGATGCTGATGAGCATGTGCATATGTGTGAAATCTTGTGGTGCACTAAAGGGATCATAGCTATTGAATGTAAGGCAAGTTAATTCGTTATTACCTTGTAGGGATGGGCACACAGTTGGTATAGGAAGTTTTACCTTGATCAAACTTGTGTGGATTATGCAGCATTGAAGAATGCTTTCTTAAAGGAGTTCTATATCCTATAATTTGAGCAGAAAAGTATCAATGTGCTCAAATATATCAAGCAAGGAACTCCTAAGAGTGTATATGAGTATGATTCCCATTTCAAGACACTTCTATATAAGATATCTTATGATATTCATGCCAGCCAACATGCATAGTGGTTAATTGGAGGATTGATTACACCATTCAGAAGAGCACTGTCACATAAGACATACACTGATCCGCGTGAATCACAGGAAGCATCTTTACATGTTGTGGTAGTTGGGAGCATTTACACTGGTGTTAGTCCATTCTTAGAGGCACAGATTACAACTATGGCCAAACACTTAGAGAAGCTATCAACAAATTCATCCCATGAAATGCACTTAGGAATATGGTGTATAGATTATGAAGTGGAAGGTCACACCAAGGATAGTTGTCCTCACATAATAGCACGCTCATTACTGTTGGAATGTGAGATCTATCATTTGAATCATGATGTTAGTCACTATCCTTTATTACAGTGTGCGATCAGGAAGAATGTATCCAACTTTTGCAATATTTACAGGTCCACGACCCATGATACTGAGAATTTTTGATTGATTGGTTAGATCCAAGATGCCATTGACAATGGGATATGACAGACAAGTGTAACAGAAAATTCTAAGGGTAAGAATGAGCACCAAGAATGGGATCATAATCAAACTAACTATAACATGAATGAGGTTCGTTTCAAAGGACGTCATCTAAGGGGATGTGGATATCATGGTGGATATGGAGGATGAGGCCGTGGTGGAGGAAGAGGTGAGTTCCCTCATGGAACATGTTATACGTGTGGATCTCTTGACCATTATAGGCATAAATGTCCTCAAAACATTACATGTTCTTTCTACAGAAAGAACAATAGCTATGAAGAGTTCCCGGACTTATATGGGCATTCAAGTAATCATCATAAGAAAGAAAATAAAGGCATCGGGATGGTTAGAATCGAGTGCATAGTAGAAGATCAGTGGATGCCCAAGATAATAGAAGGAATTGAGGCATTAACACTGAAGATTGCTACATGAGCTGAAGCAACACGCACAAGAGAGGCATTACACCAGAAGCCTACAATCAGTAAGGAGGAGGATTTACATGCAAGGTACCCAGATCCGGCTCATCAGAAGGAATTTTACGAAGATACCATAGAAGTACTAAGGAATATTTAGGGTGAGATACAATACTTAAAGGAGTAAAAGAAAGCATCAGAGACAGTCGAAACCGATATCGATGATATGAGAGAAGTGTGCAAAATGTTGCGCCAAGAGAACATCATTCCACTATTAGGAAGTTGGTTAAAAGGGAACACTCTGCGCGTAATTATTGAGACCAGATGACATATTCTACATGGAAATATTCCCCCTGATAGCATTGAATATGAAAAGGAAATAACTCTGAATGCTATTTTGGATGGGTGGATGTTGAGCAACATATTGATTGATATATGTGCAGAAGTAAATGTGCTGATAATAGATGCATGGGTACATATGGGGAGGCCTCCATTACATCCATCATCTAATGTGTTGTTTATGAGAAACTGGACTAAGGACACTCCCAAAGGAATTTTAAAGGATTCATCTATAACCATACAAGGGGCCAAGTTCCCTAGAGATTTTAAGGTATTAGCACTTTCAAAAGTAGACAATTTTCCAGCCTTGCTTGGACGCCCTTGGTGTTATGCGAAGAATACTTACTTGAGATTCAATAAGGGATGTATCAACTTTGAGAATATGGAAGAAAGAGTTGTGATACCTCTAACAGATGGGAAGTCTACACCATATGTTGAGCCTCTAATTGAGGAGGACTTAAACAAAATTTATGTACATGTTATCAAGGACCCAAAGGTCAATGAGCCATTAAAAGAAGGCATCCTATAGTGGGAGGATTCTCATTCTATTATTGATACTACGAGTATTGCTTGTCATAATTGGGCTCATGGAACATATGAACTGGTAGGGCGTGAGGTGAGAAGCACAGTTGCATGTAAGAATGGACTTTGCTTGGTTCGACAGATAGGTAGCATAGTACCTTGGTATATAGGGGTAGAAGATCTTCCTGTAATTTTGAAAGCCATGGAAACACAGTGGACATATCAAATTAAGAGAAGAGGTAAGCTAATATATACCTTTCATGAGATAGTAGCACGCTGATGGGTAGTCCATAGAGATAATATTTTAACATGGGAAGTGATTGGAGTCACCTTATTTATTAGGTTTGGAAGGAACAATGCACCTACATAAATCTACACTTATCATGGTGATCAACTTGTTCAGCATCACATTCAATAGTGTGAGAGACTCTAGAAAGTAGCATAGGATCCATTACCACCTTCAATCTGGGTGCATATATTGTACTCTATGCTACAAGGATGCGCACGTACCTAGTATGTATATGTAGAACTAAATCGAGAGACTGGGAACTGACAAAATTTGACTGCATGGATGATCCAGACTTTTACCTACTTTTCTTCCCAACCTCTAATGGAAGTGACATTAAAATTTGTCAAGTACTTAACTATGGGAGATAGTGCAAAAGCTAAAGAGCATATTCATGAAGTATTTGGTGAGGTAGAGTCCGAAGCATGTTTTGAAAAGGAAAATGAAATGGACTCCATACTACTTGAATGTGATTTCCTTTAGAAAGAGAAAGGAAATATGGTTTACATCGTGGATGATGAGGAAGTTGAGAAACTAGATATTGAACATTCACAAGGGGTGTGCGAGGTCTTGGATAGTGCAGATAAGGATACTCGTGCCTATAATGAACCCATGAAGACAAAGAAGGTGAATATAGGTTCAGAAGTTGAGCATAAGGATGCCATCATTGGAGACTACTAGTCAGACTTGGAGGTAGGAAAGATCATTGACTTACTTAGGGATTATAAGGACTTATTCCCTCAAGGGTATCGTGAACTTAAATGTTTTCATAGATCACTTGGGGATATGATGATAAATCTTAAGGAAGGTGCACACCCCATGAGAAAGAGAATTTACAGAATGAATCCTAATTTACATGGAAAGTTAAAAGAATAAATTGATAAAATGTTGAAATATGAAATTATCAAGCCCCTTGATGAGTCCGAATGGGTTAGTACAATGGTGATCAGTATCAAGAAGGATGGATGAATTAGAATATGTGTGGACTACATGGATTTGAATTCTTCATATGTCAAATATCCATTACCTACACCATTCACTGAGGAAATACTAGAAGGAGTGGCTTGGCACAAAATATATTCTTTCACAGATGGGTTTTCTGGGTATCATCAGGTTAGGATTGCTCAGGAAGATCAATAAAAGACAACATTTACTACTAAATGGGGCAGATTTGCCTATACTATGATTCCTTTTGGATTGAAAAATGGGCATGTTGTATTCTCATGTATATTTTTATAGGCATTCAAATACTTTATCCACAACTTCTTACAGGTCTACCTAGATGATTGGACAATATATGGGCTTGTTAAAGATCATTGTGACAATTTTTGCTTAGTGTTTGAATGGTGTAGACAATTGAGTATCTCCTTGAACATCGAGAAGTGCATATTTTCTACACCATTTGGGATACTGTTAGGACATATAATCTGCAAGGAAGGTTTGCTGGTTGATCCAGCTAAGGTTGTAGTCATTCTAGGCCTGGAAGTGCCTACCAGTCAAAGTGAGGTGCGTGGATTTTTAGGTCATACAGGTTATTATCAAAATTTCATCAAAGGATATGCCAAAATTACTGCACCCTTGGAATAATTATTAAAAGGGAAAGGTACATTTTATTGGGGAGAACCTTAGCAGTGCACATTTGAGATATTGAAAGAGAAACTTACTACTACGCCCATTCTATGTTTTCCCTCATGGGATAAAAAATTTCACATGCATGTGAAAGCTTCTGGCATGGCCACTGGTGCTGTGTTAGCTCAACCTAGAAAAGGTATTATAGATCATTCAATTTGTTTTCCTAGTGGGAAGTTGACTCCTGCTAAAAGGAATTATATAACTACCAAGCGCGAAACTTTTTCAATGATCTATGCATTACACAAGTTTCGAAAATACTTTCTAGTAACACCATTTGTGTTTTATACAGATCAAATGGAATTGAAGTATTTGGTAAACAAACTAGTTTTGCAAGGGTGCATATGCAAATGGGTACTCCTATTTCAAGATTCTGATTTCACAGTTGTGGTGAAGCCAGGGAAAATCAATTCTGGACCAGACCACTTGTCTAGAATTCACTCAGGAGAAGAGGCATAGACTATTGAAGAAACCATGCCAGATGCACAGTTATATAGGTTACAATGTGCGCCATCAGAATTAGAAGACATTGTTGTATTTATATGGATTTTTTTGACACTAGAAGGAATGAAAGCATTACAAAAGATACATCTTACTATACATGTGACACCATTTATGTTAATCAATGGTGACCTCTACAAGTTAGGAAGAGATAAAGTATTACGTCGTTGTGTATTAGAGCAGGAGCACAAGGATATTATGGAAGAAGCCCATGGTGGTATTAGAGGAGGCCATTATGCAGGTGATGTGACTTCCTAGAAGATCCTACTTGTTGGATTATGGTTGGAGACATTATATAAAGAATATAAAGAATATTATAAGGGGTGTGATCATTGTCAATACCTAGGAAAACCAGGGAAAAGAGATGAGATTCCTTTGAGACCAATTACTAGTGCTGAACCATTTGAGAAATGGGTCATTGACTTTGAAAAACCTATTTTTCCATCCACGCACAGCACCGGGTCAGGCTCTATCATTACTTACATAGATTATCTCACATGGTCGGTAGAAGCAACACCTACGAGGGACTGTACAACAGCTATGTTTCTATGGGAGAATGTGCTTACAAGATATGGATGTCCTTTAAGATTGAAAAGTGATAAGGGTACACACTTTTTGAATGAGAGAATCAGGATCCTATTAGATGAGTTTACGGTTGCACACCATAAAACTAAACCCTATCATCCTCATGAAAATGGAACTGCTGAGGCTTTCAACAAGATTTTCAGCCAAACTTTGACAAAAATTTCTGATGTTGGGAGAAAGGATTGGGATGATAGAAAAACTTATAACAGATTGAACAAAGCCACACCGTTTCAGCTAGTGTTTGGCACAAAAAAATTTCTCCCTATAGAATTTATGTTACCTTCTTTACACATTGTGTGCATTAGAGGTCTAGATGATGAGCATGCTTTAGAAGAGCATATCAAGAAGATGATTCAACTGGATGAGTGACGAGCCATAGCATGGTGGATTCAAAAGCAGGAAAAATCCAGGCAAAAAGTGTGACATGAAAGAAACATAAGGGATAAGAAGTTTGGGATTGGAAGAAAGGTAATTCTTTATGACTCTAAGTTCTCACACCATCCAGGAAAGCTCAAAGTACATTGGTTTAGGTCATATTTCATCACTTACATACTTGAATTAGGTGCTTTCTAGTTAGAATCACTTGATGGAACACGGCTACCCGGTTCCTTTAATGGGAGTAGGTTGAAACCCTACTATAAATAAGTCTTCTTGGTGTTTGTAATAAAGCAGTATTGTCATTTAGATTATGTTTTCAATTATGTATTTCCTTAATTTATTTCATTCATTATCTCTATTCTTTGTCAATTTAATTATTTTTCTTGTGTAATAAGCGTGTTTGCACACATGAAGCTAATTACTATGTGAAGAATGTTTATGTGCAAAGGACTGCACATACTTTAGTCTAGGGTGGTTGTAGTTATTATCTAAGTAAATAATGTGGGAATTAGAAGGTGAAAGGAATAAGCTGCTACAGGTGTGCTTTAAGTCAAAGGAATATTGCTTCTCAAAAGTGACCAAGAATGGAGATGAAAGAAGGGACAGTATAATGCGAGGTAAGTGGAGGCCATGATAACTACCAGGAGAAGGTATAGTGACATGGTACTTGAGTGTAAGGGCATGCACTGAAGAGAAGTTTGTGACCAAAGGATAGGAAGGCGCACTAGAAGGTTATAGTTAGGGTGTGAAGATGTACTGTGTGGAACGAATGAATTTGGTTAATGAATGAGAGGATATTTGTTAGGTGAAGGATCAATGAATGCATCAAAATTTGAAAAATCTATATAAGGATGGGATGCAAATAAATTTTACCATTGCGATTAAGATAATTGAGAAAAGAGGTAAGTGCAAAGAACCGAGTGATCAGGTTAAGGTGTGAAGGGTGTGAAACCAAGCATGAAAAATAGATCTGTGTGAAAAGAAGCTTGCATCCCTGGTGGTGAAGGGTTTGAGCGAAACAGGGATACATAGAGGAGTTAGGGCACAAAGTTTCCACCTAGGGCATGATTGAATCGAGCTAGGGTTTGATTTGTAAATTACAGCAGTAAAAAGAGGAGACATTTACAAGGTAAAATGGCACCTAAAAAGGCAGTTGTAACAGGAGAAAAAGGAAAGAAAAAGGTGGTCGAGGAAGAAGAGATGGCACCTAAAAGTGATTTTTTATAAATTTAATATTAATAAGGAGTCATCGTCAGCTACAAATGGGATTCACCTATTAGAAAAAGAAAAGTGAGTGAATATAATCACAGGACCATGGAGAACAAGAAGGAGCTCAACTCCCTGCTCACTGCGAGAATGAAGAAGTGTACGGTGGATGACATGCTAGTTTATGATGATGCAGGTGAGAAGCTACTAAAGAAAATTGGGGTCTACCAATTAGATGAGCTTCCATATTTTGGGAAGTATGAGCCCTTGTATCAGTGGCTCATGAGTAGAGTACACAACAAATTCTTCTACTTTGTGGAACACGGAGTTAGAGTCTCATCTACATTTATCTCATCAGTTACAGGTTTGAAGCCACATGAGAGGACATAAAGAGTGATATTATAGATAAAGCCATGATATTAAAGACCATAAAGGAGTTGGGGTTCCTGAAGGGTCCGCATGGTATGAATATAGATAAATTGAAGAACCATCAGGTTATGCAAGCAGCGGCACACCTTGTTACAAAGTTAAATGATTAGGAGTGGTGGTCATAGGTGAATACTATGTGGTTACATGTTACACATAAGATTTCATAAGGGACAATCTACAATATTGCAGGCTACATTGTAAAACAAATAGTTGAGGAAGCACGCAAAGGAGGGAAGATGAGCTTTGGCGTTGTTCTACTATCACAAGTATTCATAGAAATTAAAGTACTAGATGGGCCAAAGGAAAAGGTACGAGAATACCCCATGGAGAATAAGTCACCTACTGAAAGGTTCAGTAAGTACCTATGTAAATGGGCCATGATAGATGATGTCAAGAAAAGGGCGGAGAAATGTACAACAGGCTCCACGTGGCATTTGGAGAAGAGTGGTGCATCCTAAAGGACCTACAATCAGTAGTAGGGAAACAAGTCTAGTTTGTTATATATCAACATTTCTACATCATGCACTTCCTAATGAGAGATTGAGTCTGGAGCCCTTGGTGTAAATTTCCTTATGCATTCACTGTAAGGTACTTCCAAGCATTTGTTCATAGATTTATAGGCACACTCTGATTGGTATTCAATACAGATAAGGTAGACTGTGACTATCATATGTTGAGGAAGAAGTATGTGTATCCTAGAAGAAGTTCCTACACCGAGAGAATCATTTAGGAGGTCTTGAATATTAAGCCAATAAGTCTAGTTGTAGTAGATGTAGGGAAAGAATTGGTGTATCTTAAGCTGAATCCCAAGATGGAGAACAATAAGTATGTAGAAAATGAATTCATGCTCCCAGGGCCACCGAAAGGTAAGCACACAATAGAAAACATATCGGCGTAAAGGCCCACAGAATTTTTTGAAGCATAGGGTGAAGAGGAGGAGCATGAAGAAAGTGGAGGCTTGAAGCATAGAAGAAAGCAACCATATCACAGAGAAGAGTTGTCGCGTGTAGCCACTCAACCACAAGGATAGGATGAAGAGTAAGATACAGAGGTTGAACAGGGGGATCCTAGATTTAAGAAATTATTTAGATGAATAAGGACCCAAGGTGGAACCCTAAAAATGATATGTAAATCACCTCGTCTCTTTCCAGATAGGGAGACCACTGAACCAAAGAAGATAAGAACGTAAAATTTATATACAGAAGCAGAGGAATCAGAAGAGAGAAAGCACGCATATCCTACCCTACTCAAGAAAACAGGTGAGCCATAGAATGAGGAAGAGTAGAAAGATGAAGAGATGAAAGAAGGAGAAGAAAAAGTAAAGGAAAACTTCGGATCCACGTATGCGACTTCTCAGGATGTAACAAGATAGGATCCTAATCTTGAAGCTACAATTCCCAAGGGTCCTAGATTGAAGAGAATGAGTGGAGAGCACATTCCACCAACCATGGGGTATGCAGAGAATGATGGTAAAATTGTCGGCGCCTGCTTCCAGAGCATGATAACATAGAAGGAATTATTTGGCTGGGAACTAATGGATGAGGACATGGGGATTGTGCACCCTCAAAAGTAACTATTATGGTAAATGCACACCCACATGGATGAGCCTGAATTTAATGTATACAAAGAGTCATGCATTTTGATATGGTTGAAGAAGGCACCCCAAGCTAGGAACATAATAGTAAAGCCTACTGTCATGTCAGATGAGCAGGTCAGCAATGCAGTGGTGAAGAATTATGTTGAAGTCGCTAGAAGAAACATGGAGAAAGTTATAATAATCAGAGCACTGTGCAAGAAGCTAAAGACAAAGGATGCTAAGATAGCATGCATAAAACAAGAGAGGGACTTAGCACAGAAGAAGAATGAAGTATTCATTAGCTTCGTAGAGGAAATTGGAGACAGTGTTATAAGGGCTAGGTAACACTTGGAAACTAAGGTACCACATATATTTCCCTCAGTGATACATTATGTAGGAACTTTTGTGGACCTAGTGCTTGAAGATTAACCTCTGCGCATGCCAACACTAAGGAATTTGGAATAAGAGGCAGAGTGAGAGAAAGCATTGGTGATGTGAAAAAATGCATCATATGAAGGGTTGTTACAAGTGCTACAAGAAGTATTGAAGAAAGTAGACCAGGCTTTGGAACATCTACACATCCCCAGAGGTGCTTATCAATACGAAGACCCTGGAATAAATCAATAAGGTCCATAAAGTAATGAAGGACGAGACATTGGGCTGTGCAGAAATATTGTCAATAGTTAAGCAGAAGTGTGAGGCCCTGGAAACAACACAAGAGCCACATAAAACTCAGTTAGAAGAGCTTGGGAAGCTCATTTCACAGAAGATGGATCTTCTAGAAGGAAGAATGACCTCGATGTCCAACATTGTGTTGGTTCTATGGAATTAAAAAGGAGATATTGCGAGGGATGAGTTAGAATCCATTGTTATGGACATTCAAGAGAAAGAAGATCAAGCACTCACTGAATGGTAGGCCTTGAAGGCCGAAATAAAGGATAAGTATCCAGATTTGATACTTCAAACTGATGTAGAGGAGGTTGCCTCATAGCCACATAAAAACCTTTTTCTTTATCTACATTCTTTCATTCTTATTCTTTCCATTATTCTATTCTTTACTTCAATTTTTGGAGAAAACCATTATCAGCACGACAATGAGATTAGTGTGGGGTAATGTTGATAAGAGAATACTTGTTAGATATCAAGAAGTCCGCATGGGAGAGAAAGCTAGGATCAAGGGTGCGGAGGAACAGGAACAACCCGCATGCAGAGGGCAAGTTCAGCATTCAGGACTTAGCTGATTTTGAGCATGAAGACCTATTTTTAGAAGATGGTATGCGGAACACACCAATGATGTAGAGATGTCCATGCCACACATTTTCTATCTTTAGAGGATCGGATAGAAGAATTTTGCATGGAAGACAAGCTAAGAATAGGATTAACAATCAAGTTAACTATAAGAGGTCTATAGATAGCACACTTGCATGTGTGGCTATGCCTGTAAATGACACACAACTATTAATAGCATACGCCCTATTTCTGGAATAGATAAGCGGTGAAGGGAAAGTTCCCATCCTATATATATAGATACATAGACAGTGTAGAAGAGAGGGGGAGATATAGATATATAGAGAGAGGGAGATATAGAGATATATGACTGGATTACTATACTAGATCCATGCACGCATAATATAGAATGCCACTATTGTAAGAAGATTTTGTTTTTATTAATAAATGGAAGATATTGGCTTAATCTAAGTGTCATTCCTGTGTGTAATTTAGTGATGCATATTATTGATTCAATCATGAATACTATTTAAAGCTTGTTCTTTCATAATTTTGAATATGGTATGCATTGTAGAATGATGGATTAATTATGGATCTATATGTTTCTTCATCATGTTAACATCCTGCTACAGCAACGCTAATGAGGGACTAAGTACCTTTGTGCACTTTGGGTTAGCACTCAGTCTAGGCTGAGTGATGTGCCAGTGTGATTAGGGTGTTATCTAGTAAATTCTAGGTTGCATCACCATATGTCTAACCCTGGACACGTGGAGGCTTCACGCTCATTTGGAAACTGCCCCCATATTTTTACCTTTGAAGTTACGTAAACGAGGCACATGGAGGCTTTCACTAGTCCTTATTTTCTTTTCAACAGCCGACTCTACCTTTTGCACCCAAGAGATACATGGAGGGTTGGCGCTAGTTCAAGATCTCTCTTTGGGTTGTGCCTTTGGAGTTGCACCGAGATGACATGTAGCACCTTCTACCGAATATTCTATACTTAGTCGATTCAATGGCCGACTCTGCCTTCTTAATGGGCCTGGGACACATGGAAGCTCTACACATATTTAGGAACCCACTACGGATTTTAACCTTGAAGTTACGCCAAGTTGATGCGTGGTTCCTTTCGCCAGTCCTGGACTCTTCAATGATGGACTATGTCTTCTTTTTTACTCTGACCATGTGGCGAGCCCACGCTTGTTTGGAGACTTCCCACTGAGATTAACCTTTGTAGTTACGCCATTGAGGCACGTGGAACTGTTAAGGGTTTGTGAATTTGCATTTGGTGAAAAGAATTCACTGGGCCCATAGCACTTAAACTTCGTGACTTTACACTTGGCAAAAAACCGCCGCGGGATCGCACACCCGCACTTGCAAATTGTTTCATTTTGTGAAAGGTGCAAAAGTTCCAAAATGTCCTGCAGACCCATAGGACCGCATTTACACTTGGTAAAAATTCCTCCATGGCCCTGCATACTCGCTTAGTAGAAGAAATCGCCCCCGGATCTACTGGCCCGCATTTACACTTTTGCAAAAAATCTTCCCCAAGCTCATTGGCCCACTTTTGGCAAAATATCCTTCCAAGGCTCATCGCACCGCCATTTGCAAAATATGAGAAGTTAGAAGGACTTCTTTATATCTATGGAAAGGGGAAGAAATTTCCTATCTGATGGAAATGCTTTTAGGGGACCTTAAGTGATTATAATATGTTAAAATTAAGATTGAAGAAAAAAAGGGGAAAATGGTTGTAGTTGACCAAAAATAAGTGTGAGCTTATTTGGCCAACAGTGTGTTAAGTAAGCCATCATTTAAAAGGTGTGTTAAGGAAGTCATTAAGATGTGTAATTGTGTAGTTTCTCCCATAGTTATTACTGGAACGTAAGTGGAGTTGGTAACACTAGAAGTACTTTATGGGTGAGATTGTAACAATTTCATTTTGATAATATAATTTACACTTATATTTCAGATTTTTCATCATTCCTGTGTATCATAATATATGGTATTTTTGTGTTATGTCTGTTATTGTGTTTCCATATTACTACCACTAGACTAAAAGTTGTGCATTAGTAAATAATCATATCATGAGGAGTTCCCAATGGAGAATTATCATAGTGCTAGATTAGTAATGACATTTTGGTTCCGTTGTCCGGACCATTCCTCGTTGGTGGACTTTCTGGAGAGATATTCCCACTTAGTCAGAAATCATTTGGAGGGTAACCTTATTTTTATTGTGCATACTAGTTACCATGGTAAAGTAACTTTTTACCATGCATAGTATTTACCACAGTAAATTCACCTTTTACCATGCGTAGTATTTACCAAAGTAAAGTCAATTTTTACCGTTAATAGTATTTACCACGATAACTTCACTTTTTACCGTGAATAGTATTTACCATAGTAAAGACACCTTTTACCATGCATAGTATTTACCACAATAAAGTTACTTTTTACCATGAACAATATTTACCACAACAACTTCAATTTTTACTGTGAATAGTATTTACCACAGTAAATCAATTATTACCATAGTAAATATAATTTTACCATGGTCATTCCTATTTTACTATAGAAAGGTGTAAAGTACCTTTCTATTATAGTGATTCCAATTATTTGTGCACATAAGTCTTATTGATTATACTTATGGGTTGGTATTTCACTGTGGTTACTTTTGAAAATGGGAAAGATTCATATTTTTTCAGCCCAATCTAATGAAGACGCTCCCTCTTTTATTCAATAATTTAAATGATATTGCATTTGTAATGGCCTCATCAGAAGGGAATAATGAATTGAATTATTTACTACCTTTTTATATGGTTCAACCCTTAAGTGGTTTGAAACACTAGGTGATAATGTGAAAAAATTATGGGATTTATTAAGTAAAATTTTTCTTCAAGAATTTGGTGAATAACAAAAATATGCATATCTCATTATCGATATCACAAAGCTATCCCAAGGATACAAGTATAAGATAAGATATTATCATGTTTGTGCGCTGGAGTTAAGGAGAAACCTTGATGCCTAGATCCTGAAGGAAGGATTAGCAGATGGGTTGATGAATGTCATAGATAATCTCCTCTGTAAGAAATTTATTCTTGGGATGAATCCAAATATTAGACAATGAGTGAATTATGACTTCCAAAAAACCTTGAACAATAAAAGTGGATTGCTAGAAAGAAAGAATAAAGCATGGAAGAGGATCCCAAATAATGTTTTTATCAAGGTGGAGCCTACACCAACACCTTTGGTCCAAACACCACAACCACTTTTGGTGATAAAAAATCTTCACTCTAGTACCTCCACTGAGTATTAATATTTCCTTAGGAAGATGGGCTGATTAACTATTAATCTTCTTCAAGGAAGGGAATTTAGTTCCAAAAATTCCTAGGAAGATAGGGGTCCAAAAAAAATTTTGAAGTTATATGTTATGGTTTTCATAAGAAGGGTCATTATAAGTATAATTTTCCTGATAGATATTCCACATCTGTTACAAGAGAAAAATTATAAAGAGCAAGCACTTGTGAATTCCTTCGAAGCATAGATAAGAGAATAAATAATGAAGTAGATGTGCTTGTAACGAAAAGAAAGAAATAAAATGATAACCAACATGGAAATAATCCTAAGAAGATGAAAGGAGAAACTAGTAAGAAACATATGAGAAGAAAGTTGGGTGTGTAGGATTTTCTAATTTCACATGGGCAAGGACCATACTCCATCCTAGATGATCTGTCCAAAATGCCTGCAAATATTACATATGGGAAACTTCTTGCTATGTCTTCTGAGAAGAGACGGGAACTACAAAGTGAACTCGATGCTCAACAAAGGAATGAGGTTGAGGTCCCTATTTTGGAACCAGAGGTGGATCCCTACGCTCCAAAAGCTAAGGTATTATGTAATGGTATTTCAATTCATGATGTCTTAGTAGATAGAGGTGTTGCAGTTAATGTAATGACTGAGTCTGTAACGAATATGTTGGGTTTAAAAGTTGATTGCCCCTCAAAAATTATGTGAAGGTCATTAAATAAGGGAAAAACTAAACCAGAAGGTGTTATTTATGATGTGGAAATTTCTTGAATGGGTGTTGTATGTGTGGTAGAATTTTAGGTTATGAAGAATGGCACTATTGCATACCCAATGTTGTTGGGAAGGCTATGGCTAAGGATATTTCATGCAAGAAACTACTAGAGTGAATGCTTCATGAAACTTGGACTTGGCACATAGAGGGTGAAGATAAACATGATCCCTCAACATCCTAAGGAAGAACTTGTGGATTATAGTGATGAAACTGATGATTAGATGTCCTCTGATTACTCTAATACTAGTGAAGTGGACATAGAAGATGAAGAAAGTGAGGTTGATGTGTCGGTCATGGATATTCTTCCAGTCTCACTGACTCATGAACCCATAAAATTATCTAAGGAAGAAATTTAAAATTTTCTCCAAGAGATAAAGATTGGTGATGCTGTGATGGAGAGTGAGAATGAATCCTACCTCTAATTATTTCAAAAATACATGCACTTATTCTCTTCTGGTTACAAGGAACTCCATCAAGTAAGTAAGGTAGAACATTCTATTGAGCTATTAGATGGTGCTAATCGAATAAAACAAATGCCATATAGAATGAATCCTAATTTTTTGAAGATTGTAAATGAGGAAATATATAAGTTGTTTGATGTAGGATTCATATTTGTTGTGGGGAATTTAGAATTTGTTTATCTCATTGTGATATCAATAAAAAATAATTGGAAGCTACACATGTGTGTCAATTACAAGAATCTCAACAAGAAAAAATGAAAGATCATTACCCTCTTCCATTCTCAGATCAGATCTTAGATGAAGTAGATGGCCAAAAGTGCTATAGTTTTGTAGATAGCTATAGAGGATACAACCAAGTTCATATAATGGAGAAAGATCAGATGAAGACTACGTTCACCACTCCTTGGGGAACGTTTGTTTATAGAGTTATGCCATTTGGGTTTTGTAATGTTCCAAAAACCTTCCAACGCCTGATAAGTAGGGTGTTTGAATCCTACATTAGAAGCTCCATCAGATATTTCCTGGATAATTTTTACATCTATGGGAGTAAAATTGACCACTTGCACCAGATGCAGGTGGCATTTCAAAGGTTATATGGAACAAAAACCTCACTAAATCCTACAAAGTATATCTTTGGATGTTCTAAAGGAATCTTGTTAGGGCATGTTGTATCCAGAGATGGTATTGGTACTGATCCTGATAAAGTTTCAAAAATCAAAGCCTTGTCATTTCCAATGAATAGAAGTAAGTTGAGATCATTTTTAGGCCATGTGGGTTACTATATAAGGTTCATCAAAAAAAATTCAAAGATTGCACAGCCACTAACCCAATTCTTGAAGAAGGATGTTACTTATGAACCAAGAAAAAAGGCGCATGAAGCTTTTGAACAACTAAATGAAGCTTTGGTATCTTCGCCTATTTTAAAGAATCTAGACTAGAGAAAACCATTCATTGTGTATACTGATGCTTCATATGGAGCACTAGGGAGTACTCTGAGCCAAAAGTATGAAAATGGGAATCATCATTCAGTTTGCTTTGGGAACAGACAAATGAGCAGTGTTGAGGTAAATTATATTGTAATTGAAAAAGAGGCTCTAGGTATCATTTTTACTATAAAGAAGTTTAGAAATTACTTTCTAGGGAAAAAATTTATAGTTGTAACAAATCTTCAAGCTATAGAATATATTGTAAATAATCTTAACCCATCATGAAGGATAACAAGATGGATAATTTTGCTACAAGAATTTGAATTTGATATTATAGATGGGGCAGGAAAAATGCATGTCAATGCAGACGCACTCTCTCGATCCTATGATGGTTTAGGTTCATCTTGTGATGATGATGATTTCCCAGATGCAACAGTGTTGTCATTTGACACAATTCATAGTGAATACATAGATATTTAGAATTATTTGAATTTCTTGATGGTGGCAATACAAAAAATAAGAGGAATATTACTCAAGCCAGTCGTTCATATTCTATTTTGCATGGAGTATTATTTCAGATAGGGCCTGATGGATAATACAAAAGGGAAGTTGGATGTGATCAAGGTAAGGATATAATAGAATAATTCCACAATGGTACATGTGGAGGAAACTTCTCTAGAAAAGTTACAACAAAAAGGATCTTGGATGCAGGTTATCACTGGCCCACTCTTTTTAGAGATTATTATAATTATTGTAAGGTATGTGATATTTTTCAAACATGTGGGAACCGTAAGACTTCATCAGCTCCATTATTCGCTATATTTCCACTTGGTCCCTTTGAAAAGTGGGGAGTAGATATTTTAGGTCCACTTCAAACTACCCCATGCAAAAATAAGTATATTTTAGTTGCCACAACTTATTTAACCAAGTTGGCTGAATCTAGACCCTTGAAAATAACTTCCATGGAGGAAGTGGAAAGGTTCATGTATGAATGCATTTTCACCAGATTTGGTTGTCTACTATAAATTGTAACATATCAAGGAAGCCACTTCATTAATAAGGTGGTAGAAGCCTTGGTAAACAATTTTTCTATTAAGCATAGGAAGGCAATAACTTACAAGCTAAGAAAAAATGGACAAGTGGAGTGAACAAATTATGTATTGTGTCAAATATTATCAAAGGATGCAGCTTTGTAGGTACATAAGTGGAATGAAAGAATTCATGCAGCATTGTGAGCATATAGTGAAACACAAATGTCAACAACAAGATACTCCCCATTTTAATTGGCTTATGGCATTGATCTAATTCTTCCTATTGAGTTTGATATTCCCACTATGAGAGTTATGAAAAATGAAAGTATGGATGAAAGTGATTTCGTAAGAGAAATATTGGCGCATATTCATTTACTAGATGAAATGAGTGAAACGAAAAAGGATACAAGTTATAAGAAGAATATGAATTAGGGCGAGTACTTTGATCAAAATATCCTCTAGTCTCCATTTCAAGTAAATGACTTGGTTCTAGTATATGATTCCAGATACAAAAAGAGAAGGCAAAAAAATCTTCCAAAATGGATGGGACCCTACATAATAGTAGCCGTGCATGAGAATGGTACATATCAACTGGAGGAATTAGATGGTACTCCCATTATGAAATGGGTCAAGCATGACAAGTTAAATATTTTCTAGGAACAAGCTTCAGAATATCCATGATAGTCTACTCCAAGGACAGAATAGAAGCTAGGGATAGGGAAGATGTTGACACTAAAATTTTCAAATGTAATTTCTATTTTCTTAATGTATATATTAGGAATAGGGTGTTCTTAAGTATAATTACTAGTAGCTTTCATTAGAATATGACAACGCTACCAATATGGTGCCACCAATAATGTATCATATGGTAATAGTGAAATTACAATAGGAATGTTCAGGTAAAAAGTAAATATTTTTCATAAGTGGTCGAGTAATGTTAAAATGTCAAAGTTAGGGTATGTAGAGAAGTAAAGTCTGCATGACTAGGAATTAGAAAGATTATATTTGTAATAAGGACTAGGAGTGATGTCATAAATATTTTGTGTATTTTATTTTTAAAAATTCTAAAAATGTGGTACCCATGTGAAATGATAAGGTTTATTTTATCTTACAAGATAAGCCAACATGTAAAGATAAGAGTTGAGGTACGAACTATGATTTGTCATAGTAGATTTCTTATCCTATCTTAGAAATAGGGTGGATAAGCCTAAAAATTCTATAAATAGAGAGGACACCCCCCTCATTTAGCATGGAAGGAAGTACTAAGAAATATTTTATGACGAAGTGTGTTAAGGAAACCATCATTATGAAGGTGTGTTAAAGAATCCATTAAGAGGTGTAATGTTATAGTTTCTCCCATAGTTATTGTTGGAAGGAAAGTGGAGTCAGTAACACTTGAATTACTTCATGGGTGAGATTGTAACAATTTCATGTTGATAGTATAATTTATTCTTATATTTTAGATTTTTCATCATTCCAATATGTCATAGTCTATGGTATTATTGTGTTATGTCTATTATTGTGTTTCCAGATTACTACAACCAAACTAAAACTTGTGCATCAGTAAATAATCATAGCAAGAGGATTTTCCGTTGGAGAATTATCATAGTGCCGGATTGGTAATGATAGGGAAAGTGGACTATTACTCGTGAATTTTTCAAAGGGATTTCGTGGTGGTTGTTGTTGTTGATGTGCCATTATGATTAGCCTAAGAACCCTGGTTGATTGGACAAAAGGTCTACTAGGTGGTGGTGTAGACAAAGTCCTGTTAGGTGGAGATGGTGATCTTTGTGGTTTTCTTCCTCTCTTTCCTCTACCTGGTAATAATTACAAGTAGATAATTATTCCCTCTTCTCTGGTATTATACCTAGTCTGAATTATTCTCATGTACTTGGGAAACATGTGTTGCTACACCACTTAATTATATCCCTTTAGATTTATCATATGTGTTGGGGAATGAGCCTCAAAAGGATAGATTTTTCCAAGTTACACACCAAACATGGTAGAATAGAAGTGAAAAATATGAAGGACCTGTATATTTGATATTCTGGAGCTTAGAATTTGATTTCGAATGATAGTCCCCAAAACTTGAAAATGTAAGACTTATGAATATATGAAACCCCAAAATTTGAAGTTTGGAGAACCCCTGAAATCCCTAAACTTGAAATTCTAAAATCCTGATATGTCCAAAATCCTAAAACCCAAAATTCAAAAAAATATGAAATTTCAAAAATCAAAATCTCAAAAAACCATAAATATTCTTTTGAAGATTATCCCTTGATCTATCTATTGGTAAAATTTGCACTTGTTTTGAGAAAGTAAAGTCCTTAAAAATTAATTTTGGAGTTCATCCTGAGAGGTGGAAGGTCTGAAATTAGAAATCTATAGTTGTCTAAGTCCAAATTTCTTGAAAATTAATTTAAACCTCATCGAATGACTTCATGGTCTCACCGGGCGTGCCAAAACTATTGATGTGTAATCACAGCACCCCTGAATTTTTGTATCTCAATAGATTGAAAGTGTCATTGTGATTTCATAACTGGGAGGTTTTCCCAAAGTACAGGACTTTACAATCAGGAATGCTCTCTAGATGAAGGTCGGTTCCTATTCCTCTATTCTGATACACACATTCAAATTATAGAGGATCTATCTTAAAATATACTCTAAGTTTCTAAGGAGACGGGGTTATGAACACTAGAAGAACTTAAACATAAAAGAACAGAGGCGATGCACTAAAAGGAATGTTGAGCACATGCTTTGTATCAAGATGGAAACAATAATCAGATGAAGAAGGATGAAAATAGACCACAGATCAATCCACTTATGAGAATCCACTAACCATTAAATAAAAACCATTTAACATGTAATATAATAACTGTGCACAGATAAACAAGATTGCAATGAGATATTAGAAGAGAATAATGAATGCAAGAGAGGGTTTAAATTCATCCACATAATTATATTATTGCTCCACATATTTGGTACAGTGCATTACAATTACGAATAGGCACAAACTTGCATTACAGATTGAAAGGGAGGTTTAAACCCCACAAATTCACTTATAGACAAGAGAAGAAGGGAGGGTAGAAATAAAAATTATCCAACATTATAACAATGTCCATCCTTATAATAAATATGAAGAATAAGAAAAGGGAGAGAGAAGAATTTGAAATCCTGCTTCAACCACCCAAAAATGCATTAAAATATCCTATAATAATGATGGGTGCCACTGTAAAACCCATACATCCTTGTACTTTACCTTTTTGGAGAAGAAAGGAATCACATAGCTTCATTTGTTTGGTAGGTGAGAAATCTAGATACATTCCTCTAAAATTATGAACTATATTTCCTCATTTAAAAATACTTAACCTTACTAAAATTAAGAAAACAATATGTCGTTTTGTATAGGAAAGTAAGAGATTTCCAAAAATTCCTCTCTTATGCAAATTTGAGCTTCGAGCCAAAAGTTATGGCCATATAAAGATGAAAGTGCCATACTACAATAAATGTGAGTGGTCGGATTTGTTTTTTCAGACTCCAAAATTGCCTTGCAACCTCTGAAACCCAAAAATTCAAACTTTTGGGATTCAGATCTTTGAAAATTTTCATTTCAGAGGTTGGGTTATTGTTTATCCGCTTGAGTTGACAAAACATCCAAAATTGTGAAGTTCAAAATTTGGAGTTCATCTTTCAGACTTCGAGTTATGATTTTCGTGTTCTAGGGATTCAATGTTCCCAAATTCTGAAACTCTGAAGTAAGAAATTCAGATTTTTGATCTAAGACCTTTTCCTTTTCAGGGATTCACATTTTGAGTTTTAGAATATTTGGGATTTTTTGTTTTAGGGTTCAAGAATTTTAATATTTCAGGTTTTGAGATTTCGGGACTTTGGGTTTTGGGGCTACATGTTTTTTTCTTTTGGCATTGCACTATTCACTATGAGCTTGTGAAACCGCTGAAACTCCTCCAAAATTTCGGAGTTCATGTTTCAAAATCTTTAATCCCTTTTCACGGTTATTCTTGTAGATTCCCTAAATTTTGCTTCAGCCTACCTTTGAATGACCACACCTCTGAAGTCCTAATTTCAGACTTCGGAGTTTCTTCATTTCTTGAACTCATTTTTAGTTTTCTAGGCCCGCTTCACTAATTTTCATGATCTGATCCCGAAACGTGAACTCCCATGACTGAATCAATCCCTCCATTTTCTCAGTGTGTAAGTTCATGTTTGTCCAATTTCACCTGAAGGGAAAAATTGGATAAAAATTCCTCCTCTTCATAAATTTCTTCCTCATTTGTTTCATCTCCACCTTGTTTTTCTCTCCACAATATATTTACAACAAGCTCAATAACTTTCCTTTATAGATCCTACATGTTTTTATTCATGTAGGAAATGATAACTCCTCTTCCTCTTCCTCTTTCTTCCTTTTTTCCACCAAGACTCAAACTTTAGCAGACACTCTTTGCACTGCAAAATAATGAAGCCAAATTTTAGCAAACACTCAATGCACTGCAAAATACTTTGAACTCAAAGAAAATAACTTTTATTCTTTGTCATTGAAAGATGAATTACAATGTGTCTCAGAAAGGAAAATAACTCCCAACTTGAGTTGCCAAGAAAAATCTATCTACTTTCAATTAAAACTTCCCTAGGTGGTGAAATTTACTATTTTTAGTAATTTAGTAGAACCTACTATTCTTTCTAAGTTCTCATGGTTATTCATATTGTTAAAAAAATGCTACACATTTTCTACATGCCTAAATTAAAGGAAATGCCAACTTTCTAACCTATTATATATTTAAAACACTAAAATTAACTAATGCCCTAAATTAGGGGAAAAAATGAATTGAAACTTAAATCCTAATTTTTGGCCCCCATATGGTGGAATTTAGGCCCGAAAATTTACTGAAATTGGCTCCAACTAGCAGGGCAGATTGACTGATGCGTTCATCTCATCGAAAAAAGTGGTTTAAAAAAGGACTCAAACAAACACCCGAATCAAAATTTATGACCATTTTAAGTTTTTTCTAAACATAGGGCATCTGGGATATTGACTAATATTATGAGGAAATAGGATATAGGGTTTGTATTTTGATGTCATCAATGGAATAAAATATTTCACAACACGAGGAGTTATCCATGTAATAATATGGCTTTGATGTATTATATTAGGGTTTAATGTAACATAGAAACAACTTTCTATCCTACATGTTAACAACATAGGATTAAAAAATATTTTCTATAATCCTATCTTTTAGGAGCATATAAATGACATGAAAGGGTAAGTACATTTCAATAATTAATATATTTAGATTAAAAACATGTAACTTCAATATTTATCAGAAAATCAAAATTGTGTAGATCTCCTCACAACCTCACTTGCATGAAACTTTTAGCGCTTCAGAATAGATCAATGCCATTTACATGAAACCATGTGATTTAACTTAATTATTTAATCTTATAGCCAAGTAGTAACTAATGGTAGGTTATCCTAATTAATTAATTTACAATGCTATAATATTAATATAAGAGATAACCATTAAGTAGTGATAAACAATGATAGATGACAATAGCTAAAGAACTATGAATTAGAAAGAAGACAACTTAGCTAATATCCTATTCTATTTGTTGATCTATTATAATATGTTGACTCAAATAGGCTAGAAAATACTTAACAAATCCTCATTATTGAAACTATATCATACACTATTATCATAACCAAATTGGATGGCACGACCAAAAAACACAAATGTCATGGTTGTTTTCATACTCTCATGTTCATTCAAATCCTTTACTCTTGATACATTGTAGGTTTATGTATTTTCTAATTATATTCTCTTGTTTGGAATTTGGATCTTTGATATCTTGTCATCCTCAATATGTAATTACTTGATGCTTCAAAACATTATATATCTATGAAATCCTATAAAATGAACATTAGTTGGATTTTGGGAGCCTATGTTTACTACTGACATTATCACTAATATAAACAAGGATCAAACCTCATGTTTTTCTCACCTATCATGTCATATGTAGAATTTATGCTACCAAGTAGATAACCATGATCTTTGAACAATATGATTTTTATTGCACCTTTTCCGAAATATTTACTTGGAGTGATGATATTTTTCTTATATTTTCATATCAAAGTGGATGATAAATTTAGAATGAGTAAGAATTTATTATATGGAGCTCAAGGGAGTCTTGTAATGACCTTTCTTGTGATTTATCTTAGTGTATGTTGATTAGGATTTTTTGGTGTCAAGTATGCATGATGTCCTTCATAAGAACCACTAGATTATATATGTATTTTGGATCTAGAAAACTCAAACAAGGAAAACTAGAAGTGTGCCAAAGGAGATTGAATTAAGAAAAGTGTCATTTGAAGGAATGTGAAAAACAACATTGGAACCTGGCCATAACATACTGACACTATGTCTTTATATGTGTGTTTTGGTCTAGGATGTATTTGGGAGTGGTTTGAAAACTACGATTGTATTGTGAAAGGTTTTACCATAATAATAGACTAATATCATACCATAGACTAAAAAAATGAGATGTGTGTGCAGGAAAGAATGAAAAAGATATAACTAGGGATATATCAATTGACAATGTTTTATAAGTGTGGTATAGTAGAAAGGCATTGTATGATTTATGATTCATAGTTACTCATCAAGTATTTGGTTATATTATTTATGAAGGGTAACTAATTTTATGCCCATGGTATGATACAATCTACTCAACATCAATCGTAGTAGTATGTGCATGAAATAAAAGATTCTCCTCCTCCACCAAGTGTAACTCCTCTCATGGATGATCACATGAAATATTTTTCCTTTGAAAATTTGATATCAAATAGTATGGGGGACACAATTCAGGAATTTATTATGTCTGATATGGAATCAGTGTGCACTTGGGAGAGACGAGAAAAAAATTTGATCAAAG